>QXTE01000127.1:3459786-3692692 GCA_003942145.1 Platysternon megacephalum | reverse complement strand
GGGGGGGGGGGGGGGGGGGGGGGGGGGGGGGGGGGGAGAGAGGGAGGGGACAGACGCTAGCGGCGGTCGGCATGGGAACAGCAGACCTCTAGCTCCGCCCCCTTTGTCCGCAGGGAGCAGGGGCGGGGCCGAAGCCCGGGGAGGTCACGTGGCTGCCCGGCCTTACGGCTCGTGCCGGCCATCTCGGAATCGGGCGGAAGGGGCGTGAGTTCTAGGGCTGGGCGGACACGTGCTGCAGGGGTTAGGCTCGTGCCGCCGCCGGGAGTGGGCAGCCCTGCGCGGCCGGCGGCTGCAGCATCCCCCTCAGGGGGCTGGCCCCTGCCATGGGTGTGGAGCGCGCTGGCTGCACGAGAGGAGTTGGTGCGGGGCGGGATGCCGGGGGTCGCCCGGGGGCTTGGCATCAGCGCCTCGAGAGCAGGCAGCGGTCGTGCTGCGCCCATGCGCTATGCAGGCCCGCCGGGCTCCCAGCGCCTCAGGCTGGAGCCTGGGGTGGTTCTAGTCTGCACGGGCCACCTGCCCAGTGCGAAATAGATAGAGCGCTGTGTGAGCCCAGGAGGTGGGTAGCGAGAGAGCTGGGGCAGAGCTTAGGGGTTGGCTGGCTCAGACACCGAACCCAGCCTTATCCATTGCGCTGTTGGTATAAATTGCTATCTACTTTGTTCACTGACACCTAAGGCTCCATGCGTCATCATGAATACTGCTCGCTATGCTGGTGGTACTTTTCTCCACAAGATGCGCCCACCGATGAGAGAGCACGTACAATTATGCTATTGTGTACACGTTAATTGTGGCCTTTGGGCTCCTGCAAGGATGACCGTATTTCCCTAAAGTGAAAACGGGATACCCGGTAAGTGACGATGCAAGGGGCCAGCCCGAGCTGCCTGTTGTCGCCGCTGGCCAAGTTGCCTGGTGTCACTGCTTGTCACTCGCCCTGCTCCGTAGGGCTGATGATGGCCCAAGCCACCTGGCGTCATCACTCGCCCGAGCCATCTCGCGTCGCCTGAGACCAGCTCCAAGCCCAGGCCCTGCCGCATGGGGCTCAAGCCACCATCACAGACATCACAACTTTTTAGGCAAAACTGGGAATTTGTCCCATTTGCTCTTGCCGAATGTTCCTCCGTGTCCCCACAAGGCAAGAGCAAACATGCCAAAAAAGTTGTGACGTCTGGGACAGCTCAAAAAGGGGACTGTCCTGGCCAAAATGGGAGGAGATATGGTCACCCTAGTTCCTGCCAAAGTGCCCCTTTGGCAGCTCACACATCTCATCTACTTCTTTGGGAATTTCACTACTTTCAAGCAATTTAGCAGGTCTAGACCTCTCACCTCCTTTGCTATATAAGTGCTTCAATACTGTTTTCCCCCCTCAATTCTATTGCAAAACTGTAGGGGTAGCTCTCTGCATCCTGTGGGATATTAACTAGGATAGCCCTGCTCTGATCCACATCTCAGCTAATACTGCCTGGAGAACAGCTTCATTTAGTGAATCAGATACGCCTGCATAAATCCAAAGCAACTCCGCTGCCTCCAGATTCATACTATTATATCCAAGAGCACAACTTGGCTCACTATCTTCACTGTGAATAATTCTCTAGATATTTTTAATTGTATTTTGGACACTAGAGGGCAAGGCAAAACCAAAATACTTTACAGTGCAACCCTGAAGGAAATAGTAGAGCAGGGGTCGGCAACCTTTCAGAAGTGATGTGCCAAATCTTCATTTAATCACTCTAATTTAAGGTTTCGCGTGCCAGTAATACATTTTAACGTTTTTAGAAGGTCTCTCTATAAGTCTATAATATATAACTAAACTATTGTTATATGTAAAATAAATAAGGTTTTTAAAATGTTTAAGAAGCTTCATTTAAATTAAATTAAAATGCAGAACCCCCCGGACCAGTGTCCAGGACCCGGGCAGTGTGAGTGCCACTGAAAATCAGCTTGCGTGCTGCCTTCGGCCAAATAGGACTAAATTCTATTTATTCATCCAACCAGGTTCCTATAATAGTACCTCTCATCTTAGTACCTGAGCACCTCCGAGTAGTAAAAAAACATGACAACGATCTCTTTCTCCACCCCTTTCTTGTCAGTGAGTGGAAGTTTGGATTTCTTTATTATTAATAGTATTAGTTCTTTATTAATATTTTTGACTAAGAAGAGTGGGAGTATTGGTGTGGCTGAGGGATCTATTATGGAAGAGCTTGAGTGAAGAGGTGGGCTTTGCATTTAGTGCTGACTGTGGTGACCATTCTTATTTCATCTGGCAGTGTGTTTGGTAGTCCTGATCTAGCTTCTGTGAAGGTTCAGTCTCCCGTATTCATGAGCCTTCCCCATTGTTGACATTTTTGTTGTTTCAGATACAGTCCCTGCCCTGAAAAGTTCTGTGAAGAAGTAGAAAACATACAATCAATGTTTTTCTTTTAAATTGACTATCAACATCATTAGATGCATGCATCACGGTGGCAGTGGGTCTTTGAGGAGAGAGTTGAAGGGGCAGAACGTGGGGGCTCTTACAGATCAAGATAGGGGAGTGTTCTCTGTGTAGGGCAGTGTGGAAGAAAGCACAACAGTGTTTGTAAGAGAATTGGGCAAACGAGAGATTGAGGTTAGCATCACTAGTGGAGAGGGTAGGGGATGCAAAGCAATACAATATGTATATAGGTATATATAATATAGTGCACATTTATGTGAAAGAGAGAGTTTTTTTCTCATATATCTCCTCCCCTGCTATACAAGCCCTGACAGTTGGCTCATTGCTCTACGAACCTCTTCAGATGGCACAAATAAACAGATTGCCAATTTCTCCCAAAGAACAGATGAAATGAATGGAGATAAAAGCTGTGCTGTGTTACCACAGTAACCAGCCTTCTGAAGTAGTTCAGTTCGTACTCCAGTGTGACAGAGCTGGGATTGGAATACAAGAGGCTGAAGTTGTAGCTGCTTGGGAGAAAGGGAAAGACCCGGGACTTACAAAGCATGTTTAACTGAGAAACAGAAGTTAAGTTCTGTGCAGTTCAGTTTGTGTGTGTTTTTATATGAGGCTGTTGACTTTTTAAATTTAAATTTTTTTTTTAAAGCTGTAATTGATTCAGAACATTGCAGCACATGTGCTCAGCACTGCAGACCACCAAGAGTCTGTCACCACACAGCTCCGCGCTGTCTGCACTGGGTCCGTGGGGAATACTAGTTCAAATTCCAGGTTTTGATCCTCATCTCCAAAACCCTTCCAGGCAATGGTCTAGGACAGGTTACATGAGGGACTCTCACACTGTGTGATCACGACAGCCATGTTTCACTGAAACAATGGCACTGTGTCCAGGAGATAGAGCGTTTTCGATAACAGGCCCATGAATCTGAAACTCGCTCCTGGAAGACATCAGGGTGAGCATGAACCTAAGCACCTTTAGAGCAAACCCCACTTCTTCAGCTGAGCCTTCTCTCAATAAACCTACCAAAGTCACATATTTAAAAAGCAAACCAGCAAGTCAAGGTCCTTACAGAATGAGGGGAACAGACAGAGAACAAGCTTCTTGATTTTAGTTTAATACATTTATAAGACACTTGGGCTGGAATTGCCAAATGAATTAGGTGCCCAACTTGTATTGAATTTAGGTGCCTAACTTCTTTAGTCTTCTTTGAAAATCCCATCCTCAGATATTGTGGTGAAGGGTACAGTATATAGGTAATCTTAACATCCAAGGTCTCACTTACTCTACATAGATGTTACAGATCCTTTTGTGCTTTTATTTAAAAAAAAAGTTTCTAACCCTTTTGGTAGCAAAGGAAACCTGACAAATGCAATTTGCTGCCACGCTTTCAGTCTGCAGAGGAGGAAAGAGCCTGAAACAACAGAGGTGTGAAATGTTTGCCTTTGTTGCAATAGGACATTCACTCTGAAACCTAAAGCTGACAAGATAGGGTATGTCTACACTACAACAACAAATAAAAAAGAAACCAAAACTGCTGCTCCGACTCTCAAGTAAAGTCTACGTTAGAAAAGCTACAGCTGGAGAGTTCAGTGCAGACACTGCAGCGATGAAAGGTGTTCTTCCATCGCTGTAGTAAATCTACCTCTTTGAGAGGTGATAGCTAGGTGATGGAAGAAATCTTCTGTTGACCTAGTGCTGTTTACATGGCCTTAGGTTGGCTTAACTACATCTCTCAGGGGTGTGAATTTTGGCTTGACAAAAGTTTCTAGTGTAGACCAGCACTCAGAGCCCAGGTCTACAGGCTCAGGCTCATGGGGCTTGTGCTATGGTGCTGAAAATAGCAGTGTGTAGACATTCCTGCTCAGGCTTGGAAACCCCAGTGAATGGTGTGGTTTTCAGAGCCCAAGCTCCAGTCTGAGCTGGAAGGTCTACACAGCTATTTATAGCACCATAGCTTGAGCCCTGCGAGCCCAAGTCTGTCAACCCAGGCTCTGAGACTCACTGCTGCGGGCGTTTTTTGCAGTGTAGATGTACTCATAGATGCCCTCATTGTTAACTATTTCTGTGATGATCATTTTTGTAATAAAAGTGAAGATCATAATATCTGAGTCACATGGCATGGGGTAGTGTTATAGGCGCCGATTTCCCCTCTTTCCCCTGGGTGCTTGACCCCCTGCTCTGACCCCGCCCCCACTCCACCCCTTCCATGAGGCCCTGCCCCGCCCCCATTTCAACCTATTCCCCAAAGTCCCTGCCACAACTCTGCCTCCTCCCTGCCCCTATTCCAACTCCTTCCCCAAATCCCCACTCCAGCTGCGCCTCGTCCCTGCCTCCTCCCCTGAGCGCACCATGTTCCCGCTCCTCCCTCCCATTTGGCAGCGGCCGGACGGGAAGCGCTGGGAGGTAGGTGGAGGAGCAGGGACGCGGCGTGCTTAGGGGGGGAGGAGGAGGGAGGGCGGGGGGTGAGGGGAGCTTGGCTGCCAATGAGTGCAGAGCACCCACTAATTTTTCCCCGTGGGTGCTCCAGCCCCGGAGCACCCACGGAGTCGGCGCCTATGGGCAGGGGTGAAAGTAATTTAAAGGACTTACTGGTATGCCGGAGTCCTGAGCGGGGGCGTGGCCTCAACCGGAAGAGGCGGGGCCTTTAAATCACCCCTGAGCTACCAGCTGCAGAGGCGGCTGGGAGCCCTGGGGCTCAGGGGCGAATTAAAGGGCCGGGGCTCCGGCCGCTGCGGAGCTCTGGGCCCTTTAAATCACCGTGGGAGCCTGGCTGTCGGAGCTCCGGCGGGGATTTAAAGGGCCCGGGGCTCCCTGCAGCGGCCAGAGCACCGGCCCTTTAAATCCCCGCGGGAGCCTAGCTGCCGGAGCTCCAGCGGGGATTTAAAGGGCCCGGGGCTCCCTGCAGCGGCCAGAGCACCGGCCCTTTAAATCCCCGCGGGAGCCTAGCTGCCGGAGCTCCAGCGGGGATTTAAAGGGCCCGGGGCTCCCCACAGCGGCAGGAGCACCGGGCCCTTTAAATCACAGCCACAGAAGCCGGTCCAGTCCGGCACAGCATACTGGCTCTTGCCGGTACGCCGTACCGTACCGTACCGTACCGGCTTACTTTCACCTCTGCCTATGGGTAGTATCTACGGCAGTTACTATCATTACCATTTTAGCTGAAATATGCCGCTACTATGGATTTGTGGGTGGATTGGGCAATGGTGGGTGGAGCATACCAGCACTATTTCCTCCACAGTACGACTCCAGTGTCAGACTCACTGGGTGCAATTTCACCCTTCACCCACTGTTGTGCAGTCTTGAGCAGACCTCTACCACCTGTTGGCCTCAAGCAGAGCCCAGCCTCTGGTAAATCCTGAGCCCCATGTGACACTTTTAGCATGTCTCTTCAACTCAGCCTCATTGGTAAATAACAGATCTCTCCGTTTGCAACATTATGTCTCCTGCAGAGATCTGGCTGCTGGGTCTGGAAAGCTAGGATTTTGTACAAGGAAGCACGATGAATTACTCCATTAAATATACATCACTGCTCTGTTCATTCTTTCAAAAGCACAGATTACAAAAAACAGAAGATGCATTTTAAATGCATTAAAATTCTAAGTAAAACAATGTCTTAAATACAATGGTCATGTTACATAAATCATATGGCTTTCCTACTCAGAAAGCAAAACTGTATTATTATATTATTATTTATATCACACCATATGCTAGGTCTGGAACTTAAACACTTTGAAATAGATAAGAAAACACCAGCTGCAGATCAGTAACACTCTCCTTTATTGTGTCCCTACAGAGTCACGGTTTAGCCATGGCCACTATTAAGTTGAAACTTAAATAGATTGTCAAAGAAATCAGATAACCATTATAGATTCAGTCTCTGTCTCAGGGAACACTTCTTTAACAGCTGCACCATAGATCTGCTGCTGTTTTTGTCCTGTCTGTGTACTAAGTCACTGCTAGCATTTATCCTTGTGTGATCACACAGTTGTTATTTAGACAAGTTGGTTGATTTATTTATTATGATCATATTGGCTAGCAAAGTAGCCCCCTTTTTGGCTAGCAAATTATGAAGAAACTGCTCCCTAGTTGCTTTGAAAGTATTTGTTACTTGTGAGTATTCAGTGAAGAGTTTGAACAAATAATTTTCACAAATTGTTTCCTTTGAGTCTCCCTTATTTATGTTGTTGATTTAGTGAGATGTACACAACACAAACCCCAGACATGCCCATCCCAAACCCCAGACACCCTTTACAAAACTGAACATTCATAATATTGACTTTTAAAAATGACATTAAATCACTTACATCCACTTCCAGAACTACACAATCTGAGTCAGATCCAGCCTGAAAACATTCTGAGCTCAGGGGGGCATTAAAAACCCCCTCCAGCCCTGATTCCAGCCCTTCCCAAATACTGGATTACGAATGAGTGACTTTGCAGTGTGGCTCTAGAGGGGCAGTGAGAAAAGTAAGAGGAAGGAAGGTCCAATGGGCACTAGCTTATTACTTGCGAGACCTATCTTCAAATCCCGGCTCTACCCCACACTTCTTGTTTGACTTAGGCCCAGATTCTCAAAGGTCTTTGGGTCCCTCTGTCCCATTGGACTCATAAGCATAGGGCTGGGTCTGGCGGTGTATTCTCCCATACCTTTTGTAGTACGTTCCCCCACACAACACTCCCCTAAGGTTGCAAGCACATATCATTTGGGTATCTGGCTCCCATTGAGCTCAATGGGAGTTAGGTGCCTAAATGCCTTTGTGGATCTGGGCCTTAATTCCTCTGTTCCCCATCTATAGAATGGGGAGAATAGCACTTCCTGACCTCACAGGGGTGTTGGGGGGATACACATGTTACAGTCTGTGAGGTGCTCAGATACTATGGTGGTGCTTCAATATAAAGTACTATAGACAGATACCAACGCTGAGCTCCCGAAGGGAGAAAGAGACTGCTCTTGGGTTAGAGACGGGGGAGATTCAACGGGGAAGAGAATATAGCTGAAGCCAGGGAGAGGGGAAGGAAAGATTTAGGTCGGGGATGTTACCACATGTGAGATGCCCTGGTAGTCTGGTTCTGAACAGTGTTCCTAAGGCATGCTGCACCTTGAGCTTCTGAAAGGCTGTAACACGATAAGAACATGATTAAAACAATATTGTCATGGGGGCTCTGTGTGTGTGTGTTGCACTGAACTGTTAAGTTTTCATACATTGGTGTGACTGTTTATTTTATTTGTTGGGGGCAGATGGTGCCTGAGCATGAGTGTGGAGAGAAACCCAACTCTTCTCTCAGGCAGAAAAATATCCACTTGCAGTGTCCCTTCCAGCTCTTCCCACAAGAGAGCAGCAGAGGCTCAGAACTGCAGGGTTGGGTCTGACAATGTATTCTCGCATAGCTTTTATAGTGCAATTACTCCATAAAAAATCTTTGCTAAGGTTGCAAGCAGATATTGTTCTTTTCAAGAACATTGGTGTGAACAAATAAGCAGAAAACACGCAAGAAAGAAAGTCAGGAAATGCACACCTAAACTGGACAAAAACACCCCAACCTTTCAAGTGTAGGAATATGCAGAATCATAGAATATCTGGGTTAGAAGGGACCTCAGGAGATCATCTAGTCCAACCCCCTGCTCAAAGCAGGACCAATCCCCAGACAGATTTTTTGCCTCAGATCCCTAAGTGGCCCCCTCAAGGATTGAACTCACAACCCTGGGTTTAGCAGTCTAATGCTTAAATCACTGAGCTAGAGGTACCCAAACTACCTGAGCTCAGTCTTTTGAGCAATGCCAGCCTCCCAGTTACCCCGCTTTGCATGTAGAGTATCAAAAATGGGTGCCTCCAAATATAGCTTCTGCAGCCAAAGAAACTCCTCCAGCCCACAGCATTGGGAATGTTTTTCGATGAATTCCGTGAACTTTGTTGGATGGAGAAGGTTGGGAAGCCCTAATAGTTCCCCTTGCCCTCTCCTGCACCCCTGAGCAACTCTTGAGCATCCCCTCAGCCCACAAACAGGTCTTTATGGTGGTACAGTATTGTGTGACATATGTGCATCATCACCTCTTGACTCCCTTCTGCCTTAGTCCTGCAATACCCAGTCTGTGCTTGTGAGTGCAGATTCCGTTGATCTCATGATAGCTAACCAGAGCCAATGTTCCCTAGCAACATTACTAAAGAAAATGTTAATAACTTTTGTGTTTTCAAATTAATTAAGTAAATGTTGGTCCTGGGGACTAGATCTCAGCTAGAGGAGGCCTGTAAAAGTAGGTTTAATCTGTCTTCTTTTTTTCTGGGGTTTTTTTTTTTTCTTTTTTCTTTTTTTCCTTTTTGCTCCAAAGTGGGGGTGGGGAAAATAGAAGACTTTTAACAGCTTCCCCCCCACCGCCCCCAAGATGATAAAACCAATGAGCCCTAGGGTTAATTCACTTCAAATTTTCTAGAAAAATTCAACCTTGGCCTCAAATGTAACTTACCAGTTTTGAGGCCCCTCTGACTTTTACTGTGGATTTTTAGGGGGGAGTTATAACTGGGTTTATACTGGAAACTCAGCTGCAACTTAACTATGGAGCAACTGCTGTCATTCCATATATTTTCCACTCTTGTTCGCAAAGTCCAAAGCAATGAGGCTTTTATGTTTTCCTTCATAAGACTGCCATGGACCAAACACATGTCAGATGGTGTGATGTACATGCACCGCTACAGGCTGGGGACCGACTGGCTAAGCAGCAGTTCTGCAGAAAAGGACCTGGGGATTATAGTGAACGAGAAGCTGGATATGAGTCAGCAGTGTGCCCTTGTTGCCAAGAAGGCTAACAGCATATTGGGCTGTATTAGTAGGAGCAATGCCAGCAGATTGAGGGAAGTGATTATTCCCCTCTATTCAGCACTGGTGAGGCCACATCTGGAGTATTGCATCCAGTTTTGGGCCCCCCACTACAGAAAGGATGTGGACAAATTGGAGAGAGTCCAGCGTTGGGCAATGAAAATGATCAGGGGGCTGGGGCACATGACTTATGAGGAGAGGTGAGGGAACTGGGCTTGTTTAGTCTGCAGAAGAGAAGAGTGAGGGGGGATTTGATAGCAGCCTTCAACTACCTGAAGTGGGGTTCCAAAGAGGATGGATCTAGGCTGTTCTCAGTGGTGGCAGATGACAGAATAAGGAGCAATGGTCTCAAGTTGCAGTGGGGGAGGTCTAGGTTGGATATTAGGAAACACTATTTCACTAGGAGGGTGGTGAAGCACTGGAATGGGTTACCTAGGGAGGTGGTAGAATCTCCATCCTTAGAGGTTTTTAAGGCCCGGCTTGACAAAGCCCTGGCTGGGATGATTCAGTTGGGGTTGGTCCTGCTTTGAGCAGGGGGGTGGACTAGATGATCTTCTGAGGTCTCTTCCAACCCTAATCTTCTATGATTCTATGATGTAGAGGGTCTTGAAGGTACAATTTACTCAGTCGCCACCACAACTCTTCCCACCCATTCTCTACAGCAACAGAAGGAACAGGAGGGGGACTGTGCTGTGTTCTCCCTTGGTTGACTCTANGACAGAATAAGGAGCAATGGTCTCAAGTTGCAGTGGGGGAGGTCTAGGTTGGATATTAGGATACTAGGTCTAGGTTGGATATTAGGATATTAGGAAAAACTATTTCACTAGGAGGGTGGTGAAGCACTGGAATGGGTTACCTAGGGAGGTGGTAGAATCTCCATCCTTAGAGGTTTTTAAGGCCCGGCTTGACAAAGCCCTGGCTGGGATGATTCAGTTGGGGTTGGTCCTGCTTTGAGCAGGGGGGTGGACTAGATGATCTTCTGAGGTCTCTTCCAACCCTAATCTTCTATGATTCTATGATGTAGAGGGTCTTGAAGGTACAATTTACTCAGTCGCCACCACAACTCTTCCCACCCATTCTCTACAGCAACAGAAGGAACAGGAGGGGGACTGTGCTGTGTTCTCCCTTGGTTGACTCTACCCCCATAAAGTCACCATTGGTTGCTGGTGTTTGAATTAAAATAACAATGGGAAGAGGAGCCTAATTTGAAATCCCTGAAGAACAAAGAGCCCTGACGGAGTTCAGGAGGGTTTTAATCTCAGTGAGGGGCCATTTGGGGTGCTGTGCTGGGGATAAGAAAGGGTTTTCAGTAGCTGGATGGTAGGACAAATCCTGACCTACCCTCCTACCCCACTGCTGGGAATACTCCGTTATCCCTGCACTCCACACTTACCACGAGCTACCTCAGTGTAGGCAGACACAGAACAGGTGGGGCCCATGGGGGCAGGTGGACATGGAGTGGGAGGGACACAGGTAGACAGAGTAGGGAGGGGGGCATGGGGACAGGCAGACAGGAAGGGCCCCTGGCATCCCTTGTCTTTTAAGGTTACATTTTGCTTTCTGCAAGCCCTGCACCTGTAGCCCCCACCCAGCACCTGGCAGCTGGCATATATGCCAACCCTAATTTAACACGTGATCTCTAACAGATCAGCCCCAGGGCCACTGGGCTAGCCTACAAAGTATCACATCACTCACTCCAGGAGGGATCTGTCCTCCTCTAAGGATGCGAATGATGCTTCATCTCTGAATTGCTGCCGTACATGCGAAAGATGCAATTAGCTGCTGCAGGCTGGGCCTGTCTCATGCCTTGCCTTGTTTAACAGAGGCTTTAATTAAAGACCCCCTGATGTTAGAAAGCCACATTAATTATTCATCTGAAAACATTTACATAGAATCCCCCGATTCCCTTCTTCAATAAATTATCAACTTCACGTCTCCATAATTTATTGAAATGACTAAAAATACATTGTCTCAGCCTCCATCACCATCCCCCTTGCTCTGGCTTTGTCTCTTCAAAATGTGATGGGTTTGCTTTCTTAATGGTAAGTTATCCTAGTGCCCAGGAAAGAAGGAGTGAAAGACAGAAAGAATTGTCTCTATGCAGGGGTTGTGGAGATGGCTGTTATTTTTCTTTCTTACATACCTGTCATGAGCTGTGGTTTAAAGCAGCTCAGCGACTATGTTTGATGAAGTTAGTGGCTGGGGCCCTAGCCTTACGCTCCAAATAAGAAGATGCATGTTCAATTCCTGGCTCAGCCACACTTGCTGTGTGACCGTGGTTAAGTCATTTAATCTATCCTGTCTTTCAGTTTCCTCTGTGTGAAGTGGGGATAATACTACTTTGATGGTAAGGATAAAATCCATTAATAACTATGAGGTAATAAGAGGAAGACCACATAAGTGCCTAATTAGATAGAACATTAGAACCAGCTTTATAGCAAACCACAGGGAAAATATTGCCATAGGAACATCCAAGTGAACGATTCACAGCAAGTAGTTAATCCAACACATTTCATTTTGTGACAGAATGGACTGTCACATTGGTAGGAGAAAAAGACCTCGGAGAAGCAGGAAATTAGAACTAGGGTGTAGGTCAGCTAACCCTAATTAACAACTAAGCCTTGCAGAGGCTGCTGGTAGTGGGAGGAGTCAGGGGCCTATATAATTTGGTCCAGTTTGCTTTAGGGTTAGAGTCCATTTCAGGATATAGGGGGTGATTCTGCAGGGATGGGCTGATGAAAACTGAGAGTGTGGAGACTGACAAGTAACCCAGGAAGGCTAAAGTGGAGCCCAGGAGCAGGGCAGAATAGAACATTGAAGACCAGGACAAACCCTTGGAAAGGAAGGGAGAGTTTGGATGAGGCCTTCCTTCTTTAGAGATTTGAATTTTGGGTTCCTGAAAGAGGGGAAAAGGCTGTAATTGATCCTGAGAAACATGGACCATTCAGAACTTATAGCATTTGGATCCAAAAGTAAAATGGATGTAAAACTCTGGTAAAATAATTTTACACTTTTGTTGTAAGAACTGCTACGTTATCTGGCTTCTTTTCTTCTCTTCCCCTCCTCTCCTCGTTTCTGCGGTGCTTAGTTCATCTTGGTTTACCAGGGAATATTCCTGTGCAGGGCTGGCCTTAGGAAAAATGGCACCTGGGCAAACTTGTATTTTGGCTACCCTGGCTTCTGTGGGCACAGTGCCCCCCCCATTGCCCCTGGTCCCTGTGGGTACCCTCTATTGCCCTTGTTCCCTGTGGGCTCCCCACCCCCCTTTATCCCTAACCTCTGCACTGTGCCCCCTTTGCCCCATCCCCTGCACCCCCTTACCCCATGCCCTGCACCCCCCTCCTGCACTCTCCTCCTGCAGCCCTAACCCCTGTACGGTGCTCCCTTCACCCCAACCCCTGCACCCCTTCACCTCAACCACTGCACTGTGACTCCTGTACCCCTAACCCCTGCCCTCCCTGCCTCCTAACCCCTGCATGGTGTGCCCCCCCCGGCCCTCCCCTGCCAGCCGGGAGCAGTTTCTGACTCTACACCGGCAGCGCGCACCTCTGCGCTGCTGCATGGTGCCACCTTGACCACTGGTGCTCTGGGCAGACGCCCGGGTGGCCCACCCCTAAGGCCGACCCTGTATCCTGTGTACAAACTGGCCAAATTTGCAAAATTCTCAGTTTTGTTCAAAATTATTGATGATGGTGCTCAGTGACTAATTCGTGGTCTGTAAGTTGTTTGAACTGTGCATGTCAGAGTTAAATGTGCAAACAACTACTTGCCCTGTCACTCTTGTCACTAATATGTGTAACTGTAACTTACGTTGGTTACACAAATTACCTAAATTGTACTGTTACTAAGCTGGGCCTGTATGGAGACACCTATAGCCCAAATTACCATAATGAAGGGCTTGTCTACACTTACAATGCTGCAGTGGCACAGCTGCACTAGTGAAGATGCTACCTATGCCGACGGGAGAGCTTTCCCCTTCAGCGTCGGTACTCCAGCGTAGGGGTATGTGGATTTTCCATGGCCCTGAGCGATGTTGTTATACTGACATACGTTTGTGGCTATGCTTTTGTCATGGAGATCATGGAAATTGTTAATTTGAATAAAGTCCATGAAATATTAGAAATGGCTGTAAAAACACATTTGATTGGGCCTCCAAACTGAATGGCATCAGGATGTGGCATATAGGGTTGCAGGTTGGCCCACCTCTATCTATGAAGCGGTGGATGGGCCAAACCCCTGAGGGGCTTTGCACCATGTCCCAGCATCTGGAGTGAGGAGCTGTGGGATAGGAGACACTCTGCAGGGTGAGTGTGGGGTGAGCTCACTCTCCAATTCTTCCTTCTGTGACTTACTATTCCCCCACCCCCCTGCGCGTCTGCTGTGGAATTTGTTAAAAATTTCCATGCCAAAATCATAACTTGAACCATAACAGTTATGTGTGTTACAAATCAAATTTTATATTTGGTTGTAATATTCCCAACTTTGGGTGGGCGAGTGGGTGCAGAACTGGAGGGTTAATGCGGGAATGCATATTGGGATTTACTGTATAGGTAAAAAAACTTGCTTAATAAAAATTAGATGGTAAGGAAGCAGGGCCCATCTGTCATGCTGCATTAGCCCCTCATACCACTGCCTATGCTATCTCTCACACAGGGATTTTAGGGCCACTGGTAAACTGGAGAGGGAGGGTGTGACATGACAGGGTACAATCCAGACCAATGAGCAGCTATGTCACCTCTGCCCTGCAACTTTGGGTGCCTTACAATGCCTTGTTGAAGGAGCTCCCACCTGAGCCGCTCACAAACAGCCTTCCAGTATTCAAGCCACACCCTGAGTGTCTGTGTGTAACTGCAGCCTGCCACCCAAATTTGGATTACACTCTGGCTCTCACCAGCCTGGGTTATGCTACATGGTGACCCCAACACACACCCAGTGTTAGATTTCCCCCCAGAAATGTATGTCCTGTACTCTCCTGGACAATACAAGCTATATTAAATCTGTTATTTCTTGCATAGAAATAATATGCATACAACTTGCCATGCCAAATGGAGTTTCCCAGACACTTCAATTTAAACACACTGGATTAGATAAAACAAGTTTATTAGCTACAAAGAGAGAGATTTTAAGTGAGTACAAGTAATGAGGCATAAAAGTCAGAAATGGTTACATGGAAAATAAAGATAAAACTCTACTGGTGCCTAACTTAACAAACTGTGTTAAATTCAAAGCAAAGTTTTCCCACCACATGCTTTCAGCAGTCTTACTGACCAAACATCTTAGGTCAGGACCCCTTATCCCAGAGTCCAAGGAAGGCTTCCTTTGTAGCTTCAGTGAATGCTATGGGCAGGGAGAGAAAGAGGAGTATCTTGGGGTGTTTGTCCCTTCTTTTTATAGTTTCAGTCCCCCTCTTGAAAAAATCTCCAATTGAGAATCAGGAGACAAAAAGTCTATGGGAAGGATGTTCCCTGCTTCCTTTTCTCACCTATTTGAGCATCTTTTTGTCTTCCCTTCCTGCTTGATGACTCTGTTTACTGCTTAAATGCAAATTAAGCAGATCACTCATTCCTTTGTTTAGGACAGACCTCAGTTTGGAACATATGTTAATAACACCATATGGTGGAGTCTTATAACTTGCCACACCGTATTTATCAGGATAACACTGATCAGCAAATTATGAGTTTTCAAATGATATTTTACAAAGCATACTTTGAACAAATATTATTACAATAGTGTGTAGGCTGTGAATACAGGGGTGCATTCTGTCACAGAGGATAAAGTGGAAGATTAGGGAAGCAAAATCTTCAATCTTTTAAAAAATGTAACAGGAGTTCTTGCATCAACTAACTTAGACTGCTTCCATTTGCAAAAGATCAGTTTTAGTTATTAAATTAAGAGTGGGTAAATTAACTCCATATGCTGGTGGCCCTTGGAATAGTCCTTGCCCATTGAACTTTTGGGGTTTTCCTCAATTTCCATGAGAAAGAACAACAGTAAAAGTCTTTTACTCCCTGTTAACCTGTAGAACTTATTGCCATAAGATAGCATGGAGTTCAAGAGCTTAGTAGTATTTAAAAAAAAATATTTATATGGCTAACAGGCTCTCTATAGAGAGATAAGGTGAGTGAGCTAATATCTTGTATTGGACCAACTTCTGTTGGTGAGAGAGACAAGTTTTTGGACTCTCAGAAATTGGTCCAATGAAAGATATCACCTCACCTTGTCTCTCTAATATCCTGGGACCATCATGGCTACGGCTACAACTACACTGCATAGGATCTCTACAGTTACATTAGCTAGGATATAGATATTTATTCTATGTTAACACATAAATTATAGTATATTATTCTGTTAATATATGATAAGGGATCTCAACCTTCATGCTTGAGGCCATATGTCAAACACTAACTTCTAGGCATTACAAAGAAACATCTCCCATGGGCAGATTGTTCCATATGCATCCTCAACAAAGTTTCCTATACCTTCTTCTGAAGCAGCTGATACTGGTCGCTACTGGAGATGGGATACCCAACTAGCTGAACTGCTGGTCTGATCCAGAATGGCAGTTCTCATGTTCCTATCTCTATTATTATCTCCCAGAGAAGGAACATTCTTAGGTGCTATAATCCATTACAAGAACTTCATACCAAAGATTTTGTGGTGGCTACAGGGCCGCCCGGGGGGGCAAGTGGGGCAATTTTCCCCAGGCCCCGCAGGGGCCCCACGAGCCCTGGCCCGGTGGCGGTCCGGGTCTTTGGTGGTATTTCGGCGGCGGGGGGCCCTTCAGTCGCTCCGGGTCTTCGGCGGCAGGTCCTTCAGTGCTGCCGAAATGCCGCCAAAGACCCGGACCGCCACCGGGTGAGTACAAGCGCCGCAGCTGCCCCGCTTTGCCCCAGGCCCCCTGAATCCTCTGGGCAGCCCTGGGTGGCTAAACGATAAATATTAAGGTACAGAATGGATCAGGTAAGGTAATGTTCAGAAAGAACTGACCACACTTAAAGTTCATACACAAGCTTTAAAAATCTAGGTGCTCTATCATCCTGCTACTTGCAAATGTGCGATACCTATTGAAGATGGATGAAGTGTCACATCTGACTTCCCAGTGAGTCAGAAATGCTCATGGCTAAAGCTTTCCTTTGCCTAACCAGCTTGCACATAAAGTTTATCTTTCCCAAACTGCTCATATCTAACGCTTAGAAACACCAATGCTTTGTCATTCAAAATGTTACATCTTAGTGTCAATGATGAAGAAGCAAGCAATAATGACAAAGAATGTTGATGAGCTTAATTTATTATCAGAATGGTAAAACCAAGCACTTTTTGAGGGTGCAGGATCAACCTGGATCGCACACATCCTGCACTCCATCTTTTCTGACTGAGCCAGATGGTTCACAGGGCTTCCTCTGAAATATCAGGAGTTGAGGAAGGAGCAATAGTCTGATCTGATGTGTTCAGTTCTATATTATTGATAAACTGAGTGTCCTGTGAAGAATGCAGTTGGTCCCATAGTCACCTGCCCTATTTCACGAGAAAGATGGACTGAGCAGTGGGAGAATGGAGAAGCAGCATGTTTGCTACCAATAAAGAGGTGTTACTTGTCAGCAGTTCCTCACTCTGTCAGGAGGAACACTTTCACTTTTGTAGCTCTGTAGTCATGGCAATGGCAAACCAGGCCCATCACTTTCTGCAGGTCTGAGATTACACAGAGGTGCTCGATGGATGGACGGGCAATGCACAGTCACAATTCAGGCTAGGAGGTGGGGTCTCCATGTGTATACAATAGCACTAATGCATGCATGGCTACTAACCCAATGTCTTCAGAGTGGCTAGGCCAGGTGATGGGGGAAGCAGAAGGAGGCCTATGCTCACGATTATTCTTCAAGTGGTACTTTAGCAGCAATGGCTGAGGTTCTGGGTACTCATGATGTTGGGTTGGGTGGGCCTAAAGTTTGATGGTCATCTCCGCCTGGACTTCTGAGTGACCATATCTTGTATAGTCTAATCCGCATGAAATTTGCTTGTCATGTCACTCTAGGGAGAAACATCAGGTTTTTCTGTGCGAAGACCTGTGAGGGATGAGAGAGAAGATGGGAATCAGATGAAGGGACAAACTCTAACGTACCCAGACAACCTGCCAGATCCTGTCTTCTTCACTGCCCATCCTAACCAGCTGTGTGCTACTAAGAACCTGAGCAGCAAGAGAGACTGGATGTCCTAGAACTGCCACACTGGACAATCAGGAGAAGCCACAGTTCCTCTGAGCTTCTGAGGTAAATGCCACTCCATTTCTTTGAACGTCATTTTACAGTTCCTCACAGAGACATCAAGTGGCTCAAACTAGAGTTGGTAATAGCAGCCCCAAGATAAATTGAACAAACAAAACAAACAAAAGGATGTATTTTTTCACACAACACACAGTCAACCTGTGGAACTCCTTGCCAGAGGATGTTGTGAAGGCCAAGACTATAACAGGGTTCAAAAAAGTACTAGATAAGTTGATGGAGGATAGGTCCATCAATGGCTATTAGCCAGGATGGGCAGGGATGGTGTCCCTAGCCTCTGTTTGCCAGAAGCTGGGAATGGGCAACAGGGAAAGGATCACTTGATGATTACCTGTTCTGCTCATTCTNTGTCCCTAGCCTCTGTTTGCCAGAAGCTGGGAATGGGCGACAGGGAAAGGATCACTTGATGATTACCTGTTCTGCTCATTCTCTCTGGGGCGCCTGGCGTTGGCCACTGTTGGAAGACAGGATACTGGGCTAGATGGACCTTTGGTCTGACCCAGTATGGCCGTTCTTATGTTCTTATGGATGGATGTGTGAAGGGGTAACTTTTTGGTTCAGATACTGTGATGTTGGAAGTCACAAAGTAGATAACTATTATTCATTATTCATAATTTATTATTTGTGTTATCACAGTGCCTAGGAGCCTGATTTGCCCTTGTTCACTTTTTTTTTTAACTCCTCAGAGAGGCTAGCAATGGCAGTCTTATGGCTTCAAAGAGCTTAGATTTTTCAACACTAGTGGATGGCTCCTTGCTCAAAAACCTTTGCACTGCCTACGGGGTTGCTAGCTGCACTGTCTGACCAGGTCAAGCCCATTTTTCTTAGAAATGGGTCAAAATCGGGAAAAACCTCTGGATCCAAATTTGTCAGCTTGACCCTATCTCTTATTTCTGGGCTCTCCCAGCAGCACCTGTGCATAGAAGGCTGAATGACCCATTTTCTCCTCCCATATCTTTCTTTCTATGTGGTTCCTCTGCACCCCCATGCCTCTTGCCCCCATTAAACACCCTTTACCACAGCTGATGTGGCAACTGTAGGGAACAGCAGGCTGGCTCCTTCCCATGTCCTGTTTGCTGATACCCTGCACTTTCCATGATGTCAAGGAGTTGACAACTGGCTGTGACAGATGTGAGAGGAACAAGGAAATGTCACGGGCAGCACCGAGAAACTCCATCCAAGATCCTGTTCCATACGGGCAGGTGCAATTCCAGCTGTTCAGCTCTTGGCATAAGCTGGATACAATGCTACTGTCATCATAACTTTGATGCAAGGCAACCAAACCCCGCCTATGAGATCTTGTGACTAGGGAGAAATAGTGGCTAACAGCATCCCAAAGCATAGCACTGGCACTAGAGAATCATGCACTGGTATTTCTTCCCATGACTGTCCTGTTGATATTTGGGAAGAGGCAGGGTGGGGATTAATGAGTGGAGAAGGAAAATGGTTATTACAAATGTTATTTAAAGGTAGGGTGACCAGACAGCAAATGTGAAAAATTGGGACGGGGGTGGGGGGTAATAGGAGCCTATATAAGAAAAGACCCCAAAACCGGGACTGTTCCTATGAAATCGGGACATCTGGTCACCCTATTTAAAGGTGATTGTGCATTTAAAAAAGGGCTGTTTACAATGCTTCCTTCATGGGTATGAACCAAGAGGGTGGTGTCCAGAAGTATGAAGCAACTCCCTGACAATGGAGGGGAATTTACAGGGGAGATATTGGTAACACCGAAGTTACCAGGTATAATTCTGCTGTGGCTAGTAGGTTACTTGAATCAAGTATCACAACTGAGTATTAATGATTTTTGCAATACAGAAATGGGACAGAACTCTTTCCACTGAGGTTTTAGGATTTTCTTAGTGTATGAATACCAAGAACCTAATCCTGCGCTCCCACTGACTCCAGTGGGTGCACATTTCCTGAGGCAGATATACGGATTGTGCGTTAATATTATTTACCAGGAATATTTGGGGCTTAGACCCTCTTTAAAAATAAAATTCCAGATCCTTAATGGTGTTACACCAATTTACACTACTGAGAATCTGGCCCAGAACGTCTGTCTAGCAAGAATAGAGGAAAACAACTTAAAACAAACAAACAATCTGTGTACTTGTCAGTTCAGAATTAATCGGGACTAAGACAGAGAATACAGGTGACCACTTCTAGTATTACAACATCTGAATGTCAAATGGCAAGAGAAGACCATCTTGATTTCCACCTCCCCACACCCACCCAACCTTCCTCCAGGAAAACCTAGCTGCTTTGTCAGAGGCTTTACTGCCAAGAATTGAACAATGCACCCATAAGCTGTTGTGCAAAGACTCCTATTGTCTCCACAGACAAAGCAACTTTAACACAAGGATGTGAGCTGTAGAAGCCTAGCATATTCCTCCTTGGCTTTTAAGAAGTTCACTTCTCAGAAGCCACCCCAGCTTCTATGATTCCCACAATAATGTCACAGAAATGGCTACGACCAGCAGCACAAGTGAGACCTGGGGCAGTTCTCACCCATTTTGTGTGCTGCAAAGTGCACAAGTGTCCTGATCCTGTGTAACACTATTGAAATCAAAACAGGTTTCCTCTCATTGCTGCTACAGAATGTGCTCTGTATCGCATGGACATTTAGCTGATCCAGGAGTGATCAAACTGAGGCAAAAACAGCCTACATCAAAAGCCCTCTGTTTCCAAATGGGAAGGCTTCACCAATGGACCTCACTGTTTGCAAAGCTCATGAGAAATTAGCCAAGAGAAGAGCGTCTAATGTATTCATTATGGAAAGTAACTCAGTCACCTCCAAGCTGATAATGTCATGTGGGGACAGGGGAAATCTGCTGACACAATTCAACATCAGGTATGAGATCAACCCTTAGAAAATGAGTTGTGACACCCAGCTCTCCCTGGCACCAGTGGGGTATTGTTGCTGCCTTCCAGAGGGACATAGCAACCTAACGCCATCCCTGTATGAATTGGTGGTTCAACAGATTGCACACAAATTGACCAGGGGTAAAAAATTTACTTACACCTAGGTGCCATTTTCAAAAGTGAGTTAGGAGCCTAAATCTCCTGGACTTTCGATGAGACTTGGGCTCCTAAGTGCCCAAGTCACGTTTGAAAATGGCACTTAGGCATTAGTAAAAACGTGACCCAAGGTCTGTGTTTTGCCAATTTTAATTCTGAAGCAAGGTGGCCAGGTGTTGCTTTTCTTGGGAACATCTGCGCCTGAAGAACACTGTGAAGATGGAACGCTGGGTGCTATAAAGGCAGCTGTTATATCATCCCATGTGCATAAGGAACAAACTATGCTCCATTCAATCTAGATTATTTTTATCTCAGACTAAGGAGACCAGCAAACAAAATAACATCAGAGAGATCACACACCGGGGCTCAACACACACCATTCCCTGTCCAGACTTGAAGCCAAAATGGTAGCTGCCTCCAGCAGCCCCTGCATATAGACACTTCTATAGTTAAAGGTACGGTACACAGTAGACAGACTATCTCTAAAGGTACACAGTGTGATGATGGGGCACACAAACCCCACACTGGACAACAAGGGAGTTGAGGAGCTGCTTGGGGCTCAGGCAGCTCTGCCCTGCCACACATGGAAGGCATGCACTGGCTGGAGGAGGAGCTTTAAAAGGGGAGCAGAGCAGCTCCCTTGTTGGCAGGGCAGGGGAGAGAACAGACCCTCAACCCTCAGTTCCTGACGAAAGGCGGGAGCTTCCCAAGCCACTGCTGCCTGAAGGCTCCTCCCTGAAGGAAGGGAGGGCCAGATTCTGACATGCCTTGAGAAGGAATCATGTCCCTCTATTTTCTATGGAGTCCATTTGTTTGTGTTACTTCCCCTTGCTTTTTGTTCGTGGACTACCCTGGAAGGGGAGAGACTTTAAAGTGACCCGTTCAGAGGGCCAAGTTGCAGGAAGAGGCAGACCATCACAGGGAGGGAGCGACTGTTGGCAGGAGGGACCTGATGGGAAGAGAGCTGCTACGCCATCTCTGCCCACAAGGAGGCACTAACAGTGAGTCAACCCCATCAAAACAGCTACCTGCTACATCAACCATCCTGGGGGTAAATACGGATGGGTGCTGTGAATCACATCAGGAGCAACAAAGGGAACTTTAATGAACCCTAGAGGAAGTAATGTCTTATGGAAATTAAAAAAAATATGCAACCAAACTTGAAAGAGGCAGAGAGCAGGTTTTGGTGTCTGGCACATAGATCACAGCTCACTTGGCAGTCAGCAGTTCCATGCACAATGTGTCTCGTTTATTCAAGACTTGATCAGCTTTATGCGCTGAGTCCATACCTCAGGAATCTGCTGCATTTCAGTTTCCCCAGATGATTGACGTTGATGGTTTGAACATTCTTTTGATCTTCTGAACAACATTCTCCACTCCGGGCATGCTCTTGTCACATACTTTGAATCCTCCCGTGAGCAGCAGTCAAATGGAAATCTTGTGTATTTAAACTTCAGCTAATGCATATTGCACCAGACACACACAGTATGTGTTCACAAGTCTCCAAAAGCAACTGCAGAAGCATGACCTAACACTTGAGACCATGTCAGAACATGCTGCTTTTACAATCCATGCTTTGAGGGGAAGAATTGCTTCCTGGGGGATGGAAGAACATTAAACGGATGAACAGGAGAAAATGGGGGACATTCAACAAAGAGAGCAATAGCCTCTCTATGTCCCAGTCAGCTGTGAGAGAGGAAGTCCAGCAGAGTTCCCAAACAATATTTTTCAGTTGGCAAACTTGTCTGTGAAGCTATACAATTGTTCATTGAACCTGGATCCTGACATGGACATGTTCATCAGCAGTGAGGCAAGCAAGGGCTCAGATTGGGACTCAGTCTTGAATGCCATGAACTGTTTGCAAACAGCTCTCTGATCCACGGTGGCTTTCCTGAGAATAGTTATTAACATAATAACCACGCCATAGAATGAAAGCCAGGGCTCATGCGATCGTGACAATGCCATGCTGAGAATTAAAATAAAGATCCATAAGTGCCTGTATAATCTGCTGAAAACTTCTCTGTGAAGTGCCTACTTGATCACATCTCCTCATCTGCTTCAGGCCCCCGGGTTGGACTGATTGACTGGAGTCCCAAGAATACTGTTCAAAGCTTCCACAAGGAGAAGATAAGGAAGCCAGAAAGCAGCCATACTTCTGCTTGGTATCCACTGGGGCATTGTGTCTTTGTGATTTAAGAATACAGACTATGACAAAGGCAGCAAATAAGACTCAAGCAATTAACACCATGTGTCATACCTTCTATACGCTCCAGGCTACGGCTTTTTGTGGTAATATTGGTACATAGCAGAGATGTATGGATTATTCAGTGTGAATGTTATTCTTTGCAAATTAACCCCCCTTTCTGTTCATTAATTGTTTGGGACCCAGTCATGATCTCTTTGAATGCATCTGTTCATAAGAATTGCACCAAACAGTTATGACAGTTTTCAGACTGTGCCAGTAGGTTGTTTGCAAATGGTATCAACCCACTTAGTGCTAGTTGTTTGTGATTTGTGGTTGGCCTCCTAAGTGGAATTTCTGCTTTCTGACTGGATGACAAGAACTTCTAAAACAGGAAAATAACAAATCACTTCTGAGGGTAAACTTTCTGGACAAATAGTTATGAATGCTAAAATTCAGAATGTTCTCAGGATTATCCACCCTGTGATTGTCTGAATACCTGCAAATACCAATAAGACATCATGACTAAAGCAAATCAAATGCAGGGCTCTGATTCTTGAAACAGGGCTTCTGCTATTCAACCAATACTAGTAATACTAACTTTTGTTTTGGCACGGGGGAGGAGGGGTAATCTGTGCAGGATGTAGTGATTAAAATGTGCCTACAGTACACTGGTTGCCAATTATTTAGAACAATTTTTCCCAACAAAACACACTTCCCTTCCCTTGAAATATTAACACATGATTTCACAAAATTGTTCTATCTCCCAGGTACAGGGCCAGAATCAGCCTTGGTGAAAGTGAGCATAACCCCAGTGACATCACTAGAAGTGCATGCATTTATGTCAGTGCTGAATTTAAGCTACAGCTGAGAACACTTCTGATTTTATATGGTGGTTTCTGTGACTGCTCGCAGAACAGTTTAGGCAGAAGTATTGACAATAAAGGAAATGGAGGGCGGGGGGGTTGTGTCACTGATTAAAATGCAGCCTTGAAAACACTATGACATTCTTGAAAATACTATGAGCCCACTTCAGCCTCTGTTTAAGCAGGTGCAAATACTTTGGCTTCCATGGAGTCCCACCTACTTACACAATTTTTGAATGTGGCTCTGTGCTTGTGCATAGCTGAAAATTGTGTCCGGTTTCTGGAACCAAGTGTTCAAGTCCAGAGATAAAGGGCTAGATTCAGTGCTGCAGTGTGTCAACCTGGGATAACCAACCGTGGGGAGGATCTTTACGTAGCATAGAGCCTGCTCCTAGAAACTCTCATCCCCACAGCTGTTGGCATGGGGAATATGGCTGGAGAAAAGGGCAGGTAGATAGAACATCCCAACACTCCAAGACCTGCAGCTGCCATATTGGCTGCTGAAGCAGCCTATAAGACAGCTAGGAAGTTACACCTGGGGACTGGTCTGGTGCACAGACAGCCCAGCATTGGAAGAATGCCGAGGCGACTTGTGTTCTTCTTACAGAGTTATGCTCTGCACTCCTCCACCACAGATCATGATCTAGGTCATTATGTTAATAAGAATCATTATAACCTTAAAAAAATCCGAATCCCAAATTCTCCCATGCATAGGGGCTCTTTACCTTAAAAGACCATTTTGTGTCGCTAACAACACTTCATAGGGAAACTCTGCTGTACTTTTCTCTGTATCAAACTTCGGGGGAGACCTTAACTGTCTGCAGCACCCCCTAGCCATGCATTAATTGCATTATAATCACTGCTTGAGTAGATCTGAGCATTTCAATAAAACAACAACACAATCCTAGCCGTCTGATTTCATTGCCATAGCGTCTCTACCAGCTTGGGGCTGTTGACTGTGCTCCTTCCCCAGGAAGTCACGCCACCATTCTCCCTCCCTTCTCTTCTCCCTCCCCCAGTCGGGGAAAGGCTCCCTGGTTTTTAAGTGGGAGCAGATCATGGCAGATGTATGTTCTCCTCTGGGACTCGACCACCATTTGGTCTAATTACTCCTGACATGTTGCTGTTGCTATTACGGAAGAAATGTCAGGAGAAATTAGACCAAGCAGTTGCATGAAAAGCAGAGAGAATCCAGTACAGTGTTTCACTTTCCTGAAGAAGTTCTCATTGCCAGGCTTTGCTGCTGCTGCTTTTCCAGCAGAGAGATGGAAGGGAACTGAAAGAACGTGAAAGAGAGAGGCTGGTCTGTGTGGACAACCCTTACCATTGTACTGAGAGAGTTGGAAAGCATTTTTGGGTGGTTCTGTTGTTGAAACTAACATGTCAAGAGAGCTTTACAATGGACATCAGCTCTTTTGAAATCCTGGCCAGTCTACCGTGTAGTGGAAACAGTGGGTAACTTTGAGATTCAATGTTTGGAGCATTGGAATCCCGCTCTAAAATTTTTTGGAGTCTGGAGCATAGATTTTTGGCTCAGCTCATTATAGATGAAGGAGTCACTTGCATGTTTTGTTTCCAGATCTGAACTTCACTGAAGTTTAGCAAAGGAGTTGGGCTCTAGGGTTTTGTTTCAGGCCACTTCTCTACTTAAAACAGAGAATCATGGAGCAATCCAGCCACTTGATGGTAATGCTCGCTAAGTTCTGTGTATAAATCTTTAGTCACAGGTTTTAGCTGCTTAGCTACGTTACATTTTCCTTGTACCAAAACATTGTTGAAAAGGCAGGGGAAAATGTTTTGTGTGAGGCCAATATTTAACACACTCACCCTAGCCATCCCTTCCTTTTATAGTTCATTTTAACAGGCTTCATGACAGTGCCAGCTTTAGGACCCTGCAGGAGCCCAGAACTTGCAGCGACGTTCAAGAAACTGAAAAGTGTAGCTAGAATGAGGCAAATATTGATTTTTTTCATGAATATTTATTTAAATTTCCAGGTGAATTCTTTTGGAACGTGCTTGCACCCCTCTCCTGTTTAAGTTCTGCAAATATGCGAGCAACTGAGTTTTCGCGACAAAAACATTTGTGGAGAATGAATTTCAAGTGTGTGCCCGCAGGGGGTTTCATAGAAACTAGATTTAAAATTTGCATGCAGAAGAAGTCACACATGAGTTTGCATGTTCACCTGCCAAGTGAGAACATAAACAATATCTGACTGTGACAGAGTAGCAGGTGCTTGGGTACTAAACAGAGAGGCAGAGCTATTCTGCTGACTCATTCTGGAAATCAGATGAGATGGATCATATTAATTCCAACTCAAGAGTTTTTCCAAGGCCGAAGGAGCTAGCAGGATCCTGCAGGAATTGACCAGTGATAGAAAGAAGTTCAGGCTGAGCTGTGTTTGTTATTTGTTTTCAGTAAATGAAACTCCAGGAAGGGGGTAAGTTTGGACACTACATACTGCATGTAGGTAGAGTGTAGGATCAAGATAGGAATGCCATCTGCTTACAGTGACTCTTCACCAGCTAACAGCTTGTCTGCACACATGCTTCCTCTGCTTTAGCTAAACTGATGCAAACGTCTGCATGGGGCTTGAGTTTTTGGTTCCCTTGATCATCTTTGATCAGCCTCGATCAGCCTTGTGATCACCCTCCCCCTGTGTGATTAAGGAGGGGGTAGGGCTGACCTAGGAGAGAAGGGCTTAAAAGCCAGAAGCTAAGTGACCCAGGGGAGCTAGCAAACAGGGGACAGCAAACAGGGGAATTTGAGATGGAGTTTGTAGGGGGGTATAATCAGTATGGTTAGGAAAGGCTGTACTCCTAGTGCCAATACTGCTCCTGTCTCCTCCACTTGCACCTGTATCCAGACACTGGCCATAGATCATAGAATAGAACCATAGAACTGGAAGGGACCTCAAGAGGTCATCTAGTCCAGTCCCCTGCACTCATAGGAGGACTAAGTATTATCTAGACCATCCCTGACAGGTGTTTGTCTAACCTGCTCTTAAAAATCTCCAATGATGGAGATTCCACAACCTCCCTAGGCAATTTATTCCAGTACTTAACCACCCTAACAGGAAGTTTTTCCTAATGTCCAACCTAAACCTTCCTTGCTGCAATTTAAACCCATTGCTTCTTCGCCTATCCTCAGAGGTTAAGAAAAACATTTTTTCTCCCTCCTCCTTGTAACAGTCTTTTACGTAGGATAGATGCCTCTACCCAGATCCTGATATGGATTTGCAGAGACTATGGCCTGCATTTCCCTTTCATAGAAAGCCAGGCTGGGGAGACGGTGCAGTGTGAAAGATGTCTGCTGGTGGAAGCTCTTAGGAAGCAGGTGGGAGGGCTACAGGAGGAGGTGGCTAGGCTGAGGAGCATCCATGCCCATGAGGAATTCATTGAGAATATTCAGATGGAGACCTCCAAGGCTGAGGAAGCTCTTCAACTAGGGAGGATTGCTGTCACACCACCGGGAGAGGCTCTGTCACAGGAAGGACGCTGGCTGCTGGCTACTTCGGGCAGCAGGCAGTGCTCCACTCCTGCTCTCAACCCACTGACCTTAGTGATGAAAAACTGTTGCTGTCCTGGCAACAAGGGATGGGGAATCATCCCCCAAAGGTGGAGGAGGAGAAGCTCTGTACCCCAAGGCTGGGAGTATTGTGGCCACCATCCCAAGAGGAAATGTAGGGTAGTGGTGGTTGGTGATTCTTTTCTGAAGGGGATGGAGGCTCCCAGGGGTCAGCCTCACATGGTATCCTGGGAGATGTACTGCCTGCCACGGGCCTGTATCCAAGATTTTACGGCGGGATTGTTTAGGATCATCGGGCCCTCTGACTACTTCTCCATGCTACTCATTCATGTGGGCAAAATTGATATTGAGAGGTATGACCCTGAGCAGATCAGAAGTGACTACAGGGCTCTGTGAGTAAGGGTAAAGGAGTTCGGAGTGCAGGTGGTGTTCTTTCTGATCCTTCTGGTCAAAGGTAGGGGCCCAGGCAAAGACAGATGCATCCTGGAGGTGAAGGCCTGGCTGCGAGGATGGTGTCGCAGGAGGGCTTCGGCTTCCTTGACCATGGGATGCTGTTCCAGGAAGGACTGCTGAGCAGAGATAGGGTCCAACTATTGAGGAAGGCAAAGAGTATCTTTGGATACTGACTGGTGTGGTGGGGCAGCTGCCCCACCCCCATGAGAGAGGGGGCTAGAGTAGGCCAGAGCGGCTGCGCAGCCCGGCAGCCAATTAGGGAAGGGCCTACTGAGAGCCAATCAGGGCTAGGTTAGGCCCTATATAAAGGCGGCCCAGGAAGGGAGCAGGGAGTCTGTCTCAGACCTTCATGGGGGAAGGTCTGTCTCCAGAGCAGGAGACCAGCACCTCGGACAGAGCAGTGCTGGGCAGGCTTGGCGGGGGGAGCATACTAGGGCTCCGGCCCAATACTTGCCAGACTGCGGGCCCTGATAGAAAGGGCCTAGAGGGTGCGAGGGGCCAGAGAGGAAGTGGCTCAGGGACAGTTGGACAAGGGGAGCGAAGGAGGGCAGGGAGGCTGCCACTAGAGGGTCCCTGGGTCGGGACCCAGAGTAGTGGGTGGGCCTGGGTCCCTCCTTCCCCCTTGTACCATACCTGGTGGAGAAGCGGCCAGAGCAGACTGCAACCAGCCCTTGAGCCGAGGGGCTAGATTGTGAGGTTGCGGATGGCCACTGCTGTTAACCTCCCCGGAAAGGGGTGAGGGTGGACTAAGGGGCACTGCCAGAGGGTAGTGTCCTGAAGAGGACGCCACCGAGGGGGAGCAACGCGGGTCCGGATGCCAACAGAGGACAAGAGACGGATGGGACACCGCCAGCAGAGGGTGCTCCAGGACTATTAAGAGCTAATTCCTGGACTGAACAGAAGGAGGCGCTGCGGTGGTGAGTCCCAACACCGTCACACTGACTAATCGAGTAAGGTTAAAACTAGGTTTGATGGAGGCAGGAGACAAAAACCCACAGGTAAGTCAAGAACATGGAGACCTGGGTGAAGGGTTGGATTCTGGGGGGAGCATGGGCCATTATAGCAGGGATAAAAGAGAGACAAGAGGGAACATAGAAGGGCAATCAAATCAGTATCTTAGATGTCTGTATACTAATGCAAGAAGTATGGGGAATAAACAGTAAGAACTAGAAATACCACTGAATAATCACTGTGACGGGTTGGATCACAGAAACCCCCTTGGGAGCTGCCAGCCGATGTGCCAAGACTACCTCTGCTCCTGCTTTCCCTGCCAGCTCAGTGGCTTCAGCACCCTGTCTTGCTGAAGCCAGACACACCCGTCTGCTCCAACAAAGACCCAGGGTTTGAATTACCTGCCCCAAAGCTGCAGGTTTACCTGAAAACAGCTCACAGAAGTGTGCTTGTCTTTAGCACTCAGCTGCACAACTCCCAATGGGGTCTAAACCCAAATAAATCCATTTTACCCTGTATAAAGCTTATGCAGAGTAAACTCATAAATTGTTCACCCTCTATAACACTGATAGAGAGATATGCACAGTTGTTTGCTCCCCCAGGTATTAATACATACTCTAAGTTAATTAATAAGTAGAAAGTGATTTTATTAAATACAGAAAGTAGGATTTAAGTGATTCCAAGTAGTAACAGAGAGAACAAAGTAANGTCCTGTGATGGTGTCGCTGGTGTAGATATGTGGGCAGAGTTGGCATCGAGGTTTGTTGCATGGATTCGTTCCTGAGTTAGAGTTACTTTGGTGCGGTGTGCAGTTACTGGTGAGAATGTGCTTCAGGTTAGCAGGTTGTCTGTGGGCGAGGACTGGCCTGCCACCCAAGGTTTGTGAAAGTGTGGGATCATTGTCCAGGATGGGTTGTAGATCTCTGGTGATGCGTTGGAGGGGTTTTAGCTGGGGACTGTATGTGATGGCCAGTGGAGTCCTGTTGGTTTCTTTCTTGGGTTTGTCTTGCAGTAGGAGGCTTCTGGGTACACGTCTGGCTCTGTTGATCTGTTTCCTTATTTCCTCGTGCGGGTACTGTAGTTTTGAGAATGCTTGGTGGAGATTTTGTAGGTGTTGGTCTCTGTCTGAGGGGTTAGAGCAGATGCGGTTGTACCTCAGTGCTTGGCTGTAGACAATGGATCTTGTGGTGTGCCCGGGATGGAAGCTGGAGGCATGAAGGTAGGCATAGCGGTCGGTAGGTTTTCGGTATAGGGTGGTATTAATGTGACCATCACTTATTTGTACTGTGGTGTCCAGAAAGTGGACCTCCCGTGTAGATTGGTCCAGGCTGAGGTTAATGGTTCATCACCTTGATATCTGAGGNGGAGGATAGGATTAAAATTCAAAATAATCTGGGCAAACTGGAGAAATGGTCTGAAGTAAATAGGATGAAATTCAATAAGGAAAAATGCAAAGTACTCCACTTAGGAAGGAACAATCAGTTGTGCACATACAAAATGGGAAATGACTGCCTAGGAAGGAGTACTATGGAAAGAGATTGGGGGGGGGTGGGGGTCAGAGTGGATCACAGGCTAAATATGAGTCAACAGTTTGTAAGCAGAGTCTGAATGAGCTCTCCCCTGACATTTAGTGGTGAGCTGTGGAAAAGGACTTCAGGAGCTGATCTTGTTTGCATGGACACACCCACCCAGCCTAGGTGCTCAGCATGATGGGATTGCTTGTCCAAATGATCACTTGCGGCTGTTGTTGGATCCCCAGTCTCCTTGTTATTGGGGCAGGAGTAATAAAGGGTTGTTATCCTTGTTGTGTGAAATGAGGGCAGCAGTATTATACCTGGTATACCCCAATGGAGGGACTCAGTCTCAACTGAATGGTACTCGCTAGGCAGGGGACATGGATTCCAACAGCCAATGAGTGGAGAGAGGGTGGTGTGGATCCTGTTTAAGGGTTCTAGGTGTCATTTGACCCTTCCTCTCTCCATGGTATAATAAAAGAGGTAATTTAGACTCATTTGAGAGTCGTGTTACATACTGCAGAGCAAAAATCACTGATACCTAGGTCTAATAATTAGATCTACTTTGGGACAGTGTCTTATTGTAAGAGATTGACCGGTGTTTACCAGCAGTGAGGCTCTCCCACTAACAGCTGAAATCATTGAGAGCTGTGTTAAGTGGGGGGGTCCTGAAGATATCTTGGTGAGTGGTCAGGCTGTTGGAGAGGTGTGGCGAGGAGGCCAGAGCAGAGCCCCGCAGAGAGGCTTGGCAGTTGGGGCGATGAGCGAGGCACAGTGGAGCGTGTAAGGTGCCTCCTTGCCTCCCCCTTCCACCCAGGGTGAGAGGTGAACTCTGTGGATGACCTCTGAACTCTGGGACTGCACTGGCCAAGGACAGCAACTGTGAGTGGGAGGTATGGGCACGTTAAAGGGACTTTTGGGTTGCTGGACTTAAGAACCTGAGGGGAAAAGGACACTGCCCAACTTACTTGGGGGTGGGTTTTTTCTCATGCTTTATGTTAATGAACCCTAGTTGAGGTGTTTTCACAAATTAATGCTGAGTTACTTCCCTCCTTTTATTAAAAGTTGTTTTGCTACACTCAGACTCTGTGCTTGCCAGAGGGGAAGTATTGCCTCTTAGAGGTGCCCAGGGGTGGGGTGTAATTGTCCCAGGTCACTGAGTGCGGGCTCGAGCCGGTTTTGTGTTGTATTGTTGAAAAGGAACCCCTAGATACTGAACCCAGCCCTTGTTGTTGCTGGCTCCACCTGGCAGAAGGGTTACAAGTGTTACACTGTTGCAAAAAACCCCAAACATAATTCTGCAGTGTATTAGCAGGAGTGTTGTAAGCAAGGCACTAGCAATAATTCTTCTGCTCTACTCTGTGCTGATTAGGCCTCAACTGGAGTATTGTGTCCTGTTCTGGGCACCACATTTCAGGAAAGAGGTGGACAAATTGGAGAAAGTCCAGAAGAGAGCAACAAAAACTATTAAAGATCTAGAAAACATGACCTATGAGGAAAGATTGAAAAAATTGGGTTTGTTTAGTCGGGAGAAAAGACTGAGGGGACATGATACCAATTTTCAGGTAGATAAATGGTTGTTACAAGGAGGAGGGAGCTATATTGTTCTTGTTAACCTTTGAGGATAGGACAAGAAGCAATGGGCTTAAATTACAGCAAGGGCAGTTTAGGTTGGACATTAGGAAAAACTTTCTAAGTGTCAGGGTGGCTAAGCACTGGAACAAATTGCCTAGGGAGGTTGTGGAATCTTCATCATTAGAAGTTTTTAAGAACAGGTTAGACAAACACCTGTCTAGTTATTACTTAGTCCTGCCTTAAGTGGCGGGGACTGGACTAGATGACCTACTAAGGTCCCTTCCAGTCCTACACTTCTATGATTCTATGGGCACTCTTAAATCAGTTTAGAAGTGGCTTAGATCAATTTAGCTTAAATTAGTTCCTTACTGACTTAAACTAACTGGATTTAAATTATTTCTTCACTGATTTAAGAGCATCCTTATGAAGGAAACTGAAATAAATAGGAAAGTCAAGAATGGAGGGGACCCAAAAAAAAAATCAGTTTTTTTCCACATTTTCCTTATTGGTACTAAATTAGTAAACATATTTGCTCAGATGGGTCATGGTCTCCATTGGGCAGGAGGCCAAATGCTAGTGGAAGTGTCATACAGGAACCCTATGGGGTTTGCCTCATTGCCAGTGAAGAATACCGTAGGGATTATATTATGCCATGGTACCTTATTGAGGGAATGAAGTGCTCCTCCCATCCACTGTGGGAGAACAGGACAAAAGAGGGAGTGAGCTGGACCAGAGCTTGTCTGAGTTGGAGGATGGGCTGGTCCCTCCTATATATACCGTGGGGATTCTGAATGTATGAATGGGCAGATGCGGTTACCTCTCTGACTTATGAAATAAAGATGGGTCCCGATGTCAGTGGCATGATCAGTGCCCCTAGATCAGTGCCCTTAAAGTTGATCGATGATCTTGATAGCACAAGGTATTGGTGATCTCTAGTCACAGAGACGAGGATTCTCAAAGGATACTCAGGCACTCAACTCCCACTGAATTTTAATGATATCTGGTATCAGAGGGGTAGCTGTGTTAGTCTGGATCTGTAAAAAGCGACAAAGAGTCCTGTGGCACCTTATAGGCTAACAGACGTATTGGAGCATGAGCTTTCGTGGGTGAATACCCACTTCGTCCATCTGACAAAGTGGGTATTCACCCACGAAAGCTCATGCTCCAATACGAATGATATCTGGGTGTCCTCTGGGTTCCTTCAAAAACCCCTGCCTTAGTATACACTCTCCAAGAACCCTTCACAGTGTTTGTGTATTTGCTGCAATTTTATTAATTTACAAGGATAACTTCAATTAGGAGAGCTCGTTAATTTGTAAAATTTTACTTATTTACATTGCTTCTTAGACAGGGACCTTCACTGAGCATGATGCTAACAAGCTTAGGCATTGCAAACCCTCTTGCTGCTGCTGTTAATGTGCAGGCTGAGAGCAGTAATTAGAGGGAGACATTTTCACCTGGGAGCTGCACTCTAGTTTCCAACCACTGGGCCCAGTTCTGCAAGGCCTGGATCTCCCGCTGAAGTCAATGGGAGTTCTGCCTGGGGAGAGCTTTCAGGACTAGATCTCTTGCTTTCTGCTGTAGAAGCCCATTTGAAATAACAATGGGGAAACAATAGGTTCTTCATTAATCACCATGTAAATAACAGACACGAGGGAGACAGTGTTTGCCTTAAAATGCAGCATGATTCCCAAAACGTGCACCTCAGCCGCAGACTCTTTATCTGCACAGTGTGTTTGTTTTCAGTGGGAGATATGGTAATGTACGTGGATAGGTCAGTACACTCTGCACATCCCATCTAGGAATCTCAAACACCGTTGCAAACTAATTAAGGTTCATATCACCCCTAAATGGAAGAGGAGTATGAGCCTTCATTTTCAGATGGGGAAACCGAGGCACATAGTGGGAAGGTGATTTGTAAAGGCATGCAACAAGTCAGTCACAGAGCTGGAAAGATCCGAGGTCTTGTGACATCCAGGCCTGTGCCTTAACAAGACCGTCCGTGCTCTCATCTGCTGCTCATTCATATAGGAGCATCCAAATTAATTCATTGCTAGTGAATTTTACTTGCAGTGTTGTTTTATTAGCACATGCTATTAACAGGGCTAGTGTGGGAGGTAGCGGGAGATAAGCACCACTGATGTGCCCAGCATGGTTGGTGCTAGCTGATTCTTCTTGAGGGAATAAACTAGAGATGTGCTGAATGGGTCGATTTTCCTCCCCTGCTGTCGCTTTATCAATACATCACCATCAGTACTTATTCTTCATGGGGAAACGTTTCTCATTCATTCTGGTTACTGAGTCTTCGCTCAGGGCTTTTGGTGAAACTTCTCTCCCTGCTGTGCAGATGCTCTCAGTGCACGCACAGCATGGTTCATGCTGGAACATTGACAGCTCCTGCCAGCTGGATTCAGCTGGGCAATAGTGGTGAGGCTGGGCTGGGAGCAGTTAAAATAGCACCAGGTTTATTTACAGGTATGGGCCACATAGAGAATGCCTCAGGCTGCAGTATACAAGAGGCAACATCTAGTTGCTAAAAGCGACAGGTAAGAGAGAGACAAAGGGTTTTTCATATAATGTTTCTATTTTTGCTCTGGTTTGCCTCTGTCGTGTGTTTTCTCCATGGTTGGCTGACTGCTGTCTGTGACACTGCATCCAATGCATCCCCTCGCTCCAGCTGCTCCCTGCCCCCTGGAATGCCCTGTCCAATGTGCCCGCCCCCTCCCCCCCCCCGGCTACTCCCTGTCCTCTGGGATGCTGTGTCCAACAGGATACCCCCCCCTTCCCCCTCCCGGCTGCTCTTTCCTCCCTAGAATGTTGCATCCAACTGGACCCCCCCCCCCAAGGCGGCTCTCAGCTCTGGGGATTCTGAGCCCAACAGGGCCCCCTGGACAGCTCTCTGGTTCCTTAAACTCTGTTCAACACAGGCAAACAAATTTGAAATATTGTCTCTTTGCTGTATTTGGCACCAGCTCCCTAGAAAGCCAACTGCCATGGGGGCAGCCTACAGACATGGAGTGATCCTGGAAACCACATTTTCAATTTCCTTCCAGGGCAAGAGAAAGAGGTTGCTGGGTGGGCAGACAGGGAGAGGGTGGGACAGTGTTTTTGCATGGGGAGGAAGCCCAGTCGATGACATTCCAAAATATAACCTCTTGCAAAATATGACATTATTGCAGATTCTTCCTTCACCACGAGCCATGTACCTTCATTAAAACAGACAGAGGGAAGCTGGGGACCACAAATGTCTTTGTACCCACTGGTGCAGGGAAGGGGCTTGTTTCTTTATCAAGCCAACTCCCCAAAATGTAACTCTGAAGCACAGATTTTGCAGATTTCACCCTGGACGGTCAGGCCACAGGTAACTGTGCTAGAAGGTGTTAACGTGCACGCAAGGAGGTTGCTAGGAAACTTGTGTGAGCTAAAGGAAGATATGCCTCTAATAGAGGCAGTGACAGAGCTTAGAAAGTAGGTGTTTGCAGCTCTTGCAAAGGTTATTGTATATGCAGTATTTAGGGACGGAAGGGAAGCGGTATGGGGAAGAACATCTGCGATCAGTGTTAGGTCCTCTTTGATGTTAGCCTGCCCTGTTTAAATATGAGCATCCACAAATCATGTGATCTATATTTCTGCCCTCCTCCATCTTCCCTAATAAGATTCTGCTGCAGCTTCATCCCAGATGGCATTCCCCAGAAACCATTAGCCCACACAGCTAACCTCAAGAACGGGTAAGTAAACCCCTGCACTCTGGACTGGATTGCAGGCACTGAACTGGATTGCAGGCACTGAACTCCTCCATTCCACACGAAACTGAGCACCTGCTGGCTGGTAGCTGGAGGCTGGGTCCCGTCTCAAGCCTGGATCTAAAAGGTGATTTTGTTCCTCCCCTCCCCACCATGACAATATTCTGAGCGGCTGGTGGCAGCGAGGGGGTTGGCGGTGCCAAACCCCTCTCATTCATGACTCCAGTGTGCCTCTTGGGCCTTACTTGACATTCGCCAGACATTCAATGATTTGCAGGTTGGTGACTCTCCTTCTTGAGGGGCAATGGAGAGCAAAGATTGCCTGAGGTGGTGTAATGTGGCTATCTTCATTATTTCTTGCAAGTTAATGAGAGACAAGCCTGACTAATATAAAGATGGGAGACCTCTGAGGAAAACCTAGGATGCTGCATTTCCCAAACATTTGAAAGCTAAGGTCTCCTTCAGCAACCTTAAAAGCTTTAATGTAATCTTCCATGCCCTTGCCCCAAGCTAAACCTTCATGTCTCCCCTCACAAAGGGGCATACTTCACACTTTGGGAAACACTGCAATAGGTGGTTATGACATGCAGGGTGCAATCCAGACCAGTGAAGGGCTGTGTCACCCTTGCCCTGCAACCTGGGGTTCCTCACAGTGCTTTGCTGCTGTAATTCCCATGCTGAGCCCCTCACAAACAGCCAAACAGCATGCAGGTCACACCCTGAGTCTCTGTGTAAAGCCACAGCCCTGATCTGGCAGCTCTGACCCCAGCAGCATGTCAGCAAACACCAGCCACACTCTGGCTTCCAGCAGCCTTGGTTACTGCTTGCAGGGCAGGGCTGGGCCATCCCTAGGCAGGTGCGGGGCCTGGGGCAAATCAGCCTGTATGGGGCCCCCCTTAACATTTTTTATACAGGTGAAATCTGGTTACAGTGAACTTCAAGGGCAGCTGCTGGCCGCAGGTTAAATATTGATAGTGCCCAGCTGTATAATTACAATGCTGTTATATTATATTGTAGTTCTTTTTAATAATTATAATGAAGTTCATATAATTAAAAAACAACAACTCACCGATCACGATCAGTGTCGCGCCGCTTACATTCTGAAACCCACCTGCCTCGACTTCCTTGCAGCAAACTTATTTCCCAGGTTGTTACCAGATGTGCCCATTACTTTGGGGTATGCTCATTTATTAGGGTTACTTTTCTGGGTGGAGTGTGTGTGTGTGTCTGTAATTCTGTCAATGTACTGCTTGTGTCACATGTGTGTTCATATGGAGCTCTACTTCTCCCTTCTGCAAGTCCCCTCCCAATGGAACTATCCTGCAGGACCTAGGTTCCCCAGGGCTGGGTTCCTCCAGCCCCAGAACCGGATGAACGCACTTACACACACACACACACACACACACACTAACAGAGCAAGTCTGAGCAGACCGGGTCAATCAGCACTTTCAAGCTGACCCCTTATATGTCCCTGGACTCGGGGCTGGGTCAAGCAGCACTTTCAAGCTGCCCCTCCCCCCCCCACCCCCCATATGTGCCACAGGCACCGCACCGGAATAGAGTAAGCCTAGCATGCTGGGTCGAACAGCACTTCCAGGCTGCCACCCTTATATGCCCCTGGACTCAGTGGTCTGGGTTGTGCAGCACTTCCAAGCTGCCACCCTCGTATGTCACAGGTTCAGCACGTCCCTATCCCCACTTTCACGTCACGATTGTACTGGTAGTGACCCACTTGATGAGCAAATCCCACAGTATTTTTGGGCGCTGCAGGGATCTTTAGCTTAGATAAGAGAAGCGTTGCTGCAGAGTGAATGGGGAAGCTTAAAAACACAAAAGAGTAAAGTTCAGAGAGAGAGAGAGAGAGGGAAGCAACCAGCTTAACCATAAAAGTTATTTATTGAATAATAGTGATAACTACACAAGCAGAGCCTAATCCAACATAACAGTTACATTATTAAAGGTTACAAAAGTCATATATAGAAAACTATACCTGATCAAACAAGTCAGGGTTAGAAAGTTATACCTGAGGTAGGAAAGAAAACAGAGAGAGAGAAAGAGGGGGATGTCACCACTTCCATGAAACTTGAACTGGTCGGGGTTCCCAGGTGATGGTGGTAGCTCAGGGTCCTGAGTGCTGGAGACAGGCAGATCCCCCAGCACGATCAGTCAAGAGAAGATGAAATCCCAGTGGAACTGATGCAGAGTTTGGATCCATGCATCAGAACACTTACTTGAACATAGGTAGGGGTTTTTGTAGAGAAACAACAATGATTCAACGGAGAACACTAAATTTGTTTATGGGCAAACTGATGACTCAAGGGTTTTCTTTAGACTAGACAATAGGAGCTGATCACTCTTGGCTATGGGTGGTGTTCCTTGCAGGGAGCTCACAATGCAACTAGGCAGCTTCAGTATTTTGGATATCAATCATGGATTCATTACTAGAATTGGTCTGATAACTGCTGAGCTGGGTGTGGGCAGGCGTGGGTTCATTAACATCTGGAGCAGAGATCCCCCCAGGATGCAGTGCTTCCCTGCTTTTCTGGTCCCAGAGTTCAATGGGGTTCTTGCCATGGAATCTCCATTCTGTTTGCTAATGAAGATGCTTCCCTGTCCCATCTTTGATGCAGATAAGGCTAGGGGAGTTGCCTTAATCCTATCACCCTTGTCAGGAGGGGTCTAGGTGTGTCTCCCAACACCCTTCACTGCTCTCTGCAAGTCTTTTCTCTGATCAGTTTTGGTTCAAGCAGAGGGGGGTGTCATTCATGAGTCAGACAGGCTGGATACTGCGCCCTGGTTCCCCAAGAACACAGAGCTGACTGGTATCAAGGTGCATATGGCCTTGCTACCCTCAGTGGATTTAAAAAAAAAAGTAATTACACATTCGCAACGCTGAGAGCCCATGTCTCGGGAACTGGGTGGCTCTTGGAGGGCCTATATGTGCCCTGGTGCTGGGGAACCCCAGGACCCTCCAGCATGGAGGTGGGGCTCTAAGATCTGTTTTCTCGGGGGGTTGGGAGGGGGAGGGGAGGCGGAAAAGCAGATGGATGGAGGACCCCAGTCCTGGTGGGTGGCGGAGAGAAAGCGTTGTGGGACCCCAGGTCCTGGTACTGCAGGGAGGGGGACCCCAAGACCGGAAAGCTGAAAGGCAAGGAGGACCCTGAGGCAGGGGGGTGATAAGGGCTGTCCCGGGCCTGGAGATGGCATTGGAGGACCCCACCCAGTGCTGGGAGAGGGGAGAAAGGGCAGTGGGAGGGGGAGGTGTGGAGTACTGGGGGGACACCAGTGCTGGGCGACGGGCGAGGGACGATGGAGACTACTGGCTGGCACTCACCTGTGCTGGGGCGAGGGGGCCCCCTGTGCTGGTGGAGGGTCCTGCGGAAAAAGGAAGGGTCCATCCGAGGTGGAAGGGCAGGTTCAGCCTGGGTCAGCCTGCCCTGGCACTAGTTGTTGCAGGGCGCTAGGACTCTGTGGTGGCAGACGATGTCGAGAGCCAGCAGAGCGGACTGGGGCTGGGTCGCTCGCTGCTGCTGCCGCAGAGACTGAGCCCGAGCTTGGGGGGCTGTGGGCAAGAAAAAGAAATAAACGCCTGGACTGGTGGGTGCAGGGCACAGGCCCAACCCCTGCTGCTGGTGCCCGGCCCCCCGCTAACCCCCCGGGCTGCCCTGCCCCCCCCCCGCATCCCCCTGAAGCATGGGGCCCCCAAAGCATGGGGGCCGGGACGGTTGCCCCGGTGCGTCCTATGGATGGGCGGCTCTGTTGCAGGGCAACCCCAACACACTCCCACTACCAGATTTTCCCAAAAAACGTTTGTTCTGCACTGTCCAGCCCTCTGCTGGACAGCCCAGATATATTAGGTCCGATGCCCCTCTAAGAAGATCAACATACAACAGTCTGCTCCGTTAAATGGAGTTCCCCAAACCATTCACAACACTGGATTAGTTTTAATTAAAGAATAGAAAAAGTTTATCTACAAGGAGAGAGATTTTAAGTGAGTACAAGTAACATGGCATTAAAGTCAGAAATGGTTACAAGAAAGATAAAGATAAAATTCTTTCTAAACTTAAAAGGTGAAGTTCTTATCCAGGTTCCCAGTATCATTGCTGACCAAGTTTCAGGTCAGACTCTCCTCCCAAAGTCAAAAGAAACACCTATGGTCTTCTTAGGCGGAAAAGAGAGAGATGGACAGGGACAGATAAGTTGGGTTGTTTTTCCCCCTCACTTTTATAGTTCAGTTGCCCTTTGAAATGCATTCTTCTGAGGGTTACCTGTAGTTAAAGTTCATTCGAACAGTAAAGAAGGCGACATGTTGTCTGATGGCAAAAGAGGTTCTGTACTGTTTCTTCTCACTGGTTTGCTGAAATGCAGATTCTCCTGTCTTCCCCCCTCTTATTGTTTACACCTTATATATAAATTGAGGTAAACACACACTCTTTGTTTAAGACCTGTTTGACCAATTCTGCCTCATCGGAGCTACATGGGTTTGAACGTGTACCAACAACATCATTCAGGGGAACTCATAACTTTACATATAATGTTGCTACACACATTCTACCAAGATATTGTTGACCAGCAAGTTATTAGTTTTCCAGTGAGACCTCACAAGGCATATTTTGTACCAAGATTAGTACAATGGTATGTAGGGTGTGAATACGGGGTGCATTTTGTCACAGTGGTGCTCTTCCCTCTGCCAGGGCATGAGTCAAAGCCCCGCAGCACGGGACAGCTGTAATTGCCACCTTTTGTATGAAACATTGATTCATTAAAATTCCCTCACTCTATAAGAGACGGGGTGTTAACTTTGGGATCCTGACCAACTTCCAACTTACACTCTGCCTTCCTAAAATTCCCCCAGCATTTTCAATTGGATACAATATCCTTCTTCACTGCTTGCCACAGCCTGCTACACCATGCTCGTGATGGCGAGAAAAATGTCAACAAAAAGTTGTACTTGAATATTCCGTCGTCGTTTCCCAACCAGCTCTACCATGCCCTGTTCAATGCCTGCTGCATTCCACCCCAGAGGTGGCTGTGCTGCTGCTTGGATGAAGCGATTCCTCTGTGAGTGGGTGGGGTGGCGTGGTATAAAGTTTTGATGGGTGTGAGTTTGGGATGGTCACATTACTCATGCATGGCGAGGCTATGAATCAGTTATGCAGCTTGTCCTGAATGAGTGCTGATAAACCTTTATCCCAGCTAATCTGGATGTGCCACATGTGTTACCCCCAAACGTTTTAACAATGTTTTGGCAAGCTTAAAACAAATGTTTATTGGGGTTACATTTTGCATTGCTCTGCCTCTGAACCCAGGTTCCTTAGTTTCTATGAGTCCACCTGTGCAGGGCTCAGAGGCAGGAGCCTCATTTGCTATGGGGCTAGAGGGGCAGTTGCTCCCTCAGACCTTGGTTTGTGCCCCACACCAGACTTTTCATAGGTCTAAATACTCCATTATGTCTTCCATTGTTGCCCTCTCCCCCTGACTTTGCAGGATATAAGATGATCTTTGTGCAACTCCTCAGAAGATAGTGATCTTGTTGTCTTGGACTCTTGGACGTGGGAAGCAATAGGGCTCAGATCAATGGGAATTAGGCTCAGATCAATGGGAATTCCTCTGAGAAATGAGAGAAGCAGATTGAAAGCAGTGGGGAGAGCAACACAAGGATGAATAGCCGGTAATGCTCCCGATGACAGTAAACTCCCTCCATGCCACTTGGGTGACTGGGTTTTCTAGATGCTGATGGTTTTGCTCATGAGAAATATCGGAGTTCCTTCCACCTAGTGAACCTGAACTGGAATCATGGTAATATGGGTTAGTGAGTGAACCTGCCTGTAAAGGAAACTGCCTTGCTCAAACAGACTAACATCCCTGACTAAGGTGGCATGTCAACATTGACGCCATCGCTCTGCAGCTCTTTACGATACACTTTTAGCTGCAACATTTTGCAGGTATACTTCTTCCACGGGTCCACTGGGATCTCCATATTTCACCTCTGGGTGCGTGGGCTGTTGTTCACTGAACAGCTTGTGCTCCCCGTGTTAGATACTTAGGAAGTCTCACTGCATAAATCAGTACAACTTTGTGCCTCTGTCAGGTGTTTGTTTTCCTGTTGGCGTCCCTTGTATTTCAGACCAGATTGCTTCTGAATGCAGAAGGCCACGATGCTATTTTGTGTGTAAATGGGACGCTGGCTTCTTAAAGGGTTGTTAAAGGTTGCGCTTGCAAATCAGGGCAGGCATTGGCCCATTGTGTCTGCATCCCAGTCACAGCATCTACTCGACCCAGCTGTGAAGTCCTGGAGCTTAATTTCTGACATTATATTCACAGCAGGCTTCTGCCTGATCGTGCATGCAGGATTATGATTTGACTACAGGATAAAGTAGATAAGAAACAAGGTTGGGAGGGAGAGAGTTGACAAGTAAATGTTTGTCTGACTAGGACCAGAGTCTGCTCTGTTAGTCTGGACTCTGACTGGTGTGACTGAGATCAGGCCTATGGTTTCTTTCCAGTGTCAAAGTTTTTCTTTGTGAGATACTTTTTGAAAAGCTTGTTTCATACTTCATTGAAGTTGTCCATCTAGAGAAACCAATTTGCTCTGTGATTCAGCTCAGCGGTTGCTAGTACTGGAAGGATCTGTTCTTGGAGATCACACCTCCCTGAACCTGTTATATGCTGTAGTGTCTCTGGTGGAACTATAACTGACTACATTCCTATACTTAAAAGAAGGAGTTTGTGATATTTTAAATTAGGAGTTGAAAGGGAGGGGAGTATTGATGTTGGAAAACAGGATACTGAGCTGCACCCCAATGGTTAAAAGATGTGTGTGAACTTTAGACCTCGATCCTCATATGTTTCAGCTTAAGTCTTTGCAGAATCAAGGTCCTGTTTACCACATAGCAATGCCTGCATTATCCTATAATTCTCTCTTATTTGCTACAATTCTGCTGACACTATTACAGAAGTGTTGTAGCCATGTTGGTCCAAGGATATGAGAGAGACAAAGTGGGTGAGGTAACATCTTTTTTTGGACTGAGCTGAGCTGAAGAGCTCTGTGGAACTCAAAAGCTTGTCTCTTTCACCAGCAGAAGTTGGTCCAATAAAATAAATTACCTCACAGTTAGAGAAGTTATTTAGACCTTGTCCACATACACACAGAATACCGATTTAAGTAAACTGGTCCAACTCCCTAGTGTAAAGAATCTTACATTGATTTAAAAGTGATTTAGTTTGTCAATTCTTTGACTTAAATTAACAATATGAGGCACCCGTGACCTGATTTAAGAATGTCTATACTGTGCATTATATTAATTTAACTACATCACTTTATAAACAAATTTAGTTAAACTGGTGCAACTTTTGTGGATAGACAAGGCTTCAGTGGAACTGATCAAATACAATTTTAAAAATGTCTCCATTTAAAAAAAAAATTTATATTCTAACTGTTCGCCCAAAAAAGTTTCATTTTTGAAACAAGAAATATTTTTTAAATTAATCTTTTGGTCTGCTTAGTTACATAGTGGGATATTAAAAAAAAAATTTTTTTTGGAAAATACATTTTCAGAAATTTCTTATTTCAAAAACACTAAACAACAATTTTACTATGAAAATTTTCAGTAACAAAAAGAGCACCCTCCTCCCCCCAAAAAATCAGTTGAAAATTTTGACCAGTTCCATTTCTAAGTAACATCTCATATGTTAGAGGAATTTGGGGGCAGATGATTGTTGTATTTGGGATAACAATAATTAAGAGTTCTGAGCTGAATTAGAAAGAATAATGTTTATTATTTAATATCTATGTGATAGTGTGATAGCCTTACATGGGACTGAAAGGGTTAAGGTGGCCAGGCAGGCCAATGAATGACACGCCCCATGACAGACAGAAACGCCCGGAGACCCCAGTGGAGATCAGGGTCCCATTTGCTATGCATTGTAAAAACTTATAGGAAGAGCTGCCTTGTCTACACTACAGAGTTTTGTCAACAACAGGCAGCTTTTGTTAACAAAATATTGGATGCGTACACACTACAATGCAACTTTTGAGGGCAAAAATGCCCTGTTTTGGTGACAAAATAAAACCACCCCCACAAGGGACATAAGGCTTTTTGCGCAAACATTTTGTCAAGAAAATGCCAGTGTAGACACCACGCTTAATTTTATTGCTTTAATTGTTTGGATGGAGGTGTCCCATAATGCCCATCCTGACTGCTCTGGTCAGCAGTTTGAACTCCACTGCTCTGCAGCCAGGTAAACAATCATCCACCCCTCCCCCTTTAAAGCCCTGGAAAGTTTTGAAATTCCATTTCCTGTTTGCTCAGCATGGAGAGGTCTCATTGCATCTTCCCTGGTGACCATGGCAGGTTATCACAGCAAACGCTCCCCCACTTGGACCTCTGCGGATCTGCTGGATCTGCTCAGTATTTGGGCTGTGCAGTCCCAGCTGCGCTTCAGCCATAGGAATTTTGATACCTGTGGACAGATTTCTCCAGGCTTGTGCGAAAAGGGGCACGACTGGGACACAGTGCGGTGTAGAGAGAAGATAAAGGAGCTGAGGCAGGCATACCACAAGGCGAGGGAAGGAAACCGTCGTTCTGATGCGGCACCCAAGATCTGCTGGTTCTATAAGGAGCTGGATGCTATCCTCGGCAACGACCCGACCTCCACCATCAAAAGTCCCGTAGATACTTCAGCGGGCCTGGAGGCGGTGGAAAGAGGACCTAATCTGGGGGCTGAAGTCATTAATGAAGAGATGGAGCCCATGGCAAGGTTGTCCGGTGGGGCAGGCAGGAGGGAACTGTTCACCACTCTGGAGTTGTCTCAGCAGTTGCCCTCCGGTGAGCAAGAAACAGGATAGGAGACACTTGGTAAGTGGCTGTGGTTTAAGTAGTACAGAGGTGGGTTCAGGGTATAGAAATGTACAAGGCTGGCTGCGTTTCTGTGTGCTGGACATTTTCCTGTGCAGCTAATATGTACAGTGGAACAGGGCGTTGATGCACGCTGAGATTTCACGGGAATCCTCCAGAGAGATTCTAGGAAACTTTCTTGGAGGTACTTGGCAATCCAATGCCGAAGGTTCCCTGGCAGAGCTGCTTTGTTCCTTCCCCCATTGTAGGAAACTTTCCCACATCATTCGGCAATCACTTGTGCCCGAACCAAAGTGGCACAAGCAAGCAGCATAGGGACCAGGGCAGAAGCTACAAGCATGTAGTAGTAGTGGTGTCAGTATATTTATGCCTGCATCTGTAATTTTCACTCCATGCATCTGAAGAAGTGGGTTTTTTACTCACAAAAGCTTGTGCCCAAATAAATCTGTTAGTCTTTAAGGTGCCACCGGACTCCACGTTGTTTTTGTGGATACAGTCTAACACGGCTACCCCTCTGATACTTGAAAGCATGTAGTAGATGTACCCTTGCTTCCCTGCTTACCCTCAGGAGTGAGATATCTGCTACAATGACCCCTGCCTATGGAAAAGTGTGGGAGAATTTAGAATTTTTCCCCAATTTTGCTGCACTGCAATCCTTCCAGAGTGCTCTTTCCCAATGGAGAGCCCCCCCCCCCGCCCCAGCCAACACTCACCATGCTTTGTGAGTTCGCCGAGATGTGTGTTTGCCAAGAGTCAGTGAGAAAGTGATTGTTGTTACCAGAGGTGTATTTTACTGAAATGTTTCGATGCTGTGTGTGAACTTAACAATCATGCTTCTGTGCATTGTTTCTTGTGCTTCTGCAGATGTGGCCTTGAGGGTCTACCCCCCCACCACACACACACACACACACACACACACACACTGGCAGAGTATCTCCGCCAGATAAAAAAGCGCCCGAGACGGAGCAAAGAAGACATGTTCCAGGAGGTACTGGAGTTCTCCAATGCAGAGAAAAGGGAACATAGGGAGTGGAGGGAAGCCGAAAGACAGTTCAGAAAAGAAAATCAGGAGTTCGTTAATCGGATGATTAAAGTCATGGAGGAACAAACTCAGATGCTGAAGTCCTTAATAATGCTGCAAACTGAGTAGATGCGTGCCCACCCTCCCTTGCAGCACATTCAGAACTCTTTTCCATGCCCCCCCAAACTCCGCCCGCACAGTCCTTTTCACTTTCCTGGAGTTCTCGGTTTCCCCTTCACTCCACCCCCTCAGACATTCAAAATGATAGCTGGACCTACACACAGCTCTGAAAGTCTGCCCTTGTGTGTGTGTGTGTGTTGTTTCTTGTGCAATAGAGGCAAAGTTTAAACATCTTTATTTGTTTCCTACAAATTGAGATAGCAGGCACTACCAATACATACACAGGCCGTTTAATCATTTGCTTATTTGAATGTAAGGCCTCAAATTTCACCATTGCTTTCTAGGAAAACTACATGTAATGTAACATTGCAGTACCAATCACAGAGATATACATTACTGGTTCTCATTTTCAAAGTGTGGCCTCAAAGCCTCCCTGATTCGAATTGCCCCTCTCTCGGCCCCTCTGATAGCCCTGGTAGCTGGCTGCTCAAAATCAGCAGTCAGGCGGTCTGCCTCAGCACTCCACCCCTGAGCAAACCTTTCACCCGTAGCGTCACAAATATTATGCAACATACAACATGTGGCTATGACCATGGGAATATTATCCTAATTGAGGTCTAATCTGCCATAAAGGAATCGCCAGTGCACCTTTAATCTGGCAAAGGCACATTCCACAGTCATCCGGCTCCTATTCAGCCTGTGGTTGAACCGCTCCTTACTGCTATCCAGGTTTCCTGTGTAAGCAGAGCCGTCCCTTAGGTAGGGCAAATCAGGGTGACTGTTCCAGGCCCCGTGCTTTGCTGGGCCCTGCGAGCCAGTGCAATTGGCTGGTGTGGTCAGTCCCAGAAGAGATTAATCCGTCATTTCCGCTCACGCCCCCCCCCCTCTGGGCCCTGTGCTTTGGGGGATCCCATGGGCCAGTGCGATTGGCCAGCGTGGTCGGTCCTGGAAGAGACAAATCTGTCACTTCTGCCCCGGGACCCGCACACCCCTAGGGACGGCCCTGCATGTAAGGTTTCATGAGCCATGGCTGTAAGGGGTATGCCAGGTCTCCCAGGATCACTATGGGCATTTCAACAATGTGCTGCAATTCCCTTCTGGAGGGACCATCCTTGAGGATGAGAAAGGACTTGTATCTCTGTGGACCATTTGGCCCTTGAGCTTTCTGCTGAGACTGACAGGAAAGATGCCCATTGCAGTGGTAGGTTTTGTAGTGTGGACGCTTGTGTGCTAGATCAGTGGTTTCAACCTTTTTTCATTTGTGGACCCTTAAAAATTTTCAAATGGAAGTGCAGACCCCTTGGGAAATCTATTGTCTGTATATATAGTTGAATTCTGTTCGGTCAGCTTTCAGTCTTTTGTGGACCCCTTAGACATAATCTGTGGGCTCCCAGGGGTCTTCAGACCACAGATTGAAAACCACTGTACTAGATACTGCACTGAGTCCACCCCACTCATTTCCCATAGATTAACCATACGGCTATTGGAAAAATTCATTGTCTTTTCACTTCTAGGAGTTCAACTTATATCATTAATTTTCTAGCACTGCTTTAGAATTGGCTGGTCTGAACTTTCCAGTTTAAAATATGTCTGACTGTGCTTTCAAACATGCAGATAAAGCTGTTAGATAGAACAAGATGTTCTTATTGTGTTACCATAGAGACATCCATGGTCTGTGAAAGTTTCGTGTTCAAAATCTGATTTTTAAGAGGAGTTGTGGCTTAGCTCTAAAAGCTTGACAGAGAAGGGCTTAAGTCTTGAGCAAGTATTGGTATAAACCAGTTTGGTCTGGGTGTAGTGAAGTGGCTGTCTCCATCCAGATCCTAGTAGACAGGTGTTCACAACACAAAACTTGCTATTCCCTAAAAAGGCCAAGGACTGAATGGGCCGGTGAGACTGAATAAACTTAAAACATTCAAAAAAAGAAAGCGGGAGTTAAAAAACAACTTCAGGCTTTTCCTTAAATTTTAGTACTGATTTTTAAAATGGAAGATTTCCATTTGCACTCAGATGACTGAACTTTGCTTTTTAAGTGTATGCATTTTTAAGCAGCACTAAATGAAGTTAGTGGCAGTGAAAGGTGCTGGACTGACAGCTCTGCTCTGGAGACTGAAATCTTACATTCATCTGCAGAGGCATAATAGTGGCAGCCGTAGCTGTCTTTCAAACCTGACCTGAAGAAGCCACCCTTAGGAGTGAGAGGTCGGTACAGTCTCTGGGTCTATTGACTGCCAACACTAGTGATAGGTTTTGTGAAGTGGAGAAAAAGGTGGTTCACTGCAGCTATGGGAAGTGAAAATAAAGGAAAACAAAATAACAGAGTTAGTTGACAATCTCAGTTCATCAACATAATCCTCTGACAGGGATAAAGCTGTCTTTGCTTTAGACTAGAGGCTCTGAGCTGCCTATACTAGGAAAAAAGGTGTATTCTTAAATCATGTCATGGACTGGCCGGTTCTTTGAGGCAAGCTGGGCTCAGCCTTGCCCATGACTTAACAGCTATCCTCAACCTCACTGATGAGCTAGCAACATAAGGACTAATCAGTGACCCCAGCTGGAGGTAATGGGACTTAATTAGAAAGATTTCCCCCCTCCCCCAAGTTGTGGTGATGATGGTGCAGTAAGGAGGGTACTACCTGAACAGAGCTGGGAATGTAGGAAGGAAGGAAGACTCTGGAAAGAGGAACAAGGGGAGTTCCTTTCTGGGAAAAACCTAAGGGAGTGAGGCTGATTCATCCACAGGGAGTGGGAGCCCTGAGATATGGCCTATATATAGAGCAGAGATCTCCTCAGAGGTAAACTGCTGGAGTCCCTAGCAAAGGGGGAATCCTGCTAGGGAAGAAGCAATTCCAGAGAATCTCTGCAGGGGCCAGGAAGCAGGAGATTTCAGTCAAGCCTGAGAGGGGCAGAAGAATTGTAAGTTTGGACATTGTTTGTGAACTTTAAGTTGGCCCCTTAGTTTCCCTGGAAGGGGAGTGAATTGTTATTTGACCTGGCCGAAGGGAAGAGCCACAGAAGAGCTGGAGAGGGAGTCAGGAGAAGATGCTAGCTGGGACTGGTCATTGCGAGGCCAAAGACGTGGCCATCTGGAGGGGTGTGAGGCCAAGTCCCCAGCAACACTGCATCTGGGCATGAGAGTTGAGGAAGGCGCTGGCCTGTTTGCTAACCCATTTTAAAACTGTAGTGTGGAAAGGGGAAGTTGTGCTTTAACACCTTAGTTGGCTGATGGGAGCCCAGGCTCCCTGTAGAACTCACCGTGACTAGCCGATGTGTTACAATCCAACTTCTCATCCCTCTACTGGGCTTAAAAAGGTGTTAGTTACCATGTTTTGAAAATCCTCCTTTTATTCTGTTGTGGGCCAGCCCTCTGATTCAGCTCTACCTGCTAGAGAGGATACAGCTCTCTCTCCTCCTGGAGTGAAAGGTGTAAACACAGACCAAAGGAGTTCTTGTTTCAGATCAGTCCTAGGAGTCTCCCCAGGCAGGGTAGAATAGGAAATGAACACTTCCTCCTTCTCTGATCAGCCCAGATAATTTCCTCTTCTGGTTAAGTATCTGCCTTGATGAATTTAGGAGTAAACTCTGTGCTTGGCAAGCACAATATAGTTCTCTAGAGCAAGGCTGGTCTTTTGCCTTTCTCCCTTTGCAGGAATTAACCCCTTTCTTCCTAATCATATGTGGAATATGTATATCCCATCACAAGACCATGGATATGAACCTATGGCATTCTGCTTTATGGATTAACAGCCAACAGGCTATTGCTTGCCACTATGTCTTTGTGTTTTATTGTAGTGTTAACTGAGGGGAAGTTGATGTCACTAAGTGGAATGTTAAGTGGATCTGGGTTCTCGAATATCCAAAATGCTACTAACTCAATGGACTTTATCCTCTCTGACAAGAGCCCATGTGGCCTGTGGTGTCAATAAACAACTGGCCACGGTGTCAGTTATAACCTAAGGATTAGCAGTCCCCGTTTGTTTTGATATATGTGATGGATGGTACTAACGCCAGAGCATGTGGAAAGAACTGTGAGACTCAGACCTGTCAGAGCAGTTTCTTACACCCAGAGCTAAACCTGAATGCACAATTTAGGGGCAGGTTTGAACATTTGGCCCCAGTTTTAAGAGGAGATATTTTAGCTACAACTTAATTTAGAATTAAAGGTTCTTATTTTTTTAATGAATTCCTAGAATTAAAGGCTTAGTTTGTTCCTAGTGTAACCCCGTTTAATGGGGTTACACAAAGAATGAATGTGCACCTAGGTTTATATGCATCACATCAAGTTGTACATGGCAGAAAGGCACAGAGGTGGTTTGAAATTCTGAACACATGGGAACTGGACTGGCACAGTTGGATTAGGTGCTGGGAAGCAGGCTAAACTAAAAGCTGCTTTTTTTTTTTTTAAAGGCACTGTCACTTTCTCGCCGTGTATACAGCACCTAGCACAATGGGTACCAACGCGGTAGGCCTTCAGACCAGGAATATTTATAACCCCCCCCAACATAATAAGCAAGATATTTCAATGGATACAATCATTACCATATCAAGATGAAAGAATCCCAAAATAAGCCTGTTGCTTTACATTTTTAGCGTCTATTTCAGTCCGTGTATTTATTTTGTTTTTAATTTTGACTCTGAAAAGGGCCAGTGCACAATCGTAGAACAAGTGTATACTAGTTGCCAATGCAGCTTAAAAAATATTATGACATCATGTAACAGCCATGCTATGTTGTGCATCTGCATGATAAATGTTAGTGCCTTTCCCCATTTTGTCAGTAATGTATTTTATCAATCAGCTATGTGTATTAAATTCTTTCAGCTGTTATGAATAAATTAGATTTCTATTCTCTGAGCAGTCTGGGTTATGCTACGATAAGACATGTTGTTGCCACCATTGGTTGGTGTTTGCTGGAAAACATAATTCTGTAATTCCAGTATTATGAACTCTTGGAGAGGGACAGATCTCTGTATTAAGAGTTATAGCAAGACCTTTGAATATGTTGCTCCAGTATTTTTGTAAATCTTGGCAAGGAAAAGAACTATATGGGACAGATTCGTAATTGATGGGTAGTGGCATCTCCAGCATTTGCTGTGGTTAGCTCAATCTATCTTGTATAGACATTAGTGTTCAGCAAAATCTGTTTGTTTGTTTTTTTTCCTTGAAAAATTGTAAAGATAATTAAGTGGATGTATTTTTGATGTTCTGTCACATTTCTTCCCAAACAGAATTAAAACAGAGCAAGCTGCCAACTCCATTTCCTCAATAACACTGAGAGAACCAAGTTTCGGTAGACTTTGAAGTTATTAATGATCGATTCAGTAAATTTTATCATTTTCTTTATAAGCCAGAAGAAAGCTGATTTTGTTCAATTCTTGAGCAATGGCACCTTTAATACATTACTATCTGCCAGTGGATAACCCAATAACAGTTCAGGAGACAGAAGAGACAATTCAGGACTTAGCATCTGACAGAGTTCCTGGAACCGGTGGCTTCCCACCTGATTTTTATAAACCATTTGAAGAATAGGTAGCACCTATCCTGGAAAGGTTCTTCACTGAACTGTCCCAGAAAAGTATCATTCCCTGATATGAGAACTACCTTACTTACAGTAATTCTTTAAAAGGATAAAGCAGATAATGATTGTGGATTCTTTTGCCTTAGGTCTTTGCCAAGATCTTACATGCTATGTTTGGCAAAGATATTAGCCACTAAATTCATACCGTACCTGGCAGGAAGGCTTGCAGCAGTCAGCAGCTGCTATCTATCTATCTCCTAGAGCTGGAAGGGACCCTGAAGGGTCATCGAGTCCAGCCCCCTGCCTTCACTAGCAGGACCAATTTTGCCCTAGATCCCTAAGTGGCCCCCTCAAGGATTGAACTCACAACCCTGGATTTAGCAGGCCAATGCTCAAACCACTGAGCTATCCCTCCCCCCTACTGATGCTAATGCCTATGCCTGGAGAATTTGTATGCGTAATTCTCCTCCACTTTCAGGAGTGTGCTGTTCCATCAGTGTCAGTGGGGAGTCACAGGCACTCCCTGATGGGCAAATGGACCCAAGGGAGCAGTACATATATACCGCACAGTCACTTGCTCCTACCCCTTCTCTGAGGGATCTAGTTGTGGATGTATTGACTTTTTTTGTAGTTTGTCATCATCAAACAAGGAGCTGGAGCATACTAAGTATTGGGGAAGACTAAATTTCCTTTCCAATAATCCACTAGAGTTCCAGGAACAAGGGGACACCTTTGAAGTCCTTCTTGAGCAATTTGCAAACTATTTCGGAGGTGGTGGTGTGTTGTGGAGTGAGGGTTATTTCTAAATATCTAGCCATTTGTTCCCTGTGGCTGTCATTCCAACTTTCTGCATAGCCACAGATTAATTTATTTTAATTTATTTTGCAAGCCATCTTTGCCTTGTCAGTATGCCATGATATGTTGTGGGGGGGTCAGATGCTAGAAGATGATTAACTGATAGGCTCAGCTCCTACCCACCTGACCAGGAGGAATTGGCTCATTTTAGGCCAGCTGGCAGAAGTGCTGCCCACTAGGATCATGATTAAAGTCATGCTTATGGGTACGCTGCAGGAAGTGAATCCAATCAGACACTGCATAGGGACCTGCTCATTGACTGAACTGATTCTAGTGGTCTACCTCTCTGCAAGTAGATGACATGGCATGAGCAAAATTGGCATGTACTAAATGCAGTGAGACTGATTTTAATCAAACACTTATTTGTCAAAAGGCTAAGGTAGTTCCCAGGTCTCGGCTCTCAGCAGAAGAAAAGGACACTTCAGCACCACCATCAAGTAATGGAAACGGTTTCTCTTTGCTCAGTTTGTCTATCCATTTCTAATGGCCGTGTCCCTGTAATATCTAGGTGCCAGCTTCACGAGTAAGAGCAGTGTCAGTCTCCCCTGCCCAGGGCCGTTGTGCCTCCACCTGCTTGGTGTTTTTTATATTACACAGCATTGCTGGCTCAGCGTTCCAAATCTCTTTATTTTCAGTAATATCTTGGTTGATTATCAGAGGTCCCGGACCCCTGTGTCTCCCATTGACTTGACTTGGAATTATTTGTGCACAATACCTTGGAAAATTAGGCCCGTGGCATTGATGCCTCTTGAAGTTGGGTAGTGCAGAGACGAGTCCAGTGTAGCCTACCCAACCCACTAATACAGAGATGCAAGTCCCACAATGCAGTCTTCCTTCTAGAACTGCACAGACTCTAAGAGGGAAATAGCACAGAGGCTAGCTCAAAGTGTCATCGCCACAAGCCACAGCCTCTGCTCAGGTCGGGTTGGCACATCACAAGCTAGACCCTGTTGTTCCCAGGAGGCCACAGGCCTGCTGGGATTAAAAATGTGAGTATTGCAAGCAGGGACAGGGTAGGGCTGGTTTGTAAGAGGCTGCATCTTAGCTTGGACCAAAATGGAGCATCACATGTTGGAATGCCATGTACTAAAACAAGATGTGGGCATGTGCATTCTGATTGTATGGGCATGATGCTCCATCTTGAACTGAGCCAGGCAGGGAGATGACTTGGATGAAGAGGGAGCATCACCTGCAGGGAGGGACCTCTGCTGGGCACTGGGCTGGCAAGAAGGCATGGCACAGCTGGACCAGTTGTCTCTGCAGTGCCCGGATTTCAGTGGCATAAAGCTGGCACGTTGCTGGCTAAGTCACTGGAGGGTGCTGTCTCCAGGGGCCACCCTGTCTTAGGCCAACTTGAGGTGGTGCAGCCGGAGCAGGGCTGAAACCTGCTTGGTTTCGGGCAGCCGCAGAGCGGCCCTTTGGGCTTCTGGCAAGTGCACGGTCGAAGTTTGGGCAGCCAGTGTTTTCGGGCTAGAAGGGAAGCAGCCCTTGGCTTTCTAGGAGCCAGCTGTGCTGGGCAGCGGGTGGGTGGCGGGATGAGGGGGGATATAGCAGCGTGCAGCTCTAAAGCAAGCCCGCCTCTTGGGGGAAGGGAGGGGAGGGGGGAATGCGCCCTGCAGTTTTATTCCGCTTTTGGTGTGTGCGGTTCTCCAGCTTCTGGGGCAACAGCTCGGGGCCCCGGCCGAGCAGCAGCAGAGTCCCCGGGGGTGTAAGGCAGGCGTTCGGGCGGAGCGGAGCCCGGGGCACCTGCGGTGCCGGGCTGGGGCAGGCGGTGCCCGGGCTGGGTGGCATCCCGGTGGCGGGCTGCTGGAGCTCGGCGGGGCCGCCAGGCTGCGCTCTCGGGCCGGTTCGGAGCCTGGCGGCGTCCCCGGGCTGCTGGGGCTCCGGAGCTCCAGAGCCTCCCGGGGAGCGGGCGGTGCAGGCGGGCGGTCCCGGGACAGCGGCTGCCGCGGGAGGAGCCGGAGCGGCGGCTGCAGCGGGAGCAGCCCAGGCTGGGAGCTCCGGGCAGCTGAGCGCACCTGGGGCTGGACTCGGGGGCTGGCAGCCGGGCGCGGAGCCGCCGCTGCCCGGGGAGGGGGCGCGAGATGCCGGCTGAGCCCCTCTCCCTGCCCGGCATGACTCCGAGGGGCTCCGGCGGCTGGGGGCTGTGGGTCGGCCCCTTGGCTGCGCTCCTGTCTCTGCGAGGTGAGTGCCGCCCTGGGCGGGGAGGGCGGCGGGGGGGCACCGGCCCTCCGACTTCACTCCGAGCCCGGGCGGGACTTGAACTCCCAACTTTCTCAGTGCCCGGGCCGGGCGAGGGGGAAGCGATCGCCCACTAGGCGCTCGGGTCGGGAGGGTGGCATCGCCGAGCAGGGCACGGGGCAGCGCGCCGGCTGGGCACCCAAGCGCTGTCCGCGTCCCCACTGCAGGGGCGAGCTAAGCAAGTTGGCTGGAAGTCCCAGAGAGGGGCTGATCCGCCGCCCCGGACTATTCCGCCAGGGGGACTCCAGGGGAAGGGGATGCTCCTTGTCAGAGGGAGGGAGACGTTCTGATTTGTGCCCAGTAAACTGCCCAGCCTTGGCTTATTTATAGGGAATGGGAAGTGTGCGATTGCTTCTGTAGTCGTTTTTAACGCAGATGGGTCTGATGGAGTTGTTATATTGCAGCCAGGCATGGAGAGGAGTGTGGCCCATTTCCTCTCTCTCTGCTGTGTTCCCAGGAGCGTTTTCTGTTGGGCTCTTGAACTTGCTTTGAAGTAACTGTATTTCACTTCATGCTCAATGGCCTGGCCCCAGCCTAGCTCAAAGATTGCTTAAAGCTCCAGGATGAAGATCATGATTTACAACTTTGCTCCTCAGGCACAAGGCAACTTTCTACCAGTAGGGTAAAGCTTGTCTGTGAGGGAGAAAGAGCTTGCTCAGGGGGTTGGTCCAAGACTGTGGCAGGAACTCCCACACGAGACTAACGATCATCACAGACCTCACCAGTACCTTCAGCTGCAGGTGCATTTCTCCACCCTGCCTTCTCTAACATAAACACAGAGCAGCATGTACAGTTAACAAGCCAACCCCAACCCATACCAAAACGAAATGCTACCTACCCTGCATTCACAGTTCTCCTCTAGAGTAGGAGGTGAGAGAGCTCAAACTACACACAAGATGTTAGTCACATCACTTAATTCGCCACTGGAAAGTGCTCAGATACTAAGGTGATGGGAGCAATATAAGAGTCTGTCTAGAATGGAATTTTCACACTCATCCCCTGATCAGTTAGTTATGCCCTCTTTTCAGCAGCAGGCAGACTGGGGAGCCTGAATTGTCTCATATGCAATGGTCCTTTCTCTCTCCATAGTTTAGGACCTGTTAAGGTATAGTTCCTCTAAGATACTGGGTACAGTTTTCAAACGTGCTGAAGTGACTTAGATCCCAAAGTCCAATTTTCAAACGTGATTTAGGAGCCTAAATTAGGTTGTTTTGAACTTTTTTTCCTGTCAGCTTAAAAAAGAGAGTTTGTTTACAATATATTTCCTTACCCATTTTACTAACACCATTTTAGATTAAATAGGACAGGGATAGTCAATAGGCAGACTGCAGGACAAATCTGGACCATCAGATGCTTTTGAACGGACTCTGAAATCTTTTTATTTACTTATTATTATCATTATTATTTTTGTATTTTCCCTGGAGTCTGGAAATTGACTATACTTTGATGAAGGAATTTGGACCTTGACAAAAAATAATTGATTACCCCAGAAATAGGAAGTACTATTCATGCTGTTTGTTTACTTTTTGAATTTTTCTTAGCTTGGATAATGATGAAAGTGAAAACAACTTCACTGATTAGTTTCTCAATGCTGCAGTGTTTGGGCTACAAACAATACAACGGTATGATTGTTTAAACAGAACCTTTCTCCCCTCACCCCCAAATTACCGGGGCGGGGGAATAATGAAAACATTTCTATTGATGTGAGATTTTTGTATAAGTTTATTACAAACTCCAATTTTGGGGACAAATTTGAGTTGCACTTCACTATCTCTTTACATGGCAGATAACTAATTTACCTCTAAATAAAATATTTTATTTACAGTACAGTAATTATTTTCCTGCACCTTCCTCTTTAATTTTTAAAGATGCATCAGTGATCCTCCATTCTCTCAAGTTGGTGGTTTATTTTTGCCTTCGGAAGATGCTTTGAAATGGGTAGTAGTTGTAAGCAACAGTGGTGTAGTAACCTGCATGTTACATAGAAGGAAGAGGTACATCCTCTCTTTTTTTTTTTGGTCCTTTATAGAAGAATAATCTGGTGAAGGTGTAAGTGTCAGGCAAATAGCATTACTTATGTTGAATTAAACCCCAATGATTACCATGGTTGTTTTTAATCCAAATAATGTTTGAAGGAGACCCACAATGGGTCTAACTTTGGGGTACAACATTTAGATAGGAAGTGTGGTCTTTCTATCAGATGTGTGTTTGGTTTGATGGGTGGGGGCTGAGAACGCAGGGAGATTGGACCACATTCAAAGCACGGTTGCCAACTTTCACTTGGTAAATTAGCACCCCGATTTTCACAATAAACCAAAAATAAAGCTAATCCCATTTCAAAACAAGGCAATCCCTAAGAACCCCAACACTCTATGTGACTAGACCCCCCCCGGCGTGCCGTCTGGGACTGTGGTGGGCCTGCTGTGCACCCCTGACTCTCTCCCCCCCCCCTTGCCCCTGTTTGCCGGGAGCCAATAAAAAAAAAAGAAGCAACAAGCTACAAGCCAAACAAGCTACAAGCCAAAAACTAGCCAACAAGCAACTCACAAGCCAATTAAGCCAAAAACAAGCCCAATTTCTGTGATTTTTTTTCACGGGTTTGGCATGTCTGATTCAAGGTGATATTTGGACTGAGGGTGGAACCTCCAGGGGGTCTCCTTGTACCCAGTCACTTTACATCTATGACATGGTATGGTCAAACTTTTTAGGGAATCACCTGATGAGAACCTGGTGTCATAGCCCCTTTAATTGATGTTGTCTTGTTGTTCTGTGGAACAGCGGTGATCCCGTTTCATAGGAGCTGGTGTGCAGCTTTGTCTAGGCTTATAATACCCATACTGCATGCTCCTCAGGGCAGGGACAATGTCTTTAGTTTCCCTGTAAAGCATTAAGGGGGATTTATACAAATGTTAATGGACTTCAGCCCCCCTAGTGGAATATATGGAAAGTAGGGAGGGAATTCTGTTTAAAGCTTAAACAAAACCTATGCTTGCAAAGCAATCCCGCTATGTTGCCAGTAATAGCTTATTGCAAATTTTCAAATGTGTTAGAAATCACACATTGGGAACAGCTAAATTGAAGATTCATTTTTAACGAAATGAGGTTTCTATCATGTGATGTCGTCGCAACAGGTGAACGTGTTAACTGTGCACGTGCAGTGGAGGCTCTCGAGACCGAGGGACTGACAGCACCACATAGAGTCTGCCAGAGTCCCAGCAACTGCTCTGCAGCTTCTCACACAGTTCTACACCATTCATCTTGATCTGCAGCACCTTGTGCTCTTTTAGTCCAGTCTTGGACTCCTTTTGCGCCGGTCTGGTAGCACACTTCAGCCCTGCCATATAGCACCTGCTTCTATTGCAGGCCTGCTCCCTCTTACTCCCAGCTCTGCTACAGCTCCTGAGTCGTGGTCAGAGGACAGTGCTCCTTGCTCATCCATCCTTGCGTATCATCTGAACAGACTGCTGTTTGTGTCAAACTGCATGGCTTCCTGATTGTGTAGATACATTATTTCATTTGCGACCTGACCTGTTCTCTAGAGGTAAACACAAATGCATTAACACACTCTTGTCTTCTCCAATGGACTTCTTCCCCTCTTTTGGAAAATGGGCATAACTGACTTTTCATCTCTTTTCTTTCAGTACTCTTCAAACAGTTTTTCATTTATAGGATGTCATTGTGGGATCTGAAAGCACCTCAAGACCAACTTTTCTGTAACAGTTTGAGTATTCCAAGTGTTGCATAAACAGCTTAAGAAACTTGCAAATTATTTCTCCTCTCCCTCCTGAGACGTGAGTGAGTAGCAATATGCCAATATTACAGATGGCAATATTGAGGCACAAAGGGGTTTAAGGTCTTGCTCAAGGTCAGTGGCAGAGCCATGAATAGAGGCAAATAGTGCTGGCTCCTTGGTCCAAGTTCTATCCACTAGAGAATGTTAAATGCATGTGGCAGGATAAGCAATATTTCTAATGGTATTCTTAACTGCTAAATTGTGGTGACTCATCTATATTTAGCAGGATACTACTATCATTGTGCTTTTTTAAAAAAAGTAAAGTGCTTTTAACAACGTATTTCAAGGAGAAATGCAGACACTGAGACTCTATTCTTTGTAGTTTTCTTCTTGTTGAGCAATAATTCTGCTTTACTTTTATAACAGTCCAGAGTGAAATTTAGCTTCTGGATGTTAACAGACAGAGGTGTAATGAAGAAAATTCCCTTCTTGTAAATCCTAGTTAGTATTAACATGGCAATTTACAAATATTATCCAATGAGTACTCCTGACACTTTTGTTTGATAGGGGAGGGCACGATCATTAACCCATGTGATGTTGCAGTCTATATGGTTTTATAAAAATATGCCAATGAGTGAATATAATGTATCTGGAATATGCTTTATGCAAAAGGTCTCTTGTAAGTTATCATTACAAAGCTTATAATCTGCTGAGTGTGATCATCCTATTTGTATAAATGTACCACTCTTGTATCTGAAACTAGAAATATGAAATATAACTCTGAGGGCCTATTGTAATTATGCAAAGTGTGGGCCATTAATGGTGGTTTGGAATCTTGATGACTCCCATTAACCAGGACAATTGTCTGCAAATGGGTGTGTTTTACCTGTAAGTCTTCCTGCATATGTGTGTGCTGGCAAGTGGGCAATGAAGTCTTGCAGTGACATGTGATCATGTCACCTGAACTGGAATCCATCTTTAACCTGGTGTCTTTCCATTGAGAAGGAGGGGGTGGGAACCCAGAGAGGGACAAAGGAGTCCCGCCTTATGCAAAAGTTATATAAAGGGGAGGAACAGAACAAAGTGGAGGATCCATCATGAAGAACCCCTTAGCTACCACCTGAGCTGGAACAAGAGCTGTACCAGGGGAAAGAATTGTGCCCAGGCCTGGAAGGTGTCCAGTCTGAGGAAAAAACTTACTGAAGCATCTCTGAGGGTGAGATTATCTGTATTCAGTTTGATTAGACATAAATTTGCGCATTTTATTTTATTTTATTTTGCTTGGTGACTTACTTTGTTCTGTCTGTTACTACTTGGAACCACTTAAATCCTACTTTCTGTATTTAATAAAATCACTTTTTACTTATTAATTGACCCAGAGTATGTATTAATACCTGGGGGAGCAAACAGCCGTGCATATCTCTCTATCAGTATTATAGAGGGCGAACAATGTATGAGTTTACCCTGCATAAGCTTTATACAGGGTAAAACGGATTTATTTGGGTTTAGACCCCATTGGGAGTTGGGCATTTGAGTGTTAAAGACAGGAACACTTCTGTGAGCTGCTTTCAGGTAAACCTGCAGCTTTGGGGCAAGTAATTCAAACCCTGGGTCTTTGTTGGAGCAGACGGGTGTCTGGCTCAGCAAGACAGGGTGCTGGAGTCCTGAGCTGGCAGGGAAAGCAGGAGCAGAGGTAGTCTTGGCACATCGGGTGGCAGCTCCCAAGGGGGGTTCTGTGATTCAACCCGTCACAACCCATTTTACAGATGGGCAAACTTTTGCACAGAGCAGGGAAGTGACTTGCTGAGCATCACATAGGGCCTCCTCCCAGCTCTGCTTCTTAGAACTCAGGAGTACCTGATTCCCAGTCAAGTGTTAATAAAGTAGTAATAATATAATAATGCCCTGCTCTTCATCAGTGGATCTCAAAGCACTTTACAAAGGAGGTCAGTATCATTATCCCCATTTTACAGATGGAGAAACTGGGGCAGAGAGGGGTGAAGTGATTGTCCAAGGTCACCCAGCAGGCCAGTGGCAGAACTGGACATAGGCCCAAGGTCTCCTGAGTATCTGTTCAGTGTTGTATCCACTGGGCCATACTGCCTTCAGACCACTTCTCCCTTGTGGAAGTTTCATGCTCCTAAAGACCATGGTAAGAATTTACCATTATTAGTTATGTACAGCGAACTGATGTCTCTACATAACTGATCTATCTGCTTGGTTTTGGTGGTCACTGTTATGTCCATTCCGACTCCAGAGTTTACTTAAGTTATTTCTTTTTACTTTTTTTTTTGGAAGGAAGGTGCAGTTTAAAAATACCCCAAGAAACCTGCCCTCCCCTCATGACTGGTGATATTTGGAAGCAGTTATCTTGCTTTTTTTAAAGTATTGATTGGTCCAGCATTCCTCATCCTCCTTCTCTTCCTCTATTCAGATTCAGGCATGCAAACACTTCTTACACACATGCCATGTTGTGTGTCCTTCATTATTCATATCTACGTAGAGCCCAGCTCCCCACAAAATGAGTGGATGGTGTAGCCTGAAGTCTCTTAATTTTNACCCCCCCCCCCCCCCCCCCGTTTTTCACCTTCTGGAACAGTTGGAAGAGAATCAGAACAGAACTAGTAGATTTGACACAGCCATTTATTACTCATGTACATGCAGAGTCATACCTCCTTGCTGCACACACAAACTCATTTGCATGCAGATAAATCAAAGTGCACTTTTGCTCTGAAAAATGACTATTTAAAAATGTCCCCTCCTGTCTGTCTATCTGAGCCCTGTGTGTATCAGAGGAGTCAGATCACTCACTGAAGGATACACCCAAGTATCATGGTCTTTTTTTTTTTTTTTTTTTTTTTTGGTCAGTCTTCTTGAGACAATAATGACAAGAGTGTGAGTTGGATTCTACATCTTCTTTTGCATCATCAACGGAAAGTTGATGTCTATATTCTGGTAGTTACATCCATGCACTGGTTTTCTTCAAAACACAAGAGCTAGAAGTGTAACTTTAAAGAGATGAAAGTGTGCATTTGGAGGCACAATTCTGCAGCAGTGAGCGTAAGAACTGCCATATAGGATCAGAGCAGTGGTCCACAAAGGCCTGTCTCTGACAGTGGCCAATACCAGACGCTTCAAGGGAAGGTGCAAGAAACCTCACAGTGGGCAGTTTAGTTAATAACGTGCATTAAGTCAAGCAGTTCCCTGGTGCTGTCTTATTGCTGAGGGCAGCCCAGTCACTGGGCTGTGACTGTAAACAACACTCCAGGTGTAGCTCCAAAAATCTTATTCTGCCTTGTCAAGGCCACATCATTTTCCTTCAACCCTCTGTTACTTTAAGAAGGGCTCTCGAGTCAAGCAGGCAAGCCACATTTTGAAGTTCTCATGTCTCAAAATAAAGTAAATTATATATTTCTTTTAACAGCAGAAGGGGACCAAGGAGTCCAAAATCCCTTCTTCCCTCCGGGAAGCCCTTTCCATCCAGAAAACAACAAGCACAAAGGTCCCTCTTGTTCAAAAGCAAGATTCAGTTACAGCAACTGAAAACAAACTTGCAGACTCTTCAATTATCTCGACTGTTGGAGTGAAATACCTTCCCCTCACTCAGACACCCCTCCTACGTCAGAGGGCTGGCGTGCCGTATCAGAATGGCACATGGGAGATTTCTTCCTGACCCCCATTAGTTAGAGGTTGACTTATTAGGCTCTCAAGCAGGAAGATTTATTGTGTGTGTAATATTCTACCTAACATAACTGTTGTTGTTCTCATTATCCATTGTGAATCCTGCTAAGCTCTTGGCCTTAGTGATAACTTGTGGTAATAAGTTCCAGAGGTTCATTATGTGCTGTGCAAAAAAACAACAACAACAAAAAACTAATAATAATGAAGTATTTCATTAAACAGCCCCTTGTCCTTCTGTTATGAGAGTAGATAGAAGCACCCCATAGTTTGTGTTCTCTGTACCCCTCAGTATCTTCTCTATCTCCCCTCTAAATTGAATCGTCCCAACCTTAACATCATAAGGAAGTTTCTCCTGACCTATAAACGTTTTTGTTGCCCGTTTTTGAAACTCTTCAGTTTCCGCTATATTTTTTAGATAAAGCATCCAGAAGTAAATGCAGTATTCTCGTTGAGGATATGCGATCAATTTTCATAATAGAATATACTGAAAATAGAAATGCCATCTCCTTATTTAGACATCCTAACATTTTGTTTGACTGCTGCTGTGCATTGAACAAATGTTTACCCCGAGCTGTCCACGATGATACCAAGCTAATTTCCCCAAGGGATTACAGTTAAATTAGAACCTACTAATATGTACAAGTAGTTCAAATGATTCCTTTAAGTTTGTATTACCTTCCATTTGCTAACATTGAATTTCATCCTCCATGACCATGCTACTTGTTTGCCTAGCTTTGTTAGACCCCTCTGAAGTTCCTCACAGTCTTCTTTTGTCTCAACTCACCTAAATCATTTTATCGCTGGCAAATTTTGCCACCTCACTGTTCATCCCCCTTTCCCAGGTCATTCATGAACATATTGAATTACACCAGTCCTGGTATGGGGCCTCACGGCACCCCTGTGATGATCATTTACATTACTGAACAGTGGCTGTTAGCCCTACTCTGGTTTTTGTCTCTTTAGTACATTCCTAATACATGCAAAACATTACCTTTCACCTCATTGCTGAGGGACTTTGTCTCCTTTATCCACTGTTTTGTTGACATCTTCAAAGAATTCTAGGAGATTGGAGATGTATGGTTTCCCTTTACAGACACTGTGCTGGCTTGTCCCTATCATGTTCATCTGGGTGCTTTATAATTCTAGCTTTAGCTATCATCTCAGCTTGATACTAAAATAAGGCCCATGGGGCTGTAACTCCTGGAATAATCCTAGGACCTTCTTTAAAGATAGGTACACCATTTACTATCTTCCTGTAGCAGCTGACTTGAGCAATAGATTGCATAAGTTTCTTCAGCCCTTTGGGATCAGACTGTCCAGTCCGGATGACTTGTTGCTCATCAGTTTAGCAGTTTGTTCCATCACCTCCTCTTCTTACATCTCAGTCTCTGACACTGTCTCATCGTATTTTCTGAAAAGAGCAGTTTTGGGGTAGGAATCTCCCCAGAATCCGGTGTAATAAAGACCAATGCAAATAAATCATTTAGCTTCTCTGCAATGTCCTTACCCTCCTTAATTGTTCCTTTTACTACCTGATAGTCTATCAGATCCCTTGTTCCTAATGAAGGCTTCCTGCTTCTGATATACTTAAAGGATCATTGTTTTCAGTTTTGCTCTCAGTTCTGCTACTTAGCATCTTCTAAAGGATACCTCATTGGCTCAAATAACTTCTTGTACTTTACCATTTAATTGCACAGTGTATTTGCTTGCCTTTCTACACTGTTTTTGTTTAGGGGCATATGTACCTTCTGTGATTGTGTTATGGTTGCTTAAGTAGCCTCCATGCCGAGTGTAAGGATGTTAATTTCTCTACTTTGAAGTTGGGTTCTTTTGGACCAGCTTCCTCATTGCTTTTAAAATATCCCTTTTTAAAGTTTTTAAAGGGGCCGTGAGGCACCTGTGTAACTTAATAATAAGTCAACAGTAGCCTCTATTCTTGTGTGCCCTAGAACTAGTTGTTCCAAGAAGCATTGTTTAAGATGTTGAGAAAATGTTTCTCTAACCCTTGTCCTGTTGTGATATTGAACCAGTTAACATGTGGATAGCTGAAGTCACCAACTATTGCTCTTTTGTTAGGCTTTGTTGCTTTTTTGATCTCTCAACACTGTATGCTCCATATCCTTTTCCTGATCAGGGGGTCACTAATAGGACCTTATTAGTATACTTACAGTTTGGGTGGCTTGGGCTTTGTATCCATAAAACTTCTACTCTATATTCCTCTGCTCTCAGGAATTTCAGCTCACTAGAGTCTATAGAATCTCTCAAGTATAGTGTTACTGCATCTACCTCTACACCTCAGTCTGTCCTTCCTGTAGTATTTGTAGCCAGTGTTCCACTGATCGAGCATGCAGGGGTGTAATCAGGAAGGCCAAAGCACAATTGGAGTTGCAGCTAGCAAGAGATGTGAAGGGTAACAAGAAGGGTTTCTACAGGTATGTTAGCAACAAGAAGAAGGTCAGGGAAAGTGTGGGCCCCTTACTGAATGGGGGAGGCAACCTAGTGATAGATGTTGTGGAAAAAGGTGAAGTACTCAATGCTTTTTTTGCCTCGGCCTTCACAAACAAGGTCAGCTCCCAGACTGCTGCACTGGGCAGCACAGTATGGGGAGGAGGTGAGCAACCCTCGGTGGTGAAAGAACAGGTTAAGGACTATTTAGAAAAGGTGGACGAGCACAAGTCCATGGGGCTGGATGCAATGCATCCAAGGGTGCTATGGGAGTTGGCTGATGTGATTGCAAAGCCATTGGCCATTATCTTTGAAAACTCATGGCGATCAGGGGAGGTCCCGAACGATTAGAAAAAGACAAATATAGTGCCCATCTTTAAAAAAGGGAAGAAGGAGAATCCGGGGAACTACAGACTGGTCAGCCTCACCTCTGTCCCTGGAAAAATCATGGAGCAGGTCCTCAAGGAATCCATTTTGAAGCACTTGGAGTAGAGGAAGGTGATCAGGAACAGTGAACATGGATTCACCAAGGGCAAGTCATGCCTGACCAACCTGATTGCCTTCTATGAGGAGATAACTGGCTCTGTGGATATGGGGAAGGCGGTGGACGTGATATACCTTGACTTTAACAAAGCTTTTGATTGTCTCCCACAGTGTTCTTGCCAGCAAGTTAAAGTATGGATTGGATGAATGGACTATAAGGTGGATAGAAAGCTGGCTACATCGTAGGGCTCAACAGGTAGTGATCAACGGCTCAATGTCTAGTTGGCAGCCGATATCAAGCGGAGTGCCCTAGAGGTCGTTCCTGGGGCCGGTTTTGTTCAACATCTTCATTAATGATCTGGATGATGGGATGGACTGCACCCTCAGCAAATTCGCAGATGACACTAAGCTGGGGGGAGCGGTAGATACACTGGAGGGTAGGGATAAGGTCCAGAGAGACCTAGACAAATTGGAGGATTGGACCAAAAGAAATCTGATGACGTTCAACAAGGACAAGTGCAGGAGAATCCTATGCACTGCTACAGGCTGGGGACTGACTGGCTAAGCAGCAGTTCTGCAGAAAAGGACCTGGGGATTACAGTGGATGAGAAGCTGGATATAAGTCAGCAGTGTGCCCCTGTTGCCAAGAAGGCTAACGGCATATTGGGCTGCATTAGTAGGAGCATTGCCAGCAGATCAAGGGAAGTGATTATTCCCCACATGACTTATGAGGAGAGGCTGAGGGAATTGGGTTTATTTAGTCTGCAGAAGAGAAGAGTGAGGGGGGATTTGATAGCAGCCTTCAACTACCGGAAGGGGGGTTCCAAAGAGGATGGAGCTCGGCTGTTCTCAGTGGTGGCAGATGACAGAACAAGGAGCAATGGTCTCAAGTTGCAGTGGGGGAGGTCTAGGCTGGATATTAAGAAACACTATTTCACTAGGAGGGTGGTGAAGCACTGGAATGGGTTACCTAGGGAGGTGGTGAAATCTCCATCCTTAGAGGCTTTTAAGGCCCGGATTGACAAAGCTCTGGCTGGGATGATTTAGTTGGGGTTGGTCCTGCTTTGAGCAGAGGGGATGGAATAGATGACCTCCTGAGGTCTCTTCCAACCCTAATCTATGATTTATTGTTTGTTTTTTATTATTATTTTTGTCATCCCACCACCTCTCTGTAATATCTATTAAGTCAAAGTTCTCTTCAGCTAGCAGGCATTCTAATTCACCCAGTTTTGGTTTTGAGTTTCTTGCATTGGTATATTAGATTAGTATGGCTATTATTTTAATAAGCCCTGTGCCTGTTTAGATTTAACATATCACTTATTACTTCTTACAGTGCTGTTGAGCTGTTCGTCGGTTAATCCTACACTGGAAACAGTGGTAGTTCTGTATTACTGGCATCCCTAGACGATGTCTTAGTCAGAGTTGAATGCCCCTCCGCACCTGTTGGCTTTCCAGAGATGGCTGTGTTCTGTAGCGAATACATCAGCCACAGGACCCTAAATTGCGTGAAGCCCTGGTCATATGCACCCTCATGCTCTGTGACTAACTTATTTATTCAGCTGTACAATACTCTGCTCTGTGGAAGCCAGCAGTTATATCATGCCGGAGAGGATGGTTTAGAGTAGATCCTAAGAATCAAATGATAAATACTCCGACTCCCTAGAACCATGGGTTCTGACTCCAGGGAACTCTCTACAGTTCTTCGGCCTTGTGAAGGAGATAAACTGAGTTCCATGCAGTGTACTGTCTGATGGTCTTTGGGCTGAAGTCTTTAAAAACCAAGGTCCTGACTGCTGTACGATTGCTTGGATGCAAAAGGTTCCAGGGCTTTACCTTGGTGTTCTTGGCCAAAATGTCCCCTTCTACCCACGTGCAGCGTGCTCTCTCTGGGCTGCTGTTCTCTACCCAGAAGTGCTGCATCTCCATGGTGCTATGTGTATATGGTATCTGATGCATTTTGGGAAGAATTTAATTTTTTTTTTTAACTATGGTAAAGCCTGCAATATGTTGTTTTAATGAAGCCACTTGTGAGCAGCTATGCCAAGGGCTTCAGGGCAACTCAGGCTGCCTGAATAATCTGAGTGTCCTTTGCCTCACTAGCTGCATTAGCCTCTTTGTTAGTTATGGAGCAATGAGAAGGTATTTCAGAGGGGCTGCAGTTGACCTTCTGGCTAGCTGTCAGGAGCTGGTAGCCAGGACAGACCAAAGAGAGCTTGGCTACTTGGCAAAGGGACAGAATAGCCTCAGTCTCTGTGCAAATCATCCTGTCTTTGGTTTGGTTTGTCAAGGGCAACCCCTCCCTTTGCCCCTGAAACAGCTGGTGTGCCTGGGGCCCCTATTGCTGGGCTCATCCACAGTCAGGGCCTTCCATTCCCAGGCTGCTGATGTCCATGGTACAAGCCATAAGTATGTCTTTTTCAGCTGGATGGTGTGGCAGTAATGCTGTATCCACAGGGCTTTTGCTAGTACTCTTGGGGCACACTTTCTCTGTCTTTTGTAAGTCCTCTATCTATTCTCTGCTTTTTTTTCTTCTTCCATTCTGCCTTCCCTTGTCACTATTCCCTGTCAGCAATTCTCTGTTTATCCACAGAACAGGTACAACATGGGCAGCAGCCAAGTGGACTTCTCCCCACCCCGGCAGTACTGCCCTGCCAATTTGCTGTAGCCCTGCTCTGGAGGAGTGACCTCTCTGGGCAAGAGGGGAGTTCAGTCTCCACATACTCCTGCTGCATCCTAGTTGAAATAGCCCTTCCAGAATCAGCAATTTCTTGAAGTAATTGACAAGAGGCACTGGATTCTTGCTGAGTCAGTGAGATGTGTGCTTGCCAAGTGACTGCAGCAGAAGGAGGCGGTGGCCAGCCTCAGATAGAGGGAAGCCAGTGTACTGTGGGCTCCTTAGCTGCTTTTGGGCCCTCTTACTCTGCTTATGCAGAAACGGAGCTGTAGCAGCAATGATCCTGTGCATGAGGGGACAAGGAGTCTGCTGGCTAAAGCACAGGACTGGGAATCAGGGGGCATGGGCTGTATTCCTAACTGCCACTACTCACTCGTTGTGCTACCCCTTCTACACGCCGAGCCCAATTTCATAATGGCAGAAAGCCTGGTGTAAACTACATATTGAGTATAGCTGGCAAATGAGTGTGTCTGGCAACAATGTGGCATGCAGTGGGTGTGAAAAATGAATGTGTCACCCTGAGGTGGGGAGGGAGTGTGGAAAGCAACAGGAGGATACTTTTTCTTACCCTTCCTGAGATTCAGAATGTGCTGTAGGTGCTTTCCACAGACAGATCCTTCTCCCATCTTCTGACCAGCTTACAGCTAGCGCCTGCACTCTCATTGAAGATCTTGGGGGTTTTGCCACTTACTTCAATGGGTGCAGGATGTGTGATTAACAACAGGGTTTATATCACTGCTGAATCTGTCCCAGAGACTTCCATGGGGGATGCAGCTGCTTGCACTAGCCTTGCTGCAAATTTGAATTTGGCTCTCTGTCTCCCTGCCTGTACCATAGGGATAGGGTAATATCTTCCTGCCTCACACAGAGGTACAGAAGTGTTTGTACAGCACTTAAAAACATCAAGTATTGTCCTCAGTCAATAAGGCCTGGGTCCTGCTCCCCAAGAGATTTTGGAGGTGGGTGCATGCAGTGTTTTTAAAATGTTACATTTGTGTAAAGGGCGTACATGCTTTCTGTTGTTGTTAACAACTTTGGCATATAAATTGAAGAGTACCAGGAAAGAAGGTCCCACATTTTTTGAAAGCTACCCCACATCAATGTACTAAACCACACAATTTTTTTTAAAAAAACACTGATTAAATAGGACATATCCTTTCAATCCACTGTGTTAGGTACCAGGTAAGTAGAGCGCATCAGTACTGTTTAATGGCTGTCTAACTACACAGGTAGGCTCCCAAGGACACTGCGTGCCATTTGAAAGTGGATGCACCTGTGATGACCTATTGTATCTATTCAGCCCAACACGCTCTGGTGTCCTGGGGCTTTCAGTTGTAACTTTAAGGCCAAGCTGAATTAACTAGAAACCTTAGTTTTACATTTACAGATGTTTAATGCTATTAATACTTTGAACCTCTCTAGTTCCTTCCATTTGAGGGTTTCAAAATACTTTACAAATGTCAATCAAATATTCCTTTTAATACCCTGGTGAGGTCAGCAATTATTGTTATCCCAGTTCTGTAGCTGGGGAAACTGAGGCACAGAGGGGGAGGAACTGACTTGCCCAGGGTCACACAGGATGAGGGTGGCAGAGCCAAGAATAGAGCTTGCATCTCCCGACTCCCAGTCCTGTGCTTTAATCACAACTTCCCATTGATTTGCTTAAGCAGTGAACACCTAATTCTTTCCCTCTTGAGTTTTAATGGCAACATCTAGCGGATAGTTATTGATTTTTGGTATTTATAGAAAACCTGCAATTGCTAAATCAAATCTTGGCATTTTCTTTCCATCAGCCATACCTTTGTCACCTCCAGGCTGGTTTACTGCAGTGACCCTTCTTCAGGGTATCCCGTGAGGCTGCCTTCTGAATGGGGAGCTGTAAGTGTATGACAGTTGTGCTCCTTGCCCTCTGCTTACTTCTTTTGCCTTCTGGGGCAATTCAAGATGCTAAAGCAATGTGTGAAGCCCTACTTTGCAGGAGCCGTGTATTTTAGAGAGAGCTGCTTTCCTTATGTTCTGCTGAGGCGTTTGAGATCTGCTGAAGTATCTTGGCTGTCAGAACCTGGTGCTCCGCTTCTGTGGGTCACAGTGCTCTCATGAGCTCTCCCCATTGCTGTCCATCCGAGTGTTTTAGGCTTCCAAGCACACCGGGCGGCTCTCTGCGCCTCAGGTTGATGATATTATTTTGGTTTTTTTTCTGTTTGAATGTTGTGCAGGTTAATTGGATGTCTAAGGCCAGCGCACTGATACAAAGGATGGGGGCTCCTCTGTGTTCAGTCAGGGCTCTTGAAACGCCAATGACTATCGTACAAGAGGGTCTCCTCCCTAGCCCTGTGTTCCATCTAACCTTCCACTCCTCATCCAAACCCCCTTTTAAGGCTCTTTCAGTGAACCTTCCAGTGTTGACCCCCCCTGCCCCAACCCGAGCCTTTCCGTGCTATCCACTCCCCAGACCTGCCATNGCCTTGTGAAGGAGATAAACTGAGTTCCATGCAGTGTACTGTCTGATGGTCTTTGGGCTGAAGTCTTTAAAAACCAAGGTCCTGACTGCTGTACGATTGCTTGGATGCAAAAGGTTCCAGGGCTTTACCTTGGTGTTCTTGGCCAAAATGTCCCCTTCTACCCACGTGCAGCATGCTCTCTCTGGGTTGCTGTTCTCTACCCAGAAGTGCTGCATCTCCATGGTGCTATGTGTATATGGTATCTGATGCATTTTGGGAAGAATTTAATTTTTTTTTTTAACTATGGTAAAGCCTGCAATATGTTGTTTTAATGAAGCCACTTGTGAGCAGCTATGCCAAGGGCTTCAGGGCAACTCAGGCTGCCTGAATAATCTGAGTGTCCTTTGCCTCACTAGCTGCATTAGCCTCTTTGTTAGTTATGGAGCAATGAGAAGGTATTTCAGAGGGGCTGCAGTTGACCTTCTGGCTAGCTGTCAGGAGCTGGTAGCCAGGACAGACCAAAGAGAGCTTGGCTACTTGGCAAAGGGACAGAATAGCCTCAGTCTCTGTGCAAATCATCCTGTCTTTGGTTTGGTTTGTCAAGGGCAACCCCTCCCTTTGCCCCTGAAACAGCTGGTGTGCCTGGGGCCCCTATTGCTGGGCTCATCCACAGTCAGGGCCTTCCATTCCCAGGCTGCTGATGTCCATGGTACAAGCCATAAGTATGTCTTTTTCAGCTGGATGGTGTGGCAGTAATGCTGTATCCACAGGGCTTTTGCTAGTACTCTTGGGGCACACTTTCTCTGTCTTTTGTAAGTCCTCTATCTATTCTCTGCTTTTTTTTTTCTTCCATTCTGCCTTCCCTTGTCACTATTCCCTGTCAGCAATTCTCTGTTTATCCACAGAACAGGTACAACATGGGCAGCAGCCAAGTGGACTTCTCCCCACCCCGGCAGTACTGCCCTGCCAATTTGCTGTAGCCCTGCTCTGGAGGAGTGACCTCTCTGGGCAAGAGGGGAGTTCAGTCTCCACATACTCCTGCTGCATCCTAGTTGAAATAGCCCTTCCAGAATCAGCAATTTCTTGAAGTAATTGACAAGAGGCACTGGATTCTTGCTGAGTCAGTGAGATGTGTGCTTGCCAAGTGACTGCAGCAGAAGGAGGCGGTGGCCAGCCTCAGATAGAGGGAAGCCAGTGTACTGTGGGCTCCTTAGCTGCTTTTGGGCCCTCTTACTCTGCTTATGCAGAAACGGAGCTGTAGCAGCAATGATCCTGTGCATGAGGGGACAAGGAGTCTGCTGGCTAAAGCACAGGACTGGGAATCAGGGGGCATGGGCTGTATTCCTAACTGCCACTACTCACTCGTTGTGCTACCCCTTCTACACGCCGAGCCCAATTTCATAATGGCAGAAAGCCTGGTGTAAACTACATATTGAGTATAGCTGGCAAATGAGTGTGTCTGGCAACAATGTGGCATGCAGTGGGTGTGAAAAATGAATGTGTCACCCTGAGGTGGGGAGGGAGTGTGGAAAGCAACAGGAGGATACTTTTTCTTACCCTTCCTGAGATTCAGAATGTGCTGTAGGTGCTTTCCACAGACAGATCCTTCTCCCATCTTCTGACCAGCTTACAGCTAGCGCCTGCACTCTCATTGAAGATCTTGGGGGTTTTGCCACTTACTTCAATGGGTGCAGGATGTGTGATTAACAACAGGGTTTATATCACTGCTGAATCTGTCCCAGAGACTTCCATGGGGGATGCAGCTGCTTGCACTAGCCTTGCTGCAAATTTGAATTTGGCTCTCTGTCTCCCTGTCTGTACCATAGGGATAGGGTAATATCTTCCTGCCTCACACAGAGGTACAGAAGTGTTTGTACAGCACTTAAAAACATCAAGTATTGTCCTCAGTCAATAAGGCCTGGGTCCTGCTCCCCAAGAGATTTTGGAGGTGGGTGCATGCAGTGTTTTTAAAATGTTACATTTGTGTAAAGGGCGTACATGCTTTCTGTTGTTGTTAACAACTTTGGCATATAAATTGAAGAGTACCAGGAAAGAAGGTCCCACATTTTTTGAAAGCTACCCCACATCAATGTACTAAACCACACAATTTTTTTTTAAAAAACACTGATTAAATAGGACATATCCTTTCAATCCACTGTGTTAGGTACCAGGTAAGTAGAGCGCATCAGTACTGTTTAATGGCTGTCTAACTACACAGGTAGGCTCCCAAGGACACTGCGTGCCATTTGAAAGTGGATGCACCTGTGATGACCTATTGTATCTATTCAGCCCAACACGCTCTGGTGTCCTGGGGCTTTCAGTTGTAACTTTAAGGCCAAGCTGAATTAACTAGAAACCTTAGTTTTACATTTACAGATGTTTAATGCTATTAATACTTTGAACCTCTCTAGTTCCTTCCATTTGAGGGTTTCAAAATACTTTACAAATGTCAATCAAATATTCCTTTTAATACCCTGGTGAGGTCAGCAATTATTGTTATCCCAGTTCTGTAGCTGGGGAAACTGAGGCACAGAGGGGGAGGAACTGACTTGCCCAGGGTCACACAGGATGAGGGTGGCAGAGCCAAGAATAGAGCTTGCATCTCCCGACTCCCAGTCCTGTGCTTTAATCACAACTTCCCATTGATTTGCTTAAGCAGTGAACACCTAATTCTTTCCCTCTTGAGTTTTAATGGCAACATCTAGCGGATAGTTATTGATTTTTGGTATTTATAGAAAACCTGCAATTGCTAAATCAAATCTTGGCATTTTCTTTCCATCAGCCATACCTTTGTCACCTCCAGGCTGGTTTACTGCAGTGACCCTTCTTCAGGGTATCCCGTGAGGCTGCCTTCTGAATGGGGAGCTGTAAGTGTATGACAGTTGTGCTCCTTGCCCTCTGCTTACTTCTTTTGCCTTCTGGGGCAATTCAAGATGCTAAAGCAATGTGTGAAGCCCTACTTTGCAGGAGCCGTGTATTTTAGAGAGAGCTGCTTTCCTTATGTTCTGCTGAGGCGTTTGAGATCTGCTGAAGTATCTTGGCTGTCAGAACCTGGTGCTCCGCTTCTGTGGGTCACAGTGCTCTCATGAGCTCTCCCCATTGCTGTCCATCCGAGTGTTTTAGGCTTCCAAGCACACCGGGCGGCTCTCTGCGCCTCAGGTTGATGATATTATTTTGGTTTTTTTTCTGTTTGAATGTTGTGCAGGTTAATTGGATGTCTAAGGCCAGCGCACTGATACAAAGGATGGGGGCTCCTCTGTGTTCAGTCAGGGCTCTTGAAACGCCAATGACTATCGTACAAGAGGGTCTCCTCCCTAGCCCTGTGTTCCATCTAACCTTCCACTCCTCATCCAAACCCCCTTTTAAGGCTCTTTCAGTGAACCTTCCAGTGTTGACCCCCCCTGCCCCAACCCGAGCCTTTCCGTGCTATCCACTCCCCAGACCTGCCATCAAAACTATCTGTAAAGCTGGGATTTTCAAAGGCGCCTAAGGGAAATGAGTTTCTAGCTCCCTTAGTCTCCTTTGAAAAATTGATTTAGATTCATTTAAAAATAAACGAAAAGCAGAGGCACCAACAAGTGTCAACACCACGAAGCCCAGATCCTATTTTTTTCACTCTGGCACTGCTATAACTCTCCTCTCCTTCATCCCTCCCTGTGTTTAATGTAATTTCTTGCTGGGATAAATCTGATTTAGATTATAAGCTCTTTGGGCCAGGGGCTGGGAATGGAATTTTCAAAAGAGCTTATGGGTAAAATCTTCAAAATCATGTAAGTGGCTTTGGTTCCTAAAGTCCCATTTTTCAAGAGTGACTTGGGCACTTAGGAGCCTAATTCTCATTGAAAGTCAATGAGAATTAGGCTCCTAAACCACTTAGGCTGCTTAGAGACTTTCACCTATATCTTTTGTCTGTAAAAACCCAGCAAACCTTAAGTACTCTAGAAATATCGCAGGATCATAATACAGTGCCTAGTTACTCTTGGTCTGTGTACATGACGCCTTCTTGTCCAAGGACTATGCCTACTAACCAGGGTGAATCAGAGCTCTGTGTAGCTTCAAAACTTGTCTTTCACCAACAGAAGTTGGACCAATAAAGGTATTACCTCACCTACCATGTCTCTCTACTAGCCAGGGCGACAGGCATGTGACACAAGGCCTACTGCCATTTCAGAAGAAGTCAAACAGTTGTGTGTTTATTGTGTATGGTGTTTAATTGTAAAGTTGTCCCGTCAGTGGGGTATTCATTCAAGTCACATTTGGGAGGTTATTTTTCACAACTATAAGGGCCAGAATCTTCTTCTTTTTTTTCTTTTTTTTTAAAGGGAAGCTTAGGATGTGCAGCTATTGAGGAAACTTGCCGGTGAAAGGTTCCTACATGCCCTGTGTGAATGGTCATGTGGATTTCTTACGCCCCGATAGGTGCAATGGCAGGCCAGGTGGTGTATTCAAATGCTTTCAGTGTCACTCTGACTTTGCTGTCATTCAAATCAATGAGGAAACACTGAAACAACCATTCACTTCAATGGGAGCAGAGTCAGGCCAATGCTGAGTGCTTCTCTTCTCTTATCCCTCTCCCCCAATAAATAAATAGTATATGTGTTGTTTTTCTGAAAATACAGAAATTCAGTAGTTACTGTAATTTTTCATTAAAGGTGAACAAAAATGCTTTAAAAAAACCAAACCCAAACTGTTGAGAGGCCAGACAAGTAACATTGTGTTTATCATTTAGAAACACATTTTAAAACAAAAGAATTGAAAAACTGTTTCCATCTTTAGTTCTATGTGAATATCCCAGTTCACGATTCTGTTGCCTTACCAGGAGTAGTGGTTGTGGGGGGAGGGGGGAGAGAAGGGAGTTAGTGTTTTACATCTATAATGCCTTTCCTTTGGCTGTCAATATAGTTTACAAAACATTCATGGTTTTAAGCCCTGCTTCTCGCCGTGTAAAATAAGTAAGTTTTCTTAATTTAGTGTTCTCGTAGGCTAAATGTAAACATCTGTCTGGGAACCAAGAATGTACCCATATTTACAGGATGCGGGACTTCATGCTGGAAAGCAGTGACTCTGAAAAAGATTGTCCACCACGACCCCCAATCAGCTGAACATGAGCTCCCAATGTGATGCGGTGGCCAAAAGAGCTAATGTGATCCTCAGATGCATAAACAGGGGGATCTTGAGTAGGAGTAGTGAGGTTATTTTATTGCTATATTTGGTACTGGTGCCACTGCTGCTGGAGTACTGTGTCCATTTCTGTTGCCAACAATTCAAGTATGATGTTGATAAATTGGGGAGGGTTCAGAGAAGAGCCACGAGAATGCTTAAAGGATTAGAAAACATGGCTTCTAGCGATAGACTCAAGGAGCTCAATCTATTTCACTTAACAAAGAGAAGGTTAAGGGTAACTTGATTAGTCTATAAGTATTTACATGGGGAATAAATCTTTAATGATGGACCATTCAGTCTAACAGGAAAAGGTATAACATGATCCAATGGCTGGAAGTTGAAGCTAGACAAATTCAGCCTGGCAATAAGGCATAATTTTTTAACAGTGAGGGTAATTAACCATTAGAACAATTTACCACGGGTCATGGTGGATTCTCCATCCCTGACCATTTTTTAATCAAGATTGGTTTTCTAAAAGATCTGCTGTGGGAATTATTTTGGGGAAGTTCTATGGCCTGTGTTTATACAGAAGGTCAGACTAGATGATCACAATGGTCCGTTCTGGCCTTGGCATCTATGAATCTGTGAACTTCCTTTTATAGATAAGAAAACTGAGGCACAGAGAGGGGAAGTGACTTGTCCAAGGTGAGTCGCGGCAGGGCTAGGAATAGAATCCAGGTCTTTCAGGCCTGCTGTTATCCACTATGCAGAGTTCCCTTTCTTGAGGGCACAACTAACATCTGCTGCTGTTACCCATTTTGAAATGCATGGTAGAACAATTCTGATTTTCGCTACTTTGGCTCGTGCCCCGCACAACCAACTAGTCAGACAATTAAAGAGCCCTTTGAATTCCCTCTTGGTCTTTGGTATTACTGTCACCATGTGGCGATGAAGGCACGATGCAACCCTCTTGTTGCTGGGTTCAGGCACGACTTTTGTCCTGAAGGATAGTTGCAAGAAGGCAACACTCAATGACATCCCAGGCAGTGAGAGGACAGCAGTTCCCCAGCTCTGCTTAGTCATTGGTGGTGGTCTCAACTATTGCAAATGAAACACATAAGAATGGCCATACTGAGTCAGACCAAAGATCCGTCTATCCCAGTATCCTGTCTTCCGACAGTGGCCAATGCCAGGTGCCCCAGAGGGAATGAACAGAACCGGCAATCATCAAGTGATCCATTCCCTGTCGCCCATTCCCAGCTTCTGGCAGAAGCTAGGGACCTTGAAGTTGGCTCATGAGACTCGGCACATCCAGTACCTAGCATCCAGACTCCTTAAAGTTTCATGGAGGATGGACTTGAATCCCTGGGTGTTAGCCAAAACCAGAAGGGGAGCATTTTCTCATTTGTAGGTGGCTATAATCTTGTGGAAATGTCATTATGTCAGCCAATTGCACAAGATTTCCATTATTTTTGGTCTTAGAGCTCATGAGAACGACTTGTGATATCTCAGTCATGTTAAATATGAGCTGGTATTCACCCCAGGATCGCCAAGCTAAACCAGTGCAGATCTGAACATCCTCCCCTCATCTCCCCTCCCCCTTTTTGAAAGCAGAAAGTTTAAAATTTAAAACTATATTTAAAACAGGAAAAACTGTTAATGCAGTTTTATGGCTGGATGGTTAAAATCAAGAAGTACTGGGAAATGCGTAAGATAGCAATGCTGGAAACTTATCTCAGTTGCATTATACATGCTGTATATTTTATGGCATAAATGGTGGTAGGATTGGAAGTGGGTGAATAATTCATAGCAAATAACTTATTTCATGCATTTCACCTCTATTTCTGTTTGTGAGCAGTTTGTGGCTTTTTCACGTTGAATTATTTGGAATTATTCACCATATAATTTCTGCAAATGTTTGAACTGCAGCTTGTTCATGGGTAGTTTCATAGAATCATAGAATCATAGAACTTAAGATCAGAAGGGACCATTATGATCATCTAGTCTGACCTCCTGCATGATGCAGGCCACAAGAGTTGACCCACCCACTCCTGAAATAACTCTCACCCTTGACTCAGCTGTTGAAGTCCCCAAATCATGATTTGACGACTTCAAGCAGCAGATAATCCTCTAGCAAGCGACCCCTGCCCCATGCTGCGGAGGAAGGCGAAAAACCTGCAGGGCCTCTGCCAATCTACCCTGGAGGAAAATTCCTTCCCGACCCCAAATATAACGCCTTACTGAAATCAAGATATATCAGATCCACCGCATTTCCCTTGTCTAAAAAATCTGTTACAAGTGTTCAAAATTCAAGATGGGTTGGCCAGCAGTGATTTGGACACAGAGGTCACATGGGAGTGTTTTATGTTCCCAGACTGCATTAATGTAATCCTTTTTGAAAGGCTCCCTGGGGCAGTGACCATCCCTTCTTGTATATCTGGAAAGCACCTAACACTTCAAGTGCACCACCAGAAATTATTACCACTGCTACTTATAAATATTCAGGTTATTAGTATGGATACTCACAATTACAAGTTCAAAATTCACTTTCTGCAAATGTTCTCTAATACAAACATGCTGTTTCCATGAACATACCTGTTGCTAAACTAGGATATTTGCAGAAGTGAACAAAAAAGGATCTAGGACCCATTCAGCAGCCCGTCCCTGCTCAGCAAAGCTCTTATGCACATGCTTATAGTTGAGTATGTGCTTTGGTGCTATGCTGCATAGAGATGGACTTAAGCATGCATTGCTCAATTGGGGACTAAGAATACAGGTCAAGCAAGTTAATCTTTTTGTATACAAGGATGTACTTGTGGGAATTGTTTGAATGTTTTTTCCCATCTCTAGTTTTAGAGGGGTGCTTGTCCACCCAGAGTTAAGGGTAAAGCTAACTACATGACATTCCTATTACCAGAGTGATTCACAATGCCCTATAATTTCACCAGAACCAAGCAATCCACCTGAAACTTTACTTGCGACATCTCATCCCTAGGTGGATATCTTTTCTTGTCAGTTGGAGGCAAATAACACACATCTACCTTGAATTCCTTGAATGTTGTTTTTGTACCTATCTGTTGGAGGATATACATCATACAAATATAGAACTTGAATTGTGTATATCGTATATCAATTGAATAAACCCTGTATTATTGTGATGTGTGCATTGCAAAGTGGGTCTAGCTCTAAGGCACATTTTAAAAACCGTGTATGGACTGGATGCAGATGGGCAGGATGGGGTGTATGTGATTGGCAGGGAACCACACTGGGTGCAGATCACTATGGTCTGGAAGGATCAGGACAAGGAATGTCACATGTGGGTCCAGTGGAAAGGGAGGAAAGAAGCAAGCCACATGTGAAGGAAGGTGACTTTTTAGGAGGGAATGGGGCCTGTTCCTGCTTGGCTAGCCAGGTTTAAAATGAGTCCCTGTGCTGCTTGAGATGTCCTGTCACTGAGCAGTTCTTAAACATTCTTTGAAATTGACTTCAAGGGGCTTTGGCTAAGGCTCATAGTTTATACATGTATGCACCAACAAGCTGATTCTGCACAACTGAGGTTAGTAGGAGTTCTGCTGTTGACTTCAGTGTGTGTAGGTTTGGGATCCAAGTGACCAACCCCAAATATGGGTGATCTGTTAAACCCTGAGCATGTGGGCAAGACCCACCGGCCAGACACCTGGGAAAGAATTCTCTGGAGTAACTCAGAGCCCTCCCCATTAGTGTCCCATCACCGGCTGTTGGAGATATTTGCTGCTTGTAGTCGCAGATCAGCTACATGTAGGCAGTCTCATGAGACCACCCCCTCGATAAATGTATCAAGTTCAGTCTTGAAGCCAGTAGGTTTTTTGCCCGCACTGCTCCCCTCGGAAGGCTATTCCAGAACTTCACTCCTCTGATGGTCAGAAACCTTCATCTCATTTCAAGCCTAAATTTGTTCATGGGCAGTTTATAAAGATTTGTTCTTGTGTCCACATGGGCACTTAACTTAAATAACTCCTCTGCCTCCCTGGTATTTATCCCTCTGATGTATTTATAGAGAGCAATCATATTTCCCCTCAGCCTTTGTTTGGTTAGGATAAACAAGCCAAGCTCTTTGAGTCTCCTATCATAAGGTAGGTTTTCCATTCCTCAAATCATCCTAGTAGCCCTTCACTGTACCTGTTCCAGTTTGAATTCATCTTTCTTAAATATGGGAGACCAGAACTGCCACTGTATTGCAGATGAGGTCTCACCAGTGCTTTGTATAATGGTAGTAACACTTCCCTGTCTCTACTGGAAATACTTCACCTGATGCATCCTAGGACTGCATCATACTGGCAGCTCATAGTCCTCATGTGATCAACCAATACACTGGGATCTTTCTCCTCCTCTGTCACTTCCAACTGGTTCGTCCCCAGTTTATAGCATAAATTCTTGTTGTTAGTCCCTAAGTGAATGACTTTGCACTATTAAATGTCATCCCATTTCTATTACCCCAGTTTTCAAGATCATCCAAATCTTCTTGTATGATAGTCCAGTCCTCCTCCATATTGGCAATAACTCCCTACTTTGTGTGATCTGCAAATTGTATTAGCATATTCCTTCTTTTTGTACCAAGATCATTAACAAAAATGTTAAATAAGACTGGTTCCAAGACCAATCCATGAGGAACTCCACTAGTAACCTCCCTCCAGCATGACAGTTCTCCTTTCAGTATGACCCATTGTAGTCTCCCCTTTTACCAGTTCTTTATCCACCTTTCAATTCTTATATTAATACCCATCTTCTCCAATTTAATTAATTTCCCGTGTAGAACTGTATCAAATGCCTTACTGAAATCCAGGTAGATTAGATCTACTGTGTTTCTCTTTGTCTAAAAAATCAGTTATTTTCTCAAAGAAGGAGATCAGGTCGGTCTGGCACGATCTACCTTTTGTAAAACCATGTTGTGTTTTATCCCAATTACCATGTACCTCTATGTCCTTAACTATTTTCTCTTTCAAAATTTGTTCCAAGACCTAACAGGCCTGTAGTTTCCCAGATCATTTCCCCACCCCCATTTTCATAAAAATAGGAACTATATTTGCAATTCTCCAATCACAGGGTACGACCCCGAGTTTATAGATTCTTTAAAAATCCTTGCTATTGGGCTTGCAATTTCATGTGCTAGTTTCTTTATTCTTGGATGGAGATTATCCGGGTCCCCCCATTAAGCTGTTTGAGTTTGACTTCCACCTTGGATGTGGTAATTTCTACCTCCATATCCTCATTGCCATTAGCCACCCTGCCACTACTGCTAAGCTCTTCATTAGCCTTATTAAAAACTCAGGCAAATTCATTTAGGTGTTGAGCCATGCCTAGATTATTTTTAATCTCCATCCCTTCTCAGTGTTTAGCTGTCCCACTTCTTCTTTCCTTGTTTTCTTTTTATTTATAGGCTATAGAACCTTTTACTGTTGGTTTTAATTTCCTTTGCAAAGTCCAACTCTGATTGGCTTTTGGCAGTTCTCACTTTATCCCTACACTTTCTGACCCCCAAAAGGTAGTTTCCCTTGCTGATCCATGCCCTCTTCCATGCCTTGCAGGCTTTCTGCTTTCTCTTAATCACCTATTTGAGATGCTTTCTCATCCAGCTTGGTCTGCAACTCTTCCCTAGGAATTTTTCCCCCTTGCTTGGGATACAGGCTTCAAATAGTTTCTACAACTTTGATTTAAAGTAATTCCAAGCTTCCTCCACATTCAGATCCTTGATCTTCAGTCCAGTCCACTTCCCTAACTAATTCCTTTAATTTTTCAAACTTTGCCCTTTTGAAATCAAGGACCCTAGTTGCAGATCTATTTTTGTTAATCCTTCCATTTAGTTTAAACTGAATTAGCTCATGATCACTTGAAGCAAGGTTGTCCCAAAAGCCTGTTCTTCAATGTGGTCCTTACTACTCACCAACACCAAATCTAAAATGGCTTCACCTCTTGTTGGTTTGGTGACTATTTTGCTGAAGAAATCTGTCAGCTATCATGTCCAGGAAAATCTGGACCCTACATTATTAGTAGCTCTTGTCCTCCAATCTATATCTGGGAAGGTAAAGTTTCTCATAATCATTCAATTCCCAGTAGTATTTATTTCATTAAAAACATTAAAGAGGTCTCTCTCCATATCCAGAGCAGATCCTGGGGGTCTGTAGCACACCCCAAGCACTATCCCATGGGGAGGCTCTAGTAGCTTTCTTTCCCAAAGTGATTTTGACCCAAACAGCCTCTGTTTTACCCATTCCATCACTTCTAATTTCTTTATAGTCTAGCTCATCATTAGTATACAATGCTACTCCACCACCTTTGCCTTTATTTCTGTCTTTCCCGAACTGCACATGCCCTTCAATCCCTGTACTCCAGTCATGACCACTATTACACCATGTTTCTGTTATCCCTATAATATCTGGTTTCATTTCCTGCATCAGTAGTTCTAGCTCCTCCATTTTGTTACCCAGGCTCCTTGCACTGGTGTACAGACATCTTAGTTGTTGCTGCTTGGTTTGGCCCAGATTCCTCATCTGATTAGATAGGTGATACTGGCAGCAGAATGACTATCTGACAGCTTCATTGGTACTGGCCCTAACAATCTTCCCCTTTCATGTCCATTCTCCTACTCACTGCTGTTCCTTTCTCCATTGCTGAATTGTCTTTCTTGATTTTCCTCCTGGGCAATGTTAGAATCAGGCGTGGAGATTACATGAGCATCTCCCAACCATCTCCACCAAGTTCCTAGTTTAAAGCTCTTTTAATCAGTTGTGCCAACCTCCATCCCAGAAGTCTGTTTCCCTCCCTGCTCAGGTGGAGTCCATCGCATGAGAACAGCCCTCTCTCCATGAAATGCCTCCTGCTGAACAAACATCCCAAAGACCTCCTTATAGCACCGCTGCCTGAGCCATCTATTGGTCGTCATAATCTTGTCTCACCTTCGTTCTCCTCCTCTAGGGACAGGTAGATAGATGGCTTTCTTTTGCAGGATTGCTCTTGTAATACAATTATTTTTTTCTGCTCTGCTTTTTGCTGCAGAATGTGGCTGGTGTGTATTTCTCATTTGACCCATCAGATCACTAAAAATAACACTTCACCTCTATAGAGCCTTTAATTCAAGGGCCTCAGCGGTGCCATTGCCTCTATTTTACAAATGGGGAAACTGAGGCACAGAGCGGCAAAGTGGCTTTCAGTGAATCGATGGCAGAAGTGGAAATAGAATCTAGGTCTTCTAATTCCAAGTTTCCTGCTCTAATCACTAGATCTACCCATTGCCCTTGGTGACATTTGCTGTATGCAGTATGCAGGGTGAGCTTCGCTGTATGGTGTGGATCCAAGCGGCAGTAAACAGGCTTGTAATTGTGTCCCAAATCAGGCTCCACAGAGATGTTATGCTTGTGCAAAATCTCTGCTTACACGGTGTACTTTTTATTAGGAGGGCTTCACTGCACATTTGTTCTGTTTTTTGTTTTTTTTCCCACATCACCCCTCAAACTGGGGGCATCTTAGTGCTCATGAAAGTGACAGCAGTGACTAGAGTCAGGAGCAATGCAGGCAGGCACTGTACAAGCTTTTTCCTTCACTGCTCTGCTAAATCACCTTCATCTGACCTGCAACACACCCTGCTGTTCCAAGCTTGAAACCCACTCCTCTTCCCTTGGGCTGCCTTTGCGCTACAGTCCCGCTCTGCGGCATTCCCTGCTATTTGCCTTCTTGACGGCCTCTGAAGAACAGGCTTGCAGTGGTGCCAGATTGCTTGGTTATTTTGTGATCTCCTAGCCCTCGTGGGAGTAGATGGACAATACCAAACTCATTTCACTTGGGTCTGCTTAAAATAAGTGGTCAGTGCGCCTGGAGCGGATAGGTTTGCTGCTCCTCTGTGTCTGATTTATATTTTTGCCTCAAGGTGAGAGGTTCTGTTGTCCACTCTCCGGCTTCTTGTACAGCTCCGGCTTCTACACCACCGCACCTGAGTTCTGCATTAGGTCTATGTGACCAGAAAGAGGGGACTTCTCCTGAAGAGCTAGGAGCACAAGGGGCTGAAGTTCCCCCACGTCCCTTTTCCACACCTGCAGGGCAACCATACACTTTTGTACTGAACAATTGGTTTTCAGATTTCAGGAAAACAAGAAAGAAAGAACAAAAGTCAAGTTTCTGTGAGAGAGTGCATGGCAGAAGTAAGCCTGTGCCTTAAACTGCCTCCCCACCCTCCCAACAGACAGCCAAGAAAATTCCTTATTTTAAAAGGTGCCATCTACAGTAAACAGTCATATTTCCTCCTTTCCGATAGAAGGAAGGTTGTACCAGTCTGATCATATGGTGCTTCTCCGATTACACTTGGGTAAGACACAGCTCTCTAAACATCCAGAGTATTTCTCCTTGCAGCTCCCAACTCCCAGTCTCCTCCAGAGGCTGCTTCATTTTGTCCTGTTGGGAGGTGTGGACTACACAGAGAAACAAAATAACCTCACATTTCATCACAAAAGACAGGACTGGAATAGCAGGGGAAGTGGGGAAACTGCAGGGCAGGAGTGAGGGGCATTGGCAGAGCTGTGTGGGGAGCCCAGGACTGGAAGAGCAGGGGGGCTGCAGCTCAGAAGGAGTGAGGAGCCCTGGCCAGACCCATTGCCTTTAATATGTATGTGTAACCCCATNGGGGGGGGGGGGGGGGGCAGAGTTCTCTTTTCCCTGAATGCAAATCCTGGAAGAAGAGGTACGCGATACAGGTTAACGTACTAACTGCCCTCCCTGGGCCAGTGTTGGAAACACGGATTGTTTTAACCTCTGGGAAAATCCCTGTTGTGACATGGGCTAATTTATTTGGTCTTGAGTCCTGTGGGATTATAGACCTTTTCAGACCTGAATTGCCGCTACCGTACATCAAGCTCACTGTGCCTCTGTCGTAGTCAAACAGGACAAGGGGAAGAAAAAATACACAAATTTCTGCATCCACAGCAGCTGGAGAGAACGTCAAACAGATGGGCTCTTCCACCTCGATTATCCTAACCACCTAAATATAGAAATACTGGCTTTTTTTTTTTTTTAATATAAATTTAAATTACCCGAGGGGGTGGTGTTAGCACACGCTAGGGCAGTGCTAACGAGTGCAAATAGAAGTCATCTGCTGACAGTCGGAGCCTGGCTCCTGCTGCTGACTCCCGCGCTCGCTCTCTCTTCTACACGCTCCTTTTTTCCCACTAGAGAGTGTATATACCAAGCATCAGCTGAAGCTGTCTTCCCTCCAGACGGGTAAAATATATAAGAGCAAGCTTTCATCTTGCATCATGTCTATGCCCCCCCCCCACACACACACACTAAGAAAATTGGTAGAAAATGTGTATGTTCTTGCCTCTCCCAGCAGGAGGTGCTGAAGGGAATGGGGCAGGAGTGCTGGCTGTGGGCAGCTCACAGCGATTCCATGGGAGGCTGCTCCCAGGACGGGGCGCTGTAAGGACTAGCACAGGAGCACTGTTTGTGAGGGGGGCTCACAGCTACTCCATTACCAGCCTCTCCCAGCAGGAAGCGCCGCAGACAATGGTGTAGGAGCTGTTTTAGAAGTCTCTTCAGTCCCAGATTGTATTGTAATACAACGGCAAAGTGATCAAGAGAGAGACAGTGCCAGCGGCTGGGTGACTGCTGCAGCTGTGCCTGAGCCCCCTTGTCCTCTTTGTCCTGGAGTGTGTGACACCAGTGAAGAGGCTGTTTTGTGTGTGTGTTGTTTTTGGAATTTTCTCCTTATCTGCTGTGGCTGAGAGCTTAGTTAGGGAAACACTGACTGGGAAGTGGAATCTTCCTAGCTGGAACGCAGCTTTTTGTTCTTCGCGTCATTTGGAACGCTACATTTCTCATCATTTTATTGCATTCAGACTGATCTTAATAAATGTTTTCATCTTTGTGGTCACCCAGGTGTGGGACCAGGAAGGCAGGAAAGGGAAGAGTGAGGTGCCAAATGCAGGGAGTTGTGGACTGAGCACAGGACTGGGGTTCTAATCCGCGCTCTGTTTGTTCACTCTTCCTGTGGCATGCCACTCAGCCCCTAAGGGTACATCTACATTGCAACGTAAGCCCAGGGTGAGTGGGATTCGAGTCAGTTGATCTGTGTTAGAGAACCCTGGGCTTGAGCATCTATGCTGATTCTTAACACTATGGTAAGACTTTTTTCCTTACCTGGGGCTCTGGTGTTGACACTGAAGCACGCAGACCCAAGTCAAACCAACTGTATCCCAGATTTCCGAGCACCCTCCCCAAATGTGGTCGCTTTAGCGGTTTGACTGTGGTGCACTGTGGAAAACGTAACATGCAGGGCAGGCAGTTACAGGAAGTTTGAACAGTCTCCCAACACAACCTGCCGGACAGTCTCTTTGGTTTGTGCGCTCCCAGCTGCTGAAGCCAGTAACGTGGAGGAGCCTTTTGAAGAACTTCTCTTGCTTGAGTTTTCGCTCCTGTGTCATGAGGTGGGCAGAGCTTCCGTGAAGTGCTGGTGAACATCTTAGCAGCATTTTCTCACCACCGAAGGCACCTGACAGCACTTCGGCTGGAGAAGGAGGCAGCGGTGGTGGAGGAGTAACCAGCCATGGCAGACTAGCACTGGCTGATGCAGCTTGGTACACTTGATATAGCCACTGATCCCCCCCCCCCCCCGCCCCCTACAGTTCCTTATATCTCCTTGTCAAGTGCTGGAAATGGGCCATTTTCATTACCACCACAAAGACTTATTTTTCTCTCCTGCTGACAACTGATCACTCTCCTTATAATGTGTATGGTAACATCCATTGTTTCATGTGTGTGTATATATATATATATATATATCTTCCTTCTGTATTTTCCACTGCATGCATCCGATGAAGTGAGCTGTAGCCCACGAAAGCTTATGCTACAATAAATTTGTTAGTCTCTAAGGTGCCACAAGTACTCCTGTTCTTTTTGCGGATACAGACTAACACGGCTATTACTCTAAAATCTACATAGAGTGGCGCTTTTGGCGCAGGGCCACAAGCACAGACGGGGGGGACCACTTCGTCATGCGGAGCTAGGATGACCAGCAATGGGTCCAGAACTTTCGCATGAAGAAAGCCACATTTCTGGAGCTTTATAAGCAGCTTGCCCTGACCCTCCATTGTAAAGACACATGTCTGAGGTCATCCTTGCTGGTCCAGAAGCAGGTCACCATAACTGTCTGGAAACTGGCTGACTCGGACAGATACAGGTCTATTGCTAGCCAGTTTGGCGTTGGAAAGTTGACTGTGGGTAAAGTGGTGGTGGAGGTTTCGGAGGCAATCAGGTGTGTGGTTTACCCCAAGGTGGCGGGCATAAAAAATATTCTTAAGGTAATTGCTGTCTTTCAGAGAATGGGGGTTCCAAACTGCTCCAGGGCCATTGGTGGGACTGATGTGCCCACAGTTTGCCCTCCTCAAGGAGCCCATGGGTACATAAACCGCAAAGGGTATTACTCCATTGTTATGCAGGCCCTCATGGATCACAGAGGCCAATTTATGGATGCCAACGTGGCCTGCACTCGCGAAGTTGATGATGCTAGGGTTTTTCACCAATCGGGAGTCTACATTTGCAGACAGGCTGGGATACTATTCCCACCACATGACATTATCATAAATGGAGTGCCTGTATCCACCATTATTCTGGGGTGCCCCGTGTATCCCCTTTTGCCTTGGCTTATGAAACCAAAGCCCCATTTTAGAGGCCCTGGCAAAAGACAGGTTAATTACCCTCTCAGCAGGTGTAGAATGGCTGTTGAATGTGCTTTTGGCAGATTGAAATCATGTTGGAGATCTCTACAGATGCATTTGCATGCCGGTGTCATCAATGCTGTGCATTTGACTGTGTCTTGCTGCGTTCTTCACAATCTTTGTGAAGCCAGAGGCGAGCCATTTCCCCCTGAATGGGCCTATGACAGCAAGGGGCCACTGTATCAGTACACTCAGCCAGAGAGTGCACTGACCACAGCTGGGGCTGGATGTACCCAGGAAACAGATGTCAGGGTTGCTTTGTGCCCATGTTACGGACTTGCATTGGCCCAGTGGAGGAGGGGGAATAGTACTTCTATGAATGTGCTTGTGAGGGGGAGAGGCTAATTGTTTGGGGGGGGGGGGGGGNNNNGGGGGGGGGGGGGGGGGTGGGGGGGGGGGGGGGGGGGGGGGGGGGGGAGTTGGTGTGTGGAGGAGGGCTTGATTGCCATGCAATGAATTTATAATTGACATGACTTATGGAATGGGGAGGGGGGAGAGAATTCACAGTATGGATTCATATAAGAAAGTGATTGAAGTGTGGATTGCTGTACCTAACTATAGAGGAGTAGTGTTTGCTTCCTAATTGTTCCTGATCATGTGTTTAGCTTTATTATTTCATATATTGATTGTATGATGCAATTCAGCATATGGGGGTGTTGTAATTTCAATGGATAATATCAGTGTTTATTTTAAGCATTTTTTATTTTTATTTTTAAATTTTTGACAATTGTGGGAAATTATGAGTGGTGGGTCAGACAGTATTTATTTAATGACAGTAGATGTTGAGATTTAAAAAAAGTTAAAGCTTTATAACAGTTGAAACACAGTCAACACCACATGTCAAATATACAAAGTAAATATCTTTAAATCAAGATCTCAAGCAGCGTTTTTCTTTCTCTGATGACCTGTCAATTTTGGTTATCGACAGAAGTATTTTTTGTTGCGTTGTGATTATGATGAAATTGACTTTTATCGACACTGATAAAAACGGAATCCCTCCAAGCCTATTTAACAGTGACAGTGGAATGCTCTAGGACTGTGTTCCTATGGAGGAGACATCTTTACTCAATGACTGACCATTGTCAATACTTGGATGCTTTGCTTACAAACCACCCCTGCCAAAGGATCCTGCATAAACAGTACAGTTTAAAAAGGAAACAAATTAAATAATTAATAAATAATTACAAATCTAATAGGTTTAAATAACAGCAGGGTAGCTTCAACCCTTCCTCCTTCCAATGCAAATAAATCAAGTTCCAAAATTTCACCTGTTTCCACTCCTGTCCCCACCACTTTTCTGCCTAGGGCAGAATGCCAGATTGCTATTGAGTCACTTGGGCGTGACTACATACCACAGGTACAGAATGAATATTGTTGGTGCAGCAGTTAAGATGGATGGGGGTAGGGACTCTCTTGTTTGTTTGTTTGTATGTTTGTACAATACCTGGCAAAATGGGGTCCTGGTCTGTGACTGGGGCTCCTACGTGCTACCCTAGTACAGGTAATTAATAATTATCATTAGCCAATCCAGGATAGCATCCATTTTATAGATATATATAAAAAAAAAGTGGTGGGGAGGGAAGGAAGGGAAAGGGGAGATAAAAGTCAGTTGTGGAAAAAAATCTACCCTTAAAAATGTGGGGCTGACAGAACTGGATGTGACCGAGGAGTGGGGAGACAGCTTCAATATAAACACCATGTACTGAGCAGCATATGTATATTGCAGAATGCGAGGGGATCTCTCTCAGGGATTCAGGCAAGGCTAGGTGCCAAAAGCACTTAGTGTGGTTACACACTTCTGTTACCTGCATTGTTAATCTGTTCTCATTACACTCAATCCTCAAGTACTGATGTGTAATTGGGATATGGCTTTTATTGGCAGTGACTGAAATATGCTGCTTGGGCTCATTGTTCCTTCATCCTTTTTTGTTTTTATTCTGAATAGTAAAAGTTAAGGACTAGCATTGCTATGGTCTATATTATGGCTGATGCCATCCAGTCCAGGGACCTTGCAAAGCCATTCAGTGGGAATCCTCCCCATGCAGTTGGGCTGGATATTTCATACTTGCGTGCCTATGGTTGGATACCTAAATCCATATTTAGACATCTTAAATAAAAAAGCCACCTGTTGTGAATGCAGCTGAGCATTGAATTCAGTGGGAGTTGTAGGTGCTGAATCCTGGTGAAAACCAGACGGCTTTTACTTAGGTGCTTAAACATGGATTTAGGTGCCTAGTTTTATGCACCTGAGCTTGCAAGTGTGGTCGTATTAACAAGAAAATCTGCCTCACTGCTTGAAGTCTGGCTCCACTGCATCTGGCAGGCTTTCTCACAGAAATACTTTCTCACATGCATGTATCTGCAAATTGAGTGTATTACTTTCCAGGGCTTGGGAGCATAGCAGTTTGTACAGGCCAAGTGAAAGTCTGTGAGGGAGAGCAGAGTTCCCAGAGAATATTCTCCTATTAATCACTTGCCTTGTTTAGTATTTTGCAACTCTGCAGCAGGTTGATTTTGAAATGAATTGGAAGCTGTTTTAACACAGCGCTGATAAGTCTGCCTCGGTCGCTGGCCTTGTGTTTTTCTCCATCCCTCTCTCTGCTTCCATTCTGTGGACAAATTCTGTCATGGAAGGAAGAAACAAATATGTGATGTGAGGTGCCTTATTCCTTCCCCCTACTAGAGCTGGTCCAATTCTGCAAATAGTGTTCAGTAATTTCTTGTTGGTTTTCTGAAAGACTGTTCTGTTTAACTCTCCTTGTGCCCCTTGTTGTTTGCAAACATTTGTGAAAATGGGTTTTGTTACACCTGTGTTTGGGGAATGGCTGCTCACTGTAATAGCATTCACATGTGCACTAGAGTGTTTGTGTGTAAATGAGAGAGTTTCCTATTTGACTTTTGTGGCTCCTTAGTCTCTGGATGGAACAGAAACAATACCACATGACCTGGATTATCAACTATTTGCTGTATGCAATTGGAACAGTTTGTGAATATCACATACACTGAAATGTTCTTGCATAAACCATTTGTCAAAGAGTTGTGAATAGTGAGTAGATTAATAAAAATCAAACTCTGAATGAAGCACAAGCAGGGGAAAGGGTTAAAATTGATAACACACATTCACAATGAATGATTCAACCAGTGCCTTCTACCAAGCTGTGGCCCTGAGAAAGAGAGCTCCCAAGCACCTCTAGCTGTGTTTGAATTGTTGTTGAAAGCATTAATGGCATTATTGTGAGAAACCCATGAACAGTGCCAGTAATTCATGGCGGTGGCTACACACCCAGAAAGTGGCTTCAGTGCGTCACACAACACATTCATCCATTGAAATGTGCAAGTTAAGATTTAGAATCAAAGCCTCCCTTTCCCACCACCATAAGCCTTGAAGACACAAGCAGGCTGTCTGTCTGTGCCTCTCTGTGCTTTATCCTCATGGTCTCTAGAGTGAGACTTTCTCACCTACAAGGGGGAGTCGAATGGATAACGGACGAGTTTCTGGCCAAGTAAAAGACTTTTCATAGTGGCTGGCTTGCTCTTCTCTCCCCCCAGTTTCAGATATGTTTGCCATTGTCTCTTGTGCAGCTGTGAAACTGAGCCAAGCAGAAATGTCAGGAAAAGCTGCTTTCAAGAGTGAGGGGTGGAGCTGGGTAGCGGGGCCAGCCCATCATTAACCTCATTTTCCATGCTTGCTTTCCCTGCTCACCACCCTTTGCATGCATAACAATGTGGATTCACAGCAAACTCAAGCAAAGGGCAGAGTTCACTGTCAATTTTTTTTCTCATGGCCTGGGCTCATGTCCTATGGTGACTGAGCTTTTGGAATATGTCCTGGATTGCCTCTCTATTATCCCCCTGCCCAATCTCAAGTCAAAACCCTCCTCTCCCTGCCCTAACTCAGGAGAGAACATGTGGACTGAACTCCAGATAGTTTTTAACCTTGTCTTCCTTCAGTCTCCTGATCAGGAAATGATCTGTGAGGTTCTTGCAGCAGGAATTTGAGTCTCTCCCTTTGGCTGCCTGTTTTGGTTAGGAGTCCAGTTTTAACATCACTTCATGGTTCCGGTCCCACCCTTCATAGCATCCACCATGTTTGCAGTCTCTGGTCATCAAGATAAGAGTGAGATGTTATCCATCAAGCAGAGGCCACTTCTGAACTGTCCATCTGGGGTAGTGTAGATGAAGAATAGGACAGGTAGAGGTCTGTCTCTGCTTCTCTTCCTCCTGTGTCTGCCTCCTGGACTTCAGACATAACCATTCTACAGGGCACGTATTCACCCCAAGACTAGTGGGAGAGTACTTAGGTTACTTAAGATAGATAATGCCACATGGCAGCACAAGGCAAAGCTGTGAAACCAAAGCCTTCAGGTTGGCTTGTAAAATTGCCCATGAATAAAGTCTTGATGTCTTTTCTTAATTTATTTAATTTGATGTATTTAATTAGGTCTTATAATGATTTATTCTGTGGCCATCTTGCCTGGTGCAGTGAATGCTGCTGTCTGAACTGCCCATGTGTAAAGCACTGCATTTTCACAGGCTGGCAACACTTCTTGTCATTGATCACAAGTGTCAAAGCTCTACCTACAATTACACAAAGGTGAATTGAATTCACAAGCCATCCTGTTTGGGGGTGACAGAGATTTTCTTGAGATTTGGTAAGGATGGATGTGGCACAAGATTAACAGCCTATCTCCGCCACTGACAGACTCTGCCACCTTGAGCAAGTCACGTCACTGCCCTCTGCCTCAGTTTCCCCAATTGTAAAATGGAGCTAAGGATGGTCACCTGCATTTGCTATCCGCTTTGAGATCTATGGATAGGAACATATGGTTAAGTGCAGATTATTACTTTATTATGGAACAGGAAAGCCAAGTTCCTGTTAGCTGCATGGGCTTTAACCCTCACTGGAGGGTCTTTAGTTCCTCCACCCCCCAAAAGCTTTTAAGACCCTTTCTCCAACTTTGGATGTATACAACCAGTCCTGGAATGTGCATGCTTGAATGTCTCCCTTCCCCCTCCACCTCATTTGCGCCCCCCCACCCTCTCCATTTTTCTCTTTGAAACCTCCCAGTACCACTAGGAGGATTTGGTGCTTGTCCTTTCTCAGTGCAGGGCCCTGATTTCCATTTGAATAACAAGCTCTCTGCTAAAACTTCCCTGCGGTCCAGGCCAGCACACAAGGAGCCCACTGTTCGCAGACTGAATGTTCAGCCAGCCCTGACGTACCCACCATTATCAATGGAGCTTATTCAATACTATTTGTGTGAGTTGTGCTGGCCAGGGTGATGGGCTTGCTGAGGGGAGGGGGACTTTGCCACTGTTAAAGACTCCCCACTCTATGAAAACACTCCAGTAATGTTATGCAACCCCCTCTGTCTCCACTTAGGACTTTATGGTTCATCGCAGGGTGTTTTTAGAGGCTTGTTTCACTTGCAGCTGGTTTTCATGTGGCGCGTTGGTTCCTTTCAGCTTTATCCTCTGCATTTGTCAGTGTTCATTTTCAAGCTGCAAAGTGTGTGAGGAAATGGCAATGAATCTTTAGCAGAATCGGTTTTTATTTCACCCTGTTTGCTTTTCCTTTCATTGTTTCTCATGCTCCTTCTCATTCTTTTTTTCATCTCTTTATTACTCTTTCTGCACCTCTTTTTCTCTCATTTTTTCATTCTGCCCTTTCATCTGCCTCACATCTCTCTCTCTCTCTCTCTCTCATGCACGGATGTGCATACATGCTTTTCACCTGCCTCTATTTCTTTCTCTCCCTCTCACACACCCCTCTACCACAGAGGACTAGCAGGGCGTCTTGTCAGCAGCTAGGTAATAACATAGAAGGCAGGGGTCAAAGGAAAGCCAATAAGGCTTGAACACAGTTTGAGTGTGTGTACCGGGGAGTGTATACAGCACCCAAGATGTGTCCCCTCGTGGACTTGCAGTGATGCCCTCAGGTTAGACACGGACCTGCGCTGAATGCCTAATGTTTTCTTCTTAAAAATGTATTTGTACCGCCTGTCGCCCAGTGTCTGGATCAGAAGCAGCTTTTTCTATTCACTCTTGTTGTCAGCCACACAGCTGCGTCTCTAGTGTTTCAGTGATAGAGGCAGGGCAAAGGAGGAACATCCCTGTCCCCGGTGTCCTCGGAGGCTGACAGACCAGAGGCCTGGCTGTGCCTTTCCATTGGCAGGGGAAGGGTTGTGTGTGAGCTGGGAGGGAGAGGGCAGTGAGGTTAAGATGCCCTGGCGACCCCATGAGTCCTGCTATGTCATGCTAAGCGCTCTGTCACACAACGACCCGGGAGTTGGCTGGCTGGGTTCGAAGTGCTGGAATCTCATTATCACAGCCGGATGTGGATGAGGGCTGACAGGCCCTCTAGTAATTTTTTGAGTTTTGTCCTTCAGACGGGGCTGGCTTGGGTGTCGTGACGGATTCTTCCGCCGCACTGAAATCGCCTCTCCCAACAAGGCACAGGAGGACTTGGCTACTTCTTCAACTGTGATTACCATCCACGATGTTTTAATTGAATCTGGAGTCCCAAATGGGCTCCCAGCGTTGCTCTGTGCAAAGCTGGCTCTAGCTGCTGCTTTTTGGTATCGTTTTTCTTTATGTGGACTAGTGAGAGAATCCACTTCTTTTTAAATGGTGTCACATTAATGACACTGAAATCCTGTGTCTATCAGAGTGTGGGCAGCTGTGGAGCAAGTGTCTCCCCATGCTGCCCTGGAAAGGGTCGCTGGTAGCACAGGAAGGAGGAGAAAGTTGGCCATTCTCGGGACCCATTCAATCCTCTCTCTCCAGCCTGCTAGCTGTGATGTGGTTAAGTCTCTTGTGTTACTGAGAGCCTACTCACTCATTACATGTAAGCCACCAGTCTGCTAATGGATTGTACCCACTTTGGGTCACTTCTGACCTTGGCTGGAATTAAAGTAGTAACATGTCAAACCCTTCAGCCATTCATCCAGTCCTCCATTCCACTCTCCTAACAGGGGACAGTGGCATTCTATTCCAATAGATATCTACCTGTAAAACCTTGACATGAAAAAACCGAACAAACAGCAGCCCGAGCTTTGAGGCCCAACATACCCATGTCTCCGTGCTACCAGCCAATCCCTGAGCAGAGAGCACCTCAGGACTGATAGTCTGGTGGATGATACTGAAGGCTGGAGTGATAGCTGGGCACAACCAGACCAGAAGTGGAGGGCTGGAATATACCAACTGCCCCTCCCCTGCCTACTAACCTGTTTTAAAAGGCCCCTATTTGCAAGGTTGTGTGCTGTGGAGCTCTGTGTGTTTGTCTTTGGTTATAGCCACACTGCAGAATTCACTCAGATGACTTCCCTCGAGTCAGCCTAGCACGAGAGAGTGTAGACTGGCTACCAGCATTTTAACCTCTGTGTCTTCAGACCCTATTCATTTCAAGTCTAGGTGACGGGGTAATTAAAATGCTGGTGGCCTCTTGCACCTTGTCTACACTAGAGCTTGCTTCCACCAGTGGAGCTGAGCTGGAGGTTTGCAATGGGGGGGGGGGGATTTTAGAGGGGGGGAAAAGCCTAGTGTAGCCAAGGCTTGTGACACATGAGGAGCCATATAAGTTTATTTAAGCTTGATAAGTTTATGGAGGGAATGGTTTGATAGGATAACTTAATTCACACAATAGGTCAATAATGTACCACCGCTGGTAGTTAGTACCGATGGTAAATGTTGGGATATTGAAGGTCTTTTTCCTGAGTGTCTGGATGGAGAGTCTTGCCTGCATGCTCGGGGTTCAGCTGATCGCCATATTTGGGGTCGGGAAGGAATTTTCCTCCAGGGTAGATTGGCAGAGGCCCTGGAGGTTTTTCGCCTTCCTCCGCAGCATGGGGCAGGGGTCGCTTGCTATAGGATTATCTGCTGCTTGAAGTCGTTAACTCTCACCCTTGACTCAGCTGTTGAAGTCCCCAAATCTTGATTTATTTCAGGAGTGGGTGGGTCAACTCTTGTGGCCTGCATTATGCAGGAGGTCAGACTAGATGATCATATTGGTCCCTTCTGATCTTAAGTTCTATGATTCTATGATTCTATGATATCTCAGCTCCAAACTGCATAACCTCCCTTTGTAATATCACTGCTTTTGTATCTCTTGGAGGGCAGGGATTCATCTCCAGTCCTATCCTCAGTCCTGCTGAGCCACTCAGCAATGAATCCTACATGCAGCTTCAGTCATATTCTCATCGCACTCCAGTCAGGCCTGTACATCTACTTATCTTGTGAACTCTTTGAGTCAGGCGTCATCTTTTTGTTCTGTGTTTGTCCAGCACTTGGTCCATGACAGGGGCTCCTAGGTGCTACGGTGCTAGAAATAATCTCTTTCCTCACCTCTTGGTAAGTGTATCATTTATTTAATTGGCTTTTCTATGAGGAGCCTCACAAACATTAATGGGTTTATTCTCACAACCTCCCCACCCTTTGAGATATGCTGGTGTCCTGATCCCCTATTAACAGATGGAGAGTAAACAATTTGCATAAGATCCCTCAGCAAATTGGTGGCAGAGCCAGGGATCTGTCCCAGATCATCTTACTGCCAGTCCAATACTTTAACTGCAAGACCTTTCTTCCTCTCTCTAGCAGCTCCTTGCTAGCCCCTGCTGTAGTTGGGAACTTCATTAGGCTTTAATTTGCACACACCTGTAACTTACTGTAAAATTCTCCTTATGGGTTGGCATTTTCCCTGGTTGATCTCAGCCTAGAGGAGAACTGATTCTTTGGAAAAGTTTTGAGCAAAACTCCTTCAGTCTTTGTGACAGTTATGTGACAGCGAAGAAGCAAACTTTTCCCGTGGTAAGGAATTTTGAAGCTCTATTTTTTTTTTTTAATCATCTGTAATGCAAAAGTGGCTGAACTTTGACATTGGAAATGTTCGAGTTGGCTCCTCCTTCCTGTGGGCAAAATTCACAAACAGGCTATAAAGATTGTACAAACACCTCTATATCATGCCCATAAAATGGTACTGAGATCAATTGGTATTTACTCAAATAGGTCTGATGTACAGTCTTGGATCTTTGAAATTCCAACTCTCCTTCTGAAAGGTAGCATAATTTAAACAGCATCTCCATGTAATTCAGTGAATGCATCCTGTGGCGCAGAAAACCCCAGCCAGGGTGTGTGAGGTTAAAGGCTCCACAAGAGTACATTGGTAATTGAACTCAGAATCTAGTGGGCCACATTTCTCTCTCTCACGCTTTTGTGCCATCTCCATGCATCTCTAGCTAGCTCCACCCCGTGTCCATTCCTCACCCAAGGAACATTCAAGGAGATTTCCTCACATTCACTTTTGGACATTACTCTGTTCCAAATGGCCACAGCTCTGATAGGGATAATGGGCCCCGTATTCTCATCTTGGTTTGTGTTTCTAGCAGTGAAGGGTCGCAGCCAAAGGCTAGAGATCTAGGTCCCAAAGTCTGGAGTGAGTGTGTGTGTGTGTGTGTGTGTGTGTGTGTGTGTGTGTGTGTGTGTTTAGATCTGGGGTTTTGGCTTAGTGCATATTAGGGATGGAGGCGGAAGAGGGTCAGTGGCAGAATCTGGATCCAGATCTGAGCTTTGTGAGCTGCTCTGAGGTTTTGGTTCAGGCCCCGTCTTTCACTTTGATATGTATAAAGAATGATAAGAGTTAATTCTCAGGGCCTGTGAGGCTGATGGGGCAGAGTCAGTGAGGTTCACTACGTACTTCTCAAAAGCTGTTGCTCATTTGAGTGCATGCCAGCCTGGACAGTGTAACTTGGGTTTCATCCCCACAAGCACAACAGGTCTGTTTACCTATTAAACCCTGAACCCTAGCGGGAGCTGCAGCAGACAAGCTCCTTGTTTATATTGCCTACCATGCTGGAAGGGGACAGGAGTCTCCAATGGATTGGCACCTCCAAGAATTCAGCAACGCAGTAAATTATTCTGGTCGGAGCCATTTCTCCGAGGCGCTTTCCCGTCTGACTCGCAGAGACAACGCTGGCAGGGACAGGACCCGGCAGCCACTGCAGCATCTCAACAAGTGAGGGCTGTGAAGATAATTTGCAGCCAGTCACAGATTAAATGTCTTCCTTCTGCAGGGGTTTAATTAGACTGTGAATCACATTAGCGGAGAGGGCATAGTTACTGTGCCATACGGTGGCTATCACTCAAGCCTGGCCCTGCTGGGTGTGCAGCAGAGGAAACGCCAGCCTGACTGTGCGGACTCCAGGGCTGTGGAGAAGAGGGACTGCACTCAGCGTCTCAGGAGTGCTGAATGAAGCACAAAGCTTTGAGCTGGCAAGCTTGCTTCCAGCTTGATCACAGGAGACTCTGCTAGAATAATGTGGGACCTCCTGGAAGCTGTTCCTCTGGCAGAGTAAAACCCATGGGTAAGACCAAAGCTTTAGCGTAACTATGAACACAGTTTGGTTCCCCCCAGTTCTGCAAGATGCAGCCATGTTTTAACCGCGTATAGGCAAAAACAGTGGTACAAATTATAGGTAAGCAGCCCTAACCTGGTTGCTTCTACAGTGTGAAGAGGCCCCGCCTAGTCCCCAGTGCCCACATCAAAGAACCCCTGCATATTTTGATACAGCTGCAGTAGGGCTAGCATGGCAGGAGGTGCGGTATGTCAGGAGTGAGGGACATTGGCAGAGCTGGTTGGAATGCAGGACTGGAATAGCTTGGGGGCCGAGAGCAGGCCCTGCAGGTCAGGAAAGAGGCATGGGCACGATTGTGTGTGGGTATCCCAGGACTGGAATAGTAGGGCATGCTGCTGATCAGGATTAAGAAACATACACAGCTCTGCTTAAGAGAGCACCTCCCTGCACTCTGCCTGGCCAATTTTCATGCGCCAGGGTAAGTGGAAAATGATCCCACAACAGAAGGCCATCCCTTAGGAAAGTAGTGGGGATAGGGGATAGAGTATGCACAAAGTCGTAGTGCCCAGGGAAGGAGTGTATTGGTTTAACTTATTCATGAAGCCTTGGCAAACAGCTGTTTGAGTGAAATCTGCATGTGTGCGCGCGCGCACACACACAACTTCTGAGCTGTTGAGCAGACCAGCAAGCATGGTATCTACATACAGAAGAATGGTTCTGTGCTAAAGTAACACTGGCAAGGTGGACACCACACTTTTAAGGACTGCAGAGTGGGAATTCATTGACAGACACTGCTGTAGCATCAGAGGTGGCAGAAGCTAAAGTGGTTGCTCTGTTTAGGTTTCTTTTTTAAAATTTTATTTATTAAAATGCTCTAGAGGCAGGGGAACTTGGCTCATTATTTATAAGTTTCTCTGCTGCCTTGAAATGGGATCTTTTATCAAAGGCACTTTGATAAATGTGGTGGAAACTTGTCTGGTTTCACTGCCACTTCTCTAAAGTGCTGCCTGTATCCTCTGCCGAAATGCTGTTTCGTAAGTTTATACAGCAAGACTCAGGGCAGGCCTACCCTACCGCTGCCGGTCGATCTAAGCTACACAATTTGAGTTACATTAGTAGCGTAACTCAAGTTGATGTAGCTTAGATCTACTTACTGCAAGGTCCACACTACATCCACACGATGCTCTCCCACCGACATTGCTTCCGCCTCTCGTTGAGGTGGAGTACAGAAATCAATGGGAGAGTGCTCTCCCATTGATTGAGTGTGTCTTCACTAGACCTGCTAAATTAATTGAAGTGCAAAACCAGCTTTTAACAGCAGTAGTGTCTTCTGCAGGTGCAAAGAGAATAGCTGTTTTTAATTACAATTTATTCTACTGGTTCAGTTGAATGACTAGTTCATTCAAAGTTAAGAAACCAATTGGGAGATGAAAAAAAGAGATTCCCCCCCCCTCCCCCCTGCCTTTCCAGACTATGAATAAGAATAAGGTGTGAGAGGATGAGCTCTATTAGTTCTAAAAACAACCAGTTAAATTCTCTAACTACAGATAATACTTCCTTTGTTTAATAAATCAGTTAGTTTTAAAGGCAAAACATGTCTTGATAAACTTTTTTTTTATCTATCCAGCACATTCAAGATATTTTTATATATTTTAAAAAAGCTTATTTTGTGGATTTTAATAGAATTTAAATTTCTACCCAAATAGAGCTTGACACAAATTGCACACAAAAAATTAATCATCTACTAAAAGTTATGTGATATAATTGCTTAAATAAATGTGTTTAGATACGCTATATCCTGCTGGTTAGCCAAAAGGCACACCAATTTTTATGTAAAGGTATATTTAGTTGCAAATCAACATATTTTAATGGTATCTACCAATGAGTATTAACCTTTCCTTAGGAAAATAGTTTAAAAGTACAAAAGCAAAAACATTATTAAAATTGATGATTTGAATCACGTTTTCTGCTTGCTGATTTAAATCTGTCCACCCTGGTCCACAGGGAAAAACAAAACAGTCAAATCAAAACATAAACGGAGATGTCTTGTCTTGTGAAAAATCTTTTCTCTTCTCCTTTGGCAATTGGAAGGCTTCTCTGCATTCAGGTTTCTGTTTCAGTGTGCGTTCAGCTACTCAGTAGTTTTGGGAGCTGACAGCCATTTACTAGCTAAGAGGGCAATGGTACAAAACTATTTTCAGCAACATGACTCCGTCTCAGCCAATTGGATTGTGGTTGGGAATCCAATTTGGTTGAGACAGGATCACACAACCTGAAATAGTTTGTGCTGCTGCCCTCACTGGTTCACACAGACATGTATGTATGGTTAAGAACTCTTGACTACATGCTTTGGTACTTGACCTCCTGAACTGAATGGTGCTGTGTGGAATTTCCTCTCTGATTCCTGCTCCTCATTCACCATTGTTGGGTGGGAAAGTTGCCACCTTTTTCCAGTTTGTCCTGCAGAGCAAACTCATTGTGTCATCAATTTATGTTGCAACCTGATCTCATAGTGCCAGCCCCAAACAATTTTGGCTCTGAGGACTAGTCCACCAGCCCTGTTTATAGGATGCATAGCCACCCCATTTACATTTGGATGAGTCTGCAAAATGGTACTGTCAGACTGATAGTGTGGAAATTAGCAGCAGTTTTAAGAATTTGCATTATGGGCTCTCCAGAGCGCATGGATATTTTAAGAACTAAAATGGCCATACTGGGTCAGACCAATGATCCATCTATCCCAGTATTCTGTCTTCCGACAGTGGCCAATGCCAGATGCTCCAGAGGGAATGAACCGAACAGGTAATCATCAAGTGATCCATCCCCTGTCGCCCATTCCCAGCTTCTGGCCAACAGAGGCTAGGGACACCATCCCTGCCCATCCTGGCTAATAGCCATTGCTGGACCTATCCTTCATCTCCATTAACTTATCTAGATCTTTTTTGAACCCTGTTATAGTCTTGGCCTTCACAACATCCTCTGGCAAGGAGTTTCACAGGTTGACTGTGCGTTATGGGAAAAAATACTTTATTTTGTTTGTTTTAAACCTCCTGCCTATTAATTTCATTTGCTGACCCCCTAGTTCTTGTGTTATGAGAGCTAGACCTGCTGTGAAAAGGTAGTAAGGTCTACATTAGGGCACCTACCATTGCTGCCACAGCTGGATCTGCACTTGTAGTGCCAGTGTCTGGGTTTTATTGCTGCTGGTTGAACTTCCTGGTTCCTAGTAAAGGCTTCTGTTCTCTTCTTAACTTGACCCCCCGTGCTGTGCTGTGGGATTGCACTTATGTATTCAGAGACCTCGCCAGTATTCCAAAAGGGTAAAGTAAGGCTGGAGAAACCATCCTCAGCTGCTTTGGCCATACTTTGTGGTGGGTGTTTTGGCTTATTGTGGGGGCTTAAGTATATTAGCTCTCTCTCTCTCTCTCTCTCTTTCTCTCTCTCTGTATATATAAATATATTCATACGGATAAGCTATAGTTCATGTTTACTACTGGAATGTTATTCACTCTCTGTATGCTGCATCCAGAGCCCTCTCTCTCCAGCATTCTTCTTTTGAGAAGGCAGCATCCAAGGCCTGTACTTGGCAAGCAGCTGGAAATGAGAGTGTGTAACATTTCGATCTTTCTGTGACCCTGCTGGGGATTGCCTAGATAAATGGTTTAGAAATGCTTCGACAGATCAAGGGGGTTAGGCTTAAAAAAATGACACGGTGGCACTTGACCCATACTGATGACTCCTGTTCTTCATTGCAGGTGAGTGGAGCGTTTCTTCCCCCTTAGCTGATTCAGGCTCCTGTAAGCAAGGAGCAGAGGTGGCACCTCTAGGCCTAGGCTAAACCATGGTGTGGCCGGCTCTGATGATTTTCATGGTGAGCACTCAGCCTGCCTGGCCATGCCATGAGAGGCTCCAGTGAATTTCAGCCCTGCCTGCGGGGAAAACCTGCCTCTCCCACCTCCTGGAGAAGAGTAGCCAATCAAAGCTGCTGCAGGAAGCAGGCAGAGCTCTGCCCCCTCCCTTCAGTAGCTGAGAGGAGTTTTTAGATGGGGAATAGGGGGAGAGGGAGCCATTCATACCTCCTGAGGATTCAGGGGTTCTCTATCCCCTCTACCCCTTCCCAGGCCTGGTGTTGCAGAGGTGAAGAGGAGAGGGGCAAGTCTACTCCTCACCCTCCACTCTCCATTCCTGCAACACTAAGCCGGGAAGGGAGAGCAGGGATAAATCCCCTTGGAGCTGCAGGGGCAGCAGATGTGGGGCTGGTGGGGCGGGGGAAAGCAGCATTGATGTAGGGTAGAGGGTGCATAATTAATAGCTGGGCTGGGGTTGGGCTGATATGGGGTGGCGTGGAGTTGGGGGAGAGACAGAATTCAGTAGAATTGTTGGGTGTGGGGAGAAGCTGGCAGCCCCATTCGCTGTACTGCTACCCATGCGGTGGGCAGGGTGTCAAACAGCCAAAAGCAGACCAGACACCCAGGGCTGGCGTTACCATGAGGTGAACTGAGGCGGCTGCCTCAGGTGCCAGACTGTGTGTGTGTGGGTGCCACTAGGACCCAGAGTGTAGAAAATTGTGTCTGCTGCTGGTGCATATGTATTCTCTCTGCTCTAGATGCACAGAGATGGTGGAGTGCTGTGCTGGAGGAAGGAGGGCACAAGAGACATAACAGGCAGGCAGAGAAAAGGTGAGAAGGGATAACAGAAAGCTGCAGGGATAGAGAGGAGGAGGAGCCTCTTATGTACCTCTCTAGCACCCCCAGGAGCCTGGACTGATTAACACCAGCTTCTCAGGGAGCTTCCTGTTTCCTGCTGCTTCCCTGAACCCACTTGAGGAGAACAGGCAGTCAACTGAAGTAGTAGGAGCCAGTTAGGCCCTTAAGACCAGGGCCGGCGCAACCCATTAGGCGACCTAGGCGGTCGCCTAGGGCGCTGCTATTTTGGGGGCGCCGGCGCCCCGTCCGTCTGTTCAATTTTGGGGGCAGGACCTTCCGCCGCTGCTGTTGGGGGCGGCATTTCGGGGGCGGGACCTTCCACCGCCGAGGGCGCCGGAAGAGCTGGCGCCGCTACTGCTTAAGACGCTGATATCTTCCCTCACTCAGGCCCTGCTACCAGCCTGCTTATTTGTCCCCTTCAATTGAGTGTTGAGAGCCACTATAGCTGGCACAGAACAGCAGTCATGAGTGAAAGAAGAAAACGCCCCTCTGGGGCAGCATTCAGAAAAGGAAAGAGAGCAAAGGAAGCTTTTCTATCTAAGCAGGAAGGAGCTCTCCTGAGATACATAGACACAAATGTTCACGGTGAGCCTTCCGGCCCCAGTGAGGATGTGAGTGGTGAGGAGATGCCTGATCTTCCAGTTAGTCAGAGTGCAGGTGACCTGGCAGCTACTGCAGCATCCATATCTCCATCTCAAATGGATGTAACCATGCACATTCCTGAAGAAAAGTGTAGATCAGAGAAGAGTGTTTTGGAAGCACAAGAAACTGCTGCTGCTGAGTTTAGTTCCTTAAGTTTTTAGATGATCCAGGTCTGTGGACCCACTTGAGCAGTAGCCTGAGGGACTTCCTTGTACTGCATGGGCCACAGCAAGTGAAAAACTTCATGTTCCCCAAAGACAATGAAAATAGAAGTTTCTATCCAACACATTACTGGTGAGAAATCCCCAATGGTGACAAAGGGGAGAGGCCATGTCTTATGTACTCAAAAACCCAGAATGCTGCATACTGTCTTTGTTGCAAACTCTTCCAGTCTAATGTTCCAGTCACATTGGGTTCTACAGGAACAAAGGACTGGAAAAATCTGGCTAGAAATCTGGCATGCCATGAGAAGGCAGCAAATCATCAGAGAGCATTCCATAGGTAGAAAGCGCTTGAGCTGAGACTAAGGTTAAAGGCCACCATAGATGATCAGCATCAAGAGAAGACTGCATCAGAGTCTCTTTACCGGCAAAATGTTCTGAAAAGGCTCATTGCCATTGTGAGAATGCTTGCTACCCAAAACCTAGCACTGCGTGGCACTTCGGATCAGCTGTATGTGCCAAACAATGGAAAGTTGCTTAAAATTGTGGAGCTGATGGCTGAGTTTGATGCTGTACTCCAGGAGCATCTAAGGAGAGTCACGACCCAAGAAATGTACACACACCACTACCTTGGAAAAACAATTCAAAATGAGATCATACCGTTACTGGCAACAAAAGTCAAACAGAAGATTGTGGCAGATCTGAAGTCAGCAAGATATTACTCTGTTATTCTGGACTGCACACCTGACATCAGCCATAAGGAACAAATGACTTTAATGGTACGTTTTGTAACAACAACAGAACCTAGTGAAAATGTTCCTGCAATGGTGACGGTCAGAGAGCATTTTCTAGAATTTATTGACATTGATGATACTACAGGAGCTGGTATGACAAATGTGCTTCTTAAAAAGCTGGAAGATACAGAAATTGATAGCTGACATGAGAGGTCGGGGCTACTATAATGGTGCCAACATGAGAGGAAAGAACAGAGGAGTGCAGACACGGATCCGAGAGTTAGACCCTCGAGCTTTTTTTGTCCCATGCAGTTCTCATTCATTGAACTTGGTGGGTCAGTGATGCAGCATCAGCTTCTAGTGAGGCTGCTGAATTTTTTACTGTAATTCAAAGCATCTATGTATTTTTCTCTGCATCAACTCATCGATGGCAAATTTTGAAGCAACATCTGGGAACATCCTCTCTGACACTGAAACCACTGAGTGCCACACGATGGGAAAGTCGAGTGGAGGCGATAAAGCCTATCAAACACCAAATCGGGAAGATAGATGATGCCATAGTTGCCATTATGGAGGATAATGCTATGACAGGAACTGTTTGTGGGACAACAGTGGCAGAGGGAAATGGAATCACCAGAAATATACATAACTTCAAATTTCTGTGTGGCTTAGTGTTGCGGCATGACATACTGTTTGAAATAAATGTTATAAGCAAGAGACTCCAAGGTGTTGACCTTGATATATCTGGAGCAATGGAACAACTGGAAAAAGCAAAGTCATACCTACAGTCTTACCGGTCAGATGAAGGATTTCAAAACGTTCTGAAGAGCGCACAGAAGTTGGCAGAGGAACTTCACACTGAAGCTATTTTCCCACCCATTCAAGAATACAAGAGTCACCGAAGAAGACGACATTTTTATTACGAGGCATAGGATAATCCCATAAGAGACCCCAAACAACAATTCAAAATTGAATTCTTTAACCAGGTGCTAGATTGTGCAATACAGTCAGTTGAACGTTTCATGCAGCTCAAGGAACACAGCAGTATATTTGGGATGTTGTATGATATTCCAAAACTCCTCACTATACCTGAAGAAGACCTACACCAGCAATGCAGGGCACTAGAGACAGTGTTGACACATGATGACATGCGCGATATTGATGCGAGTGATTTAGGTGATGAACTGAAAGCCCTTTCAAGATACATTTCAGCAGGATCAACTCCAAAGGCTGTTCTGGAATATATGTGCACAAATAAGATGACCACCCTCTTTCCAAATGCTTTTGTTGCTCTGTGCATACTTCTAACACTTCCTGTAACAGTTGCCAGTGGAGAACGCAGCTTCTCCAAGCTGAAGTTAATAAAAACACATCTATGCTCCACAATGACACAGGAGAGGCTGGTTGGCCTTGCAACCATCTCAATAGAATATGAGCTGGCCCAGACTGTGGACCTTCAGGAAGCAGTTCAAATCTTTGCAACCAAGAAGGCACGGGAAACACCACTTTGATTATTCAAACAGATAAAAATGCCAATGTTTACTATGCAGACAAGAAAAGTTACATTTGCTGTTCAGATTTCAGAGTGGTAGCCATGTTAGTCTGTATCAGCAAAAAGAACGAGGAGCACTTGTGGCATCTTAGAGACTAACAAATTTATTTGAGCATAAGCTTTCGTCAGGCGTTTGAAAGTTAAGTGTTACTTAAAATTTTTGAACAAGGCATTTTAAGTTGTTAGTTCTCCTTTATTGGGGTAGGTAGCAGAGCAGTACCATGAGAGGAGTAGAACAGGAAGAAGGCAGAATTGAGACATTTCAAAGTTTTGGCACAAGCAAGGGGGCATGGGGGCATCATTTGAGCTCCCCACCTCAGGTGCCAAAATGTTGTGGGCCGGTCCTGCAGACACCACTCTATATACACTTGGGGTCAGTCTTGTGATTTCTTGGGATCGGGCTCGTTATTTTTAAACTGTTGGGGTTGGCAACACAGAAACTGGCCTTGCAACGCTCGGCCAGTTACAGTGGGTATTTTTGTTTTGAAGGGGACTGTGGATGTGTTTTGCTTTCCTCAGTAGAGAATTAAACTTCACTCCTATCCCCACACCAATCCCTGACTCCGTAATCCTTAATAAAAGGGGAGAAAAATTAGATGAAGCGATTGCTAGACGGCCATATGGACACAGTTGCTGTGGCCTCCTCCTATCTGGCAGTGCTGCTGTCGCTGAGCTGTTTTGTTTCCAGGCTCTGTGCCTTCACCCCAGACCTTACTCCTCTGGGGGTAAGATCTGGTGTAGGTCTGTGTCATTGGGGGGGGGGGTAGGACTAATCTGTTCTGGCACTTTGGGTTTGCCCCATTGGGGTCTGTGCTCCCTCCATTTTGCGTTGAGTGTCTTGTTCAAACAAACCTGACAACTCGAAGTGCTACTCAGCCAAAATCACCAAGTTTTACCTGATTTAGCATCTCATGGTGTCCAATGGGGGCATAACTCGGCCCCAGGTTGACTCAGTGCTGGGCTTGCAGGTTCACAGTTTTTTGGATGGAGCTGTCAGTTTCAAATTGGCAACAAAACTCCAAACCAATTGAGTTTTACCTGGTTTTATAGCTAATGATTGGTTCAGTTCGGACCAAGCACCTTCCAGCCTCTTTTGCTGTGTCCACTCTGTCCTTTGATTGACAAATGGCTGTCAGTGCACAGATGCAGGTTCCATATGGCTGGCTGTCTCTCTCATCATTTGCAAACAGCTGTTGGTTAATCCCTAGGGCAGCCCCTGAGGCAGAGGGAAAGTATCTGCTCTCCTTTAAGGGGTGACATGAGATCCTCACTTTGACCTGTAGCAGAGGTCCTCCAGGTGCAAGCAAGCCCCCACCATGGGACAAGGAATGACCCTGCTGCTGACGCCTCTTGAGTCTGCTGTTTATTTTAAGAAGTTACACAGCAACAGCATGTTTCCCATGGGACCTCAGGAGTAGCAGGCCCTTGGCGTGGGGCTCTCCCTGATGGGAAAAGAGTCTCTCAGCCTCCTCGGTAAAATCCAAACCTAAGTCTGCCATTTGAAATGACCATCAACGCCAGCCTCAAATCTGACTCCAAACCCATGACCGTGCACCAGAGCGTGGTCGCCCTGTGAGCCTGCATTGTGTGGGGATGTGCCTCATTCACGTTTTATGTGCGATAAGCCTTTGCCAACCTGTCGCTGGCCACTATTAATAAAAATGTGCCGGTTTTATCACTCTAGAGACTTTTCTGAAAGGATGTTACGAACCTGAACGAGCTAAGCCTTGCAACAAACCCGGGAGGTCGGTCAGTATGGTACAGATTGGGGAACTGAGGCGCAGAACTGAAGTCACATACCTAAGGTCACACAGTGAGGCCATAGCAGAGCACGTAATAAAACCTAGGAGTCCTGCCGCCTCCTGCTGTAACCCCCAGGTCACACTTCAGAGCTGGAAATAGAATCCAAGAGTCCAGTCTCTGCTCTGACCTCAAGACCACTCTTCTCCCTTCCCTACCCTGCTCCTACAAGGATGAGTAAATTTGATGTGTTAATGGGTCTCAGGAGGGTTTGTTGCCTCTTAAATTCTGCCTGAATTCTGCTAAAAAGCAGTTAGTCCCTGAGAGTTTGTGCTGCCTCGGTTGTTGTGTACTCTGTGTGTATGGAGAGTGACATCCTCCCGTGTAGACACCCACACTACAGAGCCCCTTACATTACAGCTCTATGGGTAGCCACTAGAGAGAAGTCATAATAAAGGAAGCAGAAGCTGAAGCACTATTGATTTTGTGTGTGCACATGCACACCCCACGGCAGCAGTGATGACTGGCCGGGGGTCAGGTTCAGTGGGAACTTTATCGGCCCATCCCTCCACCTGGAATGTATGCAGAGGGAGGGGAAGGGGTTCCCTCCCCTCTTTAGAGCATTCACACTTCCTGAGTGGGCATCAGGGATTTGTCAACTCTTCTATTTTGCGCTGCCTTTTCTGTCCTTCAGCCCCCTTCTCACCTGCCTCCATGGCATGTGCAGCAGCTGCGCGGGAAGGAGCAATTCCCCTGACACACTGATAGCCATCCCCCCCAAGATTAGGCTGCAGCCCATGTCTGTCACTCAGCCATGTCTCCTCGCTCCTCTGAGCTGGAGTAGATTTTTTTTCTTTCCCAGAGAAACTCAGAAATGGCCTCTGATTTAGAGTGATTTCTTTTTTACTGTTATCCAGCTGAGTGCAACCATTGTCTAGTTTCAGTGATGGGAACGTTAGGGCATTGGGCTTGGATATTGCATGCGACGCAGAGACAAACTGCCAGCAAAATCTTGTGTAAATTTGGAATAAATAATACATCCAATTCATCTTGTCATGTCACTTACCCTAGGTATCTCTGGAAACCAGAGACTCTGAGAACTCATTTAGGCAGGGGAGAAGTCAAAACCTGTTAGAGACAAAAGGATCTTTCCAGCATAAGGGAATTCCCTTAGCAGATTTCAACATTCTCATCTCACCTGGGCATCATGCATTCTAAACCCATCCTATACATACTGACTTAGGTCCTAGACTGCACTGGAGATGCTGAGGCTGGATTATGCACTAGGAGGTCTGAAGGTCTAAATTCCAGGGCATTTGCTATTACGTCTCCTATCCGGTGTGTGTGTGTCCATCCATCCTAGTGCTAGTCAGGCTTAAGCACCTCTTTCCTCCCTCCCCCCTCCCCCCCCCCATTCAATTCCTTTTATTCACTGCATTTAGTTCTGAATTGCAGCAGCCATGGTATTAAAAAAAGAAATCAATAATCTGGGTTTAGAAACAAGCTTCTAGGACAGGGATAGTCAATAGGCCGACTGCAGGACAAATCTGGACTGTCAGATGCTTTTGAACAGACCCTGAAATCTTTTTATTTACTTATTTTTATCGTTGTTGTTGTTTGTATTTTCTCTGGAGTCTGGACCTTGACTATACCTTGATGAAGAGATTTGCACCTTGACAAAAATAATTGATTACCCCTGTTCTAGGATGTTTAATTAAACCCAGCTCAGTGGACACAACCAGGAAGAGCCCCACATTGTGTGTGTGTGGATTGCTGGCTGTAGTGGAATCGAGAGGGGACAAGTGTGAGAGAGAGCGCGAGCACGAGATCTGGTTAAATAGATCCTTTATATCCCTGTTCCAAATATAATGTTCTTAAATGTGTAACCCACAGGAAAACAGCAATCCCGTTATGAAATATTCAAAGATGATCTGGAGGCTGGTGGCTGGAAAAGGTCAGCAGCCGAGCTTCACATGGGCAGCGTGGCGATGGATCTGGGAGAGAGACTGCTTCTGTGGGCCATGGAAGTACCTCAGACAGGCCTCTGAGGGGGGAATGTTTCTTTCTTGTGACATGCTGTAAAGCTGAGTAATCTCAGTTAACTGAAAATAGGACTAACATGCTGTGATTGGGGAACCTGCCGGAGAGTTTCCAGAGGCTATCGCGAGCGGGGGGGAGAGAGAGAGTGTGTTTTGGGTGTGTGCATGCCTCTTTGGGTGTGGTTTGGAGGAAAACTGTTCCTGTGCCTATGTGTGGTAGGGAGGGTGGTCTGTGCCCATAGGAACAAAGCAATTGCCATACCCACCATCATGCCTCTGATGGTGGCCAGCACTAAATGTTCAGAGGAAGATGCCAGAAACACAGAGATTATGGGATAACCTTCCCCCAGGGAAATTCTCTGCTAACCCATGCTAATAAACTTTTGGTTTAAGCCCTGAAATATAAGGTTTATATGCCCCTGCCCAAAACTCTTGTGGGCTTGTTGTTTAACCCTATCTGTGTAACTCTAAATAGTCATATAAATGTATAATCCTTTACTGAGTCTTACTAAGCTCTTGGCTTCTATATAATGTAGCATTGAGTTCCACAGGTTAATAGTGCACTGTGTGTGTGTGTGGGGGGGTAGTCTTTCCTTTATTCAGTTTTAAATGTGCTGCCATTCAGTTTCATTGAACATTTCCTTGTTACTGCAGCATTATGAAATGGAACGAGTAGACCTGCCTTTCTGTTCCACATGTTATTTTGCATTTGTTGCCATGTGTGTCTGGAGGAGGGCAGCATGTGCCCTCCTGCTTGTGAGTGAGCTGTTGCCTGATTCAAACATGTGATGTTGATGTGATCCCACCACTTCTCTCCTCCCTACGGAAGTGCATTGGAAGCAGTTAGGCTCTGTGAATTTCATCTTTGAGCCTCCCTGCCTGGCCCTGACACCTGTATCCACCACACCTTTTACGCATGCAGCAATTGCCAGTTTGATTTGACAAGGAACTGATTTTATTTGTTCTTCATTTTTGAGGGGAGGGAGGTGGAGGTGCAGAGGTGAATAATTTAGCATGAGCGCAAGTGGCTTTTATCTTCCTCACACCTTGCCCAGTTTTTCTGACTACCCTTTTCCTAAAAATAGCTTGGGGTTCCCTTTCCTCATTTCTGGAGGGGCCTCTCCTGCCTCCCACTTGGTTCCAGGCACTGGAATCCCCGACATCTCCTTTCTTGCCCAGGCCAGCAGCCAGGAGTCCTCAAAGACACACTCCCTCCCTCAGGGCAGCTGGGGGTTGAGTCCTGTGTAGCTAAGTGCCAGTCCCACTAGTAGCTGTAGTAACTGGTGACTTCCCTGCTGCAGTATGTACGTTGTCCTTGTATTATAGCTGCTTGCAAAGTCTGTGTAATTCTCATGTGTGTTTTCCATAAATTCCCCCTCCCCCCCCCTCGCTCTTGTTTTCTGACTGAAATAGTCAGTATCTACAAGTCACAAGCAGCCATTCCCAGGAGGATAAATAAAACCATTGTATGCAACTCTCTAATAACAGGCCAGTGTGCTCACATCCCCGCTTCTGTCAGTTAAGAGGCAACTTCTCTCTTCAATGTCCTGTTGACAGTGAGAAGACAAGGTAGAGGGGAAGAGGTTAATAGTGACATTTGTTTGTAAATTTTATATTTAGCTATTTTTAATACAGTAGATACAGTGGTTGCAGTTACACATTTCATTTGCATTACATAACTAAATAGCATTTGCAGTATTCTCTATGTTCAGCATAAAGACTATTGTAAATACTGAGGGTTATGTTATCTAGTTATCTGAGACAGAAATGGAAAGATTTTAAGGGTGAGCACTGTATGAGCTATAAACTATTCCCCACTTGCAATCCTACATCTTTACATGGCATATAACTTTCATATGTAGCGTTATATTCAGCTACACGTTCCCATAAAATGTGGCAGTCTAACAACTTTACTTGCAATCAGGAAAATTTGGACTTCTTTAGTTTCTGTGGGGTTGTTATATGTTGAGTGGAATCAGGTTATAAGAACTGGTTTGGACAACTCCTGGTTTGATTGTTCTGTCAGAGCGATTGCTACATCCAGAACTCTAAAACAGTTAGCTTCTACAGAAATAAAATCCCCACTTTGCAGGGACAAGAGCGAATCATGGCATTTCAGTGCCACAGCAGGTCATTCAGGTTATAATTGGCTCTAATTAGCACTCCCAGAAGCTGTGACATTCTGTACCTACAGCCAAGTGGCCCACAAAGGTGTGAATCTAGTTTGTAAATATCAAAGAAATGCCTTCCAATCTGCTCCTCAGATTCAAAGGCTGAGAGATAATGTAATGATTAGTACCAAGGGGAAATGTCTTCTGGCAACTGGCTTTTGGATCCATATCCAGTGCAAGTGGTGGTCACACAAAACACAGTCATTAAAGAATGTTACATTCTCAGGCTCTTCTAATAACAGTGAAGGACAATCTGATGATGAGCTCAGGAAAAAACCTCTGGTGAATTAACATGGAGCGCTGATATTTAAGTGCTTTTTCAGCTTCTTGTTGCCAGGAATAAGTCTCAGTTCTGGGGAGGGTTAGATCAAGTGTCTCTCCTCAATCAGATTTAATTCCACTCCATCTGTTGTCTGCATCTCATGTTGTTCCTTGCTCAGTTAGGGCATCTTGCTTGGGCTCAGGGAGCGGTTATTGGGGTTTGGAGTAGACTAATGGCTTGTCTACACGGCACTGCAGTGCTCTACAGAGGGATTTGGGAAAACCCTGGTTATCTACAGTAGCTGCATTTTGGTCCTCAAGTTCATTCTTGGTAACACCAGAATCGAATGGTGATTCCCTTGTGCCATGGGGGTTGCTGATGGAACGTGACTAAGTGGGTGAGTGGTGAAGGTTTTATATATCCCAGCTGACTTCATCTTTAGCACCATTTCCTAAAGGGTGAAGTGACATCAGGAATGTACTTCCCTGGTCCTCAGTCCCCTTTGAGTGGTGGAGAAAGGTGAAGTTGATGGGGGTTGAGGGTTTGCATTGATATTTGAATAGTGAAGTACGCTGTTCACTCTGCTTTCCTTTCTTGAGCACAGCCATAATGCTGAGGTGGGGTAGAACCCTGCATCGGCTGACCCCTTGCTGGCTTAAAGGAGTTACCTGTGGTGGCCATTAAAATTCTGCCCTCCCCCACCCCCCACTTTTCCCCCCCTGTCTTCATTTTGTCCAGTCCCCCCTCAAATGCTAGCACAGCAACAGGGCACCAGGAGCCTTGGCAAGATGTCTTTCCGGACAGGATGAAACCATCCAAGCGGGTGCAGGTTGCAGCAGAGGACAAAAGAGAAGCTATTCCCATAGCTGCTGGGAATAATAGGAATAATTGCCTCATTATTCCTAAAGCAGCCGCAGTTCAAGAATAGCTTGTGTGTTACAATGTCTCTTTTGTAAATAATGCTCTGGGCACCTTTTTTGGAAGCGGGGAACAGAGACCTAGAGCACTGTCCGCCCCAGCAATTCATGTTCAGCCTTACTCCCTTTGATGTTGGTCTACTGGGTTTTTTTTCTTCTTTAGATAGTCCTGTTACTTAGTGCTTTTCAGCTATAGCTCTCAGAGCAGTTTGCCTAAATGCAGCTAAGCGCAGTTATCCCCATTTTGCAGCTCATGAAACTGAAGCACAGAGAAGGAAAGCGATTTGCCCAAGATCATACAGCAAGTTAATTGGAGACCAGGAGCAGAACCAGGAGCCCTGATTCCCAGGCCTCTGTTCTCTCCACACTGCCTTTTTTTTTTTTTTTAATTGCCCTGCACAAGAGAAAACCATGCAGCTCTGTGGGGCAGGGAGTGTATTTCTGTTCTGTGTTTGTACAGTGCCAACCACAATGAGGTCCTGGTCCATGACTATGGCTCTTACGTTCTACCAAAAAGCAAATAATATATAATAATTGTTCCATTTTGGGCTAGAAAATAGGCTTGGAAGGCTGTTTGGTTTGGTTTCTCTTTACACTGGAAATATCAGAGGTTAATCTTTCCAAGTTTTTGTTGGAGGTTTCCTTGGAGGACTGGAGAACTGAAGCAGGAACTTACTCAGCCCTCATTGGAAAGGGGAAAAGCCTTAAATCTTTGTCAAAGAGGACATTTCTATCAAGTGTTTTGTCAGGCAAATGAGCTGAATAAATATTGCCACTAACCCAAAAGTCAGTTTCAAATAGTCTGACTACTAACCCCTCCCCCGTCAGTTGCTCATCAGTCTCATCAGGCACCATTGCTAGTTCGCCAGATAAATTAGTGCTTTTGCCAGAGAAGTCAAGAGCTAATATTTTTAATGTGCTTGCAAAAAAGGGAGATTTTTTTTTTTTTTAAACCAAACCCTTCCAGGCCACACCTGTATACGTCACAAAGAAGCAAAACTAGGTATAAACCCCATTTGATTTTTTAATTGCAGGTCATCTTTAAGGCTTCTTTTGCTAGAAGGCCCTTGTGCCCAAGGCCGGCTCCAGGCACCAGCCCAGCAAGCAGGTGCTTGGGGCGTCAAACGGAGAGGGGCGGCACGTCCGGCTCTTCGGTGGCGGGTCCCTCACTCCCTCTCGGAGCGAAGGACCCGCCGCCGAATTGTCGCCAAAGACTGAAGCGGCGGCGGTAGAGCTGCCGCCGAAGTGGTGCCGCAGATCGCGATTGCAGCTTTTTTTTCTTTTCTTTTCGTTTTTTTTTCTTTTTGCTGCTTGGGGTGGCAAAAACCCTGGAGCCGGCCCTGCTTGTGCCTCAAAGGAGCTGTGGAGCGAGAAGGGGCTGGAGGGGACTTGCTGATGTTCACTGAAGAAAGCCAAATGGTCTGTCAGAATGTGTGGAGTGGGGAGTTCTATTCCTGGCTCTGCCACTGACTCACTGTGTAGAGCCTTGGGCAAAGTCCCCTCTCTGTGCCTCAGTTTCCACATCAATAAAATGGGGTCAGTGATAATTATCTACCATACAGGGAGATGGTGTGAGGGTTAATTAGTGAATGTATAGAGCTTGGCATATGTAAAGTGCTGTGCAAATGCTAAGCATCCATCTCCTCCATGTAGCCACCACCAAAAATCCTGGGAGTGAAGAAGGAAAACTCTCCTTCCTCACGGCACATCTGCAAACAGTTCTGAATGCACCCTCTGTCATTCCTCCCTGAGCCTCTATCTCGATGGACACTTAAAGATTGTCTGACCCCTCCACCCCCACCTCCTTGATGAGCAAGGGCTTAAAAGGGAAGAGCTCTCTGAAATCCCAGCCATAACCTCAGGAAGTGCAGGCTACAGCCAAGCAATAAGACGTCTGTCTTTGCAACACCATCTGTTTCTTCTAACTTTCTGTAATCCTCCTGCTGCTGGATTAGAAGTTACCAATGGACAGGGCTGGATTGAGTCCAGGGCAGGGTATCTTCTTAGGGCTGACTTGGAAGGGGAAAGTCTCGTTGAAACACCCTTCCTCATCAGAGTTAAAAAATAGATACATCGTCTGGATAGGTGGGGAGGGGTTTCTGCCACCCATTCCAGACACTCCTTTCCTAAGGCTCTGTTCAGATGCAGTGGGGCAGAAGGGCGGTGTGTGTGGATGGGAAGGGAGTTGTGGGAATAAATTTGTGATGGCCCTGGTTTGTACAGGTCAGTCCTCAAGCCCAGAATGATGAAATACACGTATGGCCCTTCGTTTCTGAGTTTTATTTTATTTAATATTCCCTGGGAATATTTATTACCACAACAACAAAAACAGCTGAAAATTGGTGCAAAAAACTATTCTGTTCTATTTCTGGGTAAATATCAGGGTTTGTATTGGTGGCTGGAAGGACAGCTTTTCATTTTCTACCCATTTTAGTGTGTCAAATCTTTAAACCTTTATCTAACAGCTTGAAATGTGTACGTGGTGGGCGTGAGATTCATCAGTATATTCAGATTTGCATGCACTTCACTGCTTGCATGTGTGCCTGTGTGTTTGTTGTGTTTATCTTCTAGACTAATACATAGCCTTACTTCAACAGGCAGCTTTGCATATACACGCAGACTAATGTATTATCGTAATACATATATCTCATGCAGTGTATTGTATTTTCCTAATAAACCAAGTTTTTTTTTTAAAATATATTTGAATGATACAAAAGTAGGGTGAAAATCAGAAAAAAAACGAATAATACTTTTTGTAAAACCTGGGATTTTTTCAGTAAAAATCGGTTTAAAGTAAAAACGAAGAGGTGCTTATATATATGATATTGTGATATGAAGTTGCAGGTCTGTGTCAGTATGACAACTTGGCAGGTTTGCATTGTAACACTGCACCATGACGTACAGATGCAATAACACATGCATCACAGTGCAGCATTCCAGGCTTGCGACACAATTATTTGTCTGGCAACAGAAATAAGAGGTGTGCCTTGTTCCAGATGGCCCCAGATTTCTGTTCCACTGTGTAGATCAGATGGTCTCAAACTATGATCCGCAGAGCCCCGCTTGATGGTCTGCAGAATAAAATAGTTTGGGAATGCAGTAGTGAGGGGACTGGGAGGTTGAGTCATGGGGAGGGGGTGTCTTTGCGTTATGAAATGGTACCCAAAATAGAAAGGTTATATTTACCCTGTTCACCACTGGACTATGTCAAACCTAATGAGCTAATAGAGAAGCTCCTCTAGCAGGTTACATGAATCCCAGAGAGGCTCCTCCAGCTAGTCAGCGGATCTCCCCATTTCCCTGTTTTATATTGAGAAGTGATAAGATTATTGGCAATAACACTTCACTTCTCCATTCCCTTCCATGTGAGGATCTCAAAGCACTTCACAGACATCTAAGCCTCTCAACCCCCCAGTGCGGCATGGAAAGAATTATTTTATAGGTAGAGAAATGGAGACAAAGTGACTTGCTTATGGTCATTCAGTGAGTCAGTGACAGAACTGGGAATAGTATCCAGGAGCCCTCATTCGTAGTCCTGTGCTCTAACCCCAAGATCATCTTTTCCTCCCCTATCACCTGGGGGAAATATCCCACACTGCAGTTTTGTTGGGAGATTTCAGTGGCTATTTACATTAGGAGAGAGCATGGTAACCTCTGTTTGTGCTTAGCCACCTTATAGGCAAAGACGCGCTGTGTTTAACCCTTCTTACTGATATAATATCACCTTTGATTGCATGTAAGCAATTTGTTTAACATCCCTGTTTAAAATCGACCTTCATTTCCTGTGGATGATTCACAACCCGCCACCCCTGTGTTAGCAGTCTGTGCATGATTACATGCTCTGGACCGAACTCAAACTTTTGCCTGGCATTCCCTTTAGCTCATCTCCTCGTGGCTCTGTGTTTCCCTTTCTGTATTTCCTAGCCAGGAATGGTGTGGGGAGGAACGGATCAGAGTAGGAAGCGAAGGACCTGGGGTGCCAGCCATATTCAGGCAGGGTCTAGTCCTGTGCGGTGTTGGATGAGAGAGAATGCTGCACTGTCGCTGTTCCTGTCCCCTGCAGTGAGCTGACCATCTGTTTACATTAATGGGCTAAAGATTAGTAGAAGGGTTAACTCATCACCATAATTAGCCTAGATCTCTCCCCTAGGGCTGCGGCATTATTTTTTTTATTTTTATTTTTCCTGCCTCCTTCCTGCTCAGATGAAAAGAATCCCAGCGCTGTGAAATTCGGAGGGTTCTCTGCATGAACATTGGACCTGCAGCTAGTGGAGGGAAAATCTTTTAAAAGTCTGAAATAATCCAGAGCCCTTGAAGCATAGATTGTGGGGATGATGTGTCCAGAAATGAGGGCTGGAGATTTCCTGTTAAACAGGAAAAAAAGGGGCCAGGCTGCCGTGCAGCCCAGGCAGGAGTGTGCCAAAAGATAGATGTCCCGATCCCTCAGGAGGCACAAGGTATTATCCCCACAGGGCTCCCCGTTGGTGGCCCCAGAGCCCAAGGAATAAGCACTGTGCTAGCATTCCATTCCATCCTGTTGCTGGTGGAGTTCATTCACTGAGGAAAAAGGATTGGCAGCATTGTCTGAACCAGCCTGGGCTGCATTTCCTTCATACACCAATGAATATGTCATGCAGAACTGGGAGGCAGAGGCTGGAGGGGGGGTTGCAGAAAGTTGTAGGGGAAAGGTAAACGTGCTAGTGATGTTCAAAACTGGAAACCAAACAGTCCTTGCAGTTACTATCCAGAAAACTTGAGCCCCCTCCTTTAAGTAAAGGAGCAGATAGTTATGGCAAGAGGAATCCAGTCATCTTGAGGAAAACAGAACCATGAGTGATAAGATGCATGAGTTAAGAAAGCACTATTCTTACTAGATAGCCCTGATCCTGTTTATAATTAAATTAGTATACAGCATTGGGAAGACCATTCCCAGCATACTGCATTCAGCTCTAGGCATTTCACTGTCACAAAGAGATTGACAAATTGGAAGGAGTTCAAAGAAGAACAAAAACGATTAAGGAGTTGGAGGAGACGGAGGTAGGAGGAAAGGTTAAAAGAACTAAATATGTGTATGTTGCCTAAACAGTGATTAAAGGGGGAACATAACTGGCTAGAAGTAATTTGAAGGGTGTGAACACCAGTGAGTGAGAGGAGTTGCTTAGGATGGGATCAGGGGATATAAATAGGATTGAAGGGATGAAATTAAGAAAGAGAAATGTAGGCTGAATATAAAGAAAAATGTCTAATGATGGGATTTCTTGGAATAGCTTCTGAAGGGAAGTGGTAGAAGCCCCATTGTTTGGGGCATTCAAAATTAGATGGGGCAAAACACTGGAGGGACCAACTTTGCACAGCCAGAAGATGGGCTACATATGCCCAAATAAGTCTTTTTATGTGCAGCTTCTCTCGCTCTGTGTGTGTGTGTGTAGGTGTGTATATATATATATATATATATATATATATATATATATATAAACAAGGTGGAGTCAGGTAAAGGGATAACTGACAGCACTGTTCACATTGAAAGAAATTTCTGGATAACACTTTGCCCCTGAAATGTCTCCAAAAATTAATCTACTTTTACATTTTAGTATCATGTAAGTCTTAACGTCAGACTGGCAAGGTTTATAGAAGAGTTGAGAGATACAGGCTGCAGCTACCCCACCTTGGGCAGTGCTCTTGCCATGTCTTTTAAATTAAGCTGGGTGAGGCTGGGCCAGTAAGCGGATGGGAGACAGTGCTGTACTAAGGATGTTCTGGGACCGGTTCAAAGACTCAAATATGGCTCCCCCCCCCCTGCAAAAAAACCCACAGTCACCACTAAGTAGTTTTACAAAGGGACCTTCTTAGCCTTCTATGAAGCAATCACATAAATTAGCTCATCTCAGTCTATCCACTTTGCTTCCGAGTTTTCTATAGAAATAACTACCAGATCGCGTAACCTTTCCTGCCTCATGCACGTTCTTAGATAATTGTGAATAACTTTATCTTGCTGCAACTCCTTTCATTAGCTATCAGGGTTACAGGAAGACAGCAAAAAATGTGGTTTCTGTGTTGGAGAAACTCCCATCTAAAGACCAGTTTGTAAATGTAGCTAAGGAGATCAGTGGGCACCTTCATTTGCAAGCCATCCTTCAGATTCACCTGCAAAAATGTACACGAGCTCAATCTCCTACGCAAAACTCTGTGTTTAAATCCTAAGGGTTGCAGCTTGTTAAATTTTGAGCGTGCCTTGTTAAGTCTTTGCTGATGAAACTTTTCTGTTTCTTGCCCATCAGAAAAGCAGGCCTTTCTCTGACACCATTGTACTTACACATCCTATTGTCCAGGTGTGTCAATATTTTGTCTAAGATGGGCTTGAAAACATCACATTCAAAAAATTTTTAGGATCCGTTGACCTTTCATCCTTTTGCAGATTTGCCTGACGTTACTTTCCTCCTTTAAGAGTTTTTTTTTCTTTGAACTGCATGTATATTCTTAATGTTTCCGGCTGTGAAGCAACAGCTTCCTTACATGTAACGAACCCAGAAGACTGTAATTCCCATAAAGCATCTCAAAGGCTACTACATATATTGTGAGCCATTTGAATGTCAAGACTGAATGGACTCTGCAATTCTGTGCTCACAACATTGACTTTTGATACGATAGTACATCATATCATTGCCAAAACAAGAAATAAAATCTCGGAAATGTTAATTTGCAAGCCATCAGTTTCCAGCTTAAGTTCTGGCATAAAACTGTGTGAAGCCCTGATCTCATCTAAAGTATCAAGAACACCATCCTCAACTTGAGTTCATAGCAGATGGATTGCCTCTATCCTTTCTGTCCATCTTGTCATGCTATGGTATTTTAATGTAATGCTAGTATGCTTTTTCAACTCATCCCGCTGACTAGTAGAAGCAGAAAACAGGATATATAATCTTTGAGCAATTCAAAAAAAGAAACAAAATGGGGAACAGCCATTGCAGCAGCTTCTCCAACAAGATTCACTGAGTGGGCAGTGCATTGAACGAAATATGCATACCGATTTGATTTTGAACACCTTTGTATGATGCAGCCGTGTTAGCTCCATGGGCATAGCTTTGTCCCCTACAATCAGCCATTTCTAGACCATCTTTTTTCAGCCTCTCTAAAATAACCTCTGTAATACCTTCCCATGTTTTGGTGTGGATATCAGTGAAATCTATAAAGTATAAAATGGGGCCCTTCACGGTCCATATGGGGAACTAAATGGATCCCCAAATACACCATTTGAGGGTCTAAATGGAGAAGACTTGGGTCCCCCAACAAAAGAAGAGTGAGAAGTAAAAACCAAAACCCCCACATGAGGTCCTTCTATGGGCCCAGGTCAGGTTCCACTGGAGCTGTTTGGACCCTCTTCGCACAGCCCTGATGAGAGAACTCCAAGGAAAATCCAGTTGGTGGTGGTCTTCCCTCGGAAGCAGTGCTGAGCCACAGGGGTGGCTCTATGTTTTTTGCCGCCCCAAGCACGGCAGGCAGGCGGTTTTCGGGAGCATGCCTGCGGGAGGTCCGCCGGTGCCATGCCTTCAGCGTCCCCGCCGCCGAATTACCGCCGAAGCCGCGGGACCGGCGGACCTCCCGCAGGCATCCCGCCTGACTGCCGCCCTCACAGCGACCGACAGGCCGCCCCCCGCGGCTTGCCGCCCCAGGCACGCGCTTGATGCGCTGGTGCCTGGAGCTGGCCCTGCTGAGCCAGTGCCCAGCAGATTGTGAGGACACTGTGTTGCTATAGGTGCTGTCTTTCAAATAAAGTTTAAAAATTGCAGTCCTAGCTACTTGTGGTTATTGAAGACCACATTGCCCCACTCAGCAATGTGTCATAGACCCTATGGTGCTATTGGAGGGAGATTCTCCTTTAGCTCAAGTGGTCAGCATCTGCTTTTGGAGGAGGGTCTAAATTCAATCTCTGCTGTCTCAGTGAAGGGATACTAGACCGATACGTCATACTGACGGTACGGTGTCCCTACCGAAGTGGGTAACAAAGGTGAGAGAAGCCAAAGGGCAAAAATTAGGATGTTTGTTCACTAATGCTAGAAGCCTAGGTAACAAAATGGAGGAACTGGAGCTCCTGGTCCGAGAATTGAAACCCGATATCGTGGGAATAACTGAAACGTGGTGGAACGGTAGCCACGACTGGAGTGCAGGTATGGAAGGGTATGTTCTTTTTAGGAAAGACCGGAACAAAGGTAAAGGGGGGGGGTTGCCTTGTATGTCAATAAAGAGGTAAAGTGTAATGAAATAAATAGTAATGGAATAGATAATACGGAGTCTGTTTGGGCAATGGTCACGTTGGGGAAGAAAAATACTAGAGCCTCCCCTGGGATAGTGATCGGGGTGTGCTATAGACCGCCGGGATCCAGCCTGGAGATGGATAGAGAACTCTTTAATGTTTTTAAAGAGGTCAATACTGGTAGGAACTGTATGATCATGGGAGACTTTAACTTCCCGGATATAGATTGGGGAATAAACGCTAGTAATAATCATAGGGCTCAGCTTTTCCTAGATGTGATAGCTGATGAATTCCTTCACCAAATGGTTGCTGAACCGACGAGGGGGGATGCCATTTTAGATTTGGTTTTGGTGAGTAGTGAGGACCTCGTTGAGGAAATGGTTGTAGGGGACAACCTTGGCTCGAGTGATCATGAGCTAATCCGGTTCAAACTAAATGGAAAGATAAATAAAAATGCATCTGAGACTAAGGTTTATGATTTCAAGAGGGCTAACTTTACTAAATTAAGGCAGCTAGTTAAAAAAGTGGATTGGGCAAACATATTTAGAGATCTAAAGGCGGAAGAGGCGTGGGATTATTTTAGGTGGAGGTTGCAGGACCTCTCTGAGGCCTGTATCCCGAGAAAGGGAAAAAGGGTTGTAGGTAGCGGTTTTAGACCGGACTGGATGAGCAAGCGTCTCAGAGGGGTGATTAGGAAAAAACAGAAGGCGTATAAACAGTGGAAGATGGGAGGGATCAGCAAAGAAACCTACCTTATGGAGGTAAGAGGGTGTCGGGATGCGGTTAGAAAGGCCAAAAGCCAAGTGGAGATAGATCTCGCGAAGGGAATTAAAAACAATAGTAAAAGGTTTTTTAGCCATATAAATAGGAAGAAATCCAAGAAAGAAGAAGTGGGACCGCTTAAGAATGGAGACGGGGTGGAGATTAAGGATCATCTAGGCATGGCACAATATCTGAACGAATATTTTGCCTCGGTATTTAATGAGGCTACTGAAGGGCTTGGGAATAGTGGCGGCGTGAATGATGGGAATGAAGGAGGGGGGGTAGACATTACGGTATCCGAGGTACGAGCCAAACTTGAAAAGCTTAACGGCAGTAAATCGGGCGGTCCGGATGACCTTCATCCGAGAATATTAAAAGAATTGGCGAGTGAAATTGCGAGCCCGTTAGCGAAAATTTTTAATGAATCCCTAAACTCGGGGGTTGTACCGCTGGACTGGAGATTAGCTAATGTAGTTCCTATATTCAAGAAGGGGAAAAAAAGTGACCCGGGTAACTACAGGCCTGTTAGTTTAACGTCTGTAGTGTGCAAAGTCATGGAAAAAATATTGAAGGAGAGAGTACTTACGGACCTTGAGGTCGATGGCGTCTGGGACAAATTACAACATGGTTTTACGAAAGGTAGATCGTGCCAAACCAACCTGATCTCGTTCTTTGAGAAAGTAACAGATTTTTTAGATAAGGGCAATGCGGTGGATCTGATATATCTTGATTTCAGTAAGGCGTTTGATACGGTACCGCATGAAGAATTACTGCGTAAATTGGAAAGGATGGGGATCGAAATGAAATTCCGGAGGTGGATAAAGAACTGGTTAAAGGGGAGACTGCAGAGGGTCGTACTGAAAGGGGAGCTGTCGGGTTGGAGGGAGGTTACCAGTGGGGTTCCTCAGGGTTCGGTTTTGGGTCCGATGTTATTCAATCTATTCGTCGCTGACCTCGGAACCGAAAGTAGGAGTGGGCTGATAAAGTTTGCGGATGACACGAAGTTGGGAGGTATTGCCAATTCGGAGAAGGATAGGGATATCCTCCAGGGGGATTTGGATGACCTGGTAAACTGGAGTATTAGTAATAGGATGAAATTTAATAGTGAGAAGTGTAAGGTTATGCATCTAGGGATGACTAATAAGAATTATAGTTATAGGCTGGGGACGCACCTGTTGGAAGTAACGGACGAGGAGAGGGACCTCGGAGTCCTGGTCGATCGCAAGATGACTATGAGTCGGCAATGTGATGTGGCCGTCAAAAAGGCTAATGCGGTCTTGGGTTGCGTTAGGCGAGGTATTTCTAGTAGAGATAAGGAGGTGCTAGTCCCGTTATACAAGGCGCTGGTGAGACCTCATTTGGAGTACTGTGTGCAGTTCTGGTCTCCCATGTTTAAGAAGGATGAACTTAAACTGGAAAGGGTACAGAGAAGGGCCACTAGGATGATTCGAGGAATGGAAAGCCTGTCGTATGAAAGGCGACTTGAGGAGCTCGGATTGTTTTCCTTAACCAAAAGAAGGTTGAGGGGAGATATGATTGCTCTCTTTAAATATATCAGAGGGATCAATATCGGGGAGGGAGAGGAATTATTTCGGCTCAGTGCTAATGTGGATACGAGAACAAATGGATATAAATTGGCAGTTGGGAAGTTTAGGCTTGAAATTAGGCGAAGGTTTCTGACCGTCAGAGGAGTGAAATACTGGAATGGCCTGCCGGGGGACATAGTGGGGGCAAAAGACCTCTCCGGCTTTAAGACTAAGCTTGATAAGTTTATGGAAGGGATGATCTGATAGGATAACTTGATTTACCCAATAGGTCAATAATGTGCCGCCTGGGAGTTAGTACCGATTTTAAATGTTGGGATATTGGGAGTCTTTTCCTAAGTGTCAGGATAGAGAATATTGGCCACATGCTCGGGGTTCAGCTGATCGCCATATTTGGGGTCGGGAAGGAATTTTCCTCCGGGGTAGATTGGCAGAGGCCCTGGAGGTTTTTCGCCTTCCTCCGAGCATGGGGCAGGGGTCGTTTGCTAGAGGATTATCTGCTGCTTGAAGTCGCCAAATCATGATTTGGGGACTTCAACAGCTGAGTCAAGGGTGAGAGTTATTTCAGGGGTGGGTGGGTCAACTTTTGTGGCCTGCATCATGCAGGAGGTCAGACTAGATGATCATAATGGTCCCTTCTGATCTCAAGTTCTATGATTCTATGATTCTATGAAGTTCTGAGTAGCCAGAATATGCAGTATAATGAGAGCCAAGAAGCCTGTGGTGGCTATGTACATGTTACCATACAGGTCTGTCTTATCTTACGCTGGGGTTACGTTCCGCGGTTAGCGCGTAAAGCGAAAACCGCGTATAGTCGAAATCCCATTGAGTTTAATGGCAGGCGGAATCGCCCGCACTACAGACACAGTACATAAATTGCTTTTTTTCTCTTTTTTTTGTTTGCGTTTTTTCCGACTGCGCAAAGCCGAAATCGCGCATGTTAAATGCGCGTAAGATGAGACAGACCTGTACTATTACTCTTATTGTTCCTATGAATCAAAGTAAACCATCCACTGTCCTGACAGGTGGATGAATTGTCTGCCTTGAATCTCTCCAATGATGGCCATTTTGAACCCTTGCTTTGCACCTTCTTCCATTGCCTACAAATGTATTCTCCCCCCCCCCCCCCCCGAATATTTCATCCCTGTATTCCTCTCTGTGATCTAAATCCAATCCCCCTACCTCTCCCTCCTTTTTGTTTATTTGCCCAGAGAGCATGCAGAGTGCTGGCTGATGGAAAGCACTGTCTGGAGGGGTTCCCATGTGGGAATCTCACCTCATTAATCCCTGAAGACAAATGCATTTAACACTGTCCTTGGACGTATACAACTTTCTCATTTTGTATCTTATCCTCTCTCTCTCCTGTTCCCTTCTCTTTCTGCACTTCCTTCTTCTTCTTTCTCTGCTCCCCTCCCCTATTCCACCCCCCCCACCCACCCCCCGCATTGCTGTAACAGGTTCCTGTTTTGTACATCAGATGTCTGAAGGCCATGGCATGGGGTACCAACGCTGCTAAAGCTGTGACACAGTGGCTGTGCTCTGCCAGTTCTCTTACCTGAGGCAGCCATACTCATCAACTTAATAGAGAGTGACTGCTCTGAAGCCCCTGCAAGAACCTACCTTACTGTAAATTGGAGACATTTACAGCTAAAGATTTGCCTTTAACTTTGTTTTCTTTCTTGCACAGAAACATTCCTTTTTTGTGTGTTGTGGGTTTTATTTCTGATGCTGTCATGGTTAATAGGCCCCAAGATGAACTTACCCTAAAAATAACTATTTATATAACTAACAAAGCTCCTATGAAATCTGATAGTGGGGTGGAAGTTTCACTGTCTGGGGACATTTCAGTGTCCATGTAGGTGCCTCACCTGGCAAAATAGCCAAAGGCCTCCTACCCAGCATGGTGACCATGGGCTTCTCTGAGATTGTTTCCTAACCCACTCATGTAGGTAGGTGCACCCTGGACCTCTTCTTTGGCTTGGGATTAGACCTCTCTTTGACAGGCCACTTCCACCTCAAAAACAGATGTTAAAGGGATGCCGCCTTGCTTGTTCAGTGAACCAACAATACTAATTCATCTCCAGAAGCGCTTGTCCTGGAAAATTTTCTAGAAATTCCTGGAACAGAAAGCACCCATCTGAAAGACCAAGGCACCAGCTAGCAGAACATTGCAGCCAGCTGCCAATTGAAACCACCGATGAATTAGCCACAAATGACCCTTGACCCTGCACTGTCCTCTCGCAGGTAACTGTGGCTCATTGACAAAGTGCACAAAGTGAAGCACCAGAAGGCAGGAAACTAGAGCATCTAATGTGCAAAACCCACTCATCCACAGTCCTTGAACAGTTCAAGGTCCATATGCTTCAGCCCTAAAGGAAGTTAAAAGAATCTTCCTCTCTGATATTACTACATCAGGTAATTCCCAGCTTACAGAGGGGCTCTATGGAATCTACTAGCTAATCATCGTGGAGTTAGCTGGTTAATTGGCCTGGAATGCCTACACCTGTCCCTGGACCAAGGCCCTCTTGCCGCAAAAAGCCTACTTCAGAGAGAAAAGTAATGGGAGATCGAGGGAGCCACTCCACAGCCAGAATGACACCCATTCCATCTGCCTTTACAGAGTGTGAATGGGTCACCTCATTATAAGACCTGCAAGCTGTTGAGGAATGCCCAAGCTGCCATTTGTAGGATGACCCCTTGCCTGTTACTGCTGGTGAAGTCTAGTGAAAAATGGCATGTATAAGAACACTTTGGCGTGTACGATATCAACTTTGCCTCCTTCAAAGAAGTCAGGCTACCAGATACTCAAAGGAACAAAGAGACCTGAAAAGGTCTATGCTTAATACTAACGACCTTACCAATTACTGTCCAGTTTCCAACATTCCCTTTGTTGGTGAAGGAGGTGGATTCTAAACTCCAGGAAGTCCTCTCTTCTGATCCCCTGGGGTTTTTTGCATTCAGGTTTCTGGCCAGGTCAGAGAATAAGAGTGGCCCTGATGAATGATGTTTTCCTGGTCCGACACAGGAAATGAACCATCTCCCTCTGTGGCTTTTGATGCTATTGGTCATAAGGTGATAATGACACAGGTACAAGGTCTTGCAGGACTAAATGGAGCAACAGTTTGCATGATCCACTCATTCCTGTCTGAAAGGTCACATGGAGTTATGATAGGCACATGCTCTCTGTGACCCAGGTCACTGCTGTGCAGAATTCCACCAAGCTCTATACTCTTTCCCTTGAGGCCATTCAGTGGCGGTGAGATGTCAAGGATTCATGCCATCAGTACTTGGATGACATTCAACTGTACATCTCCCTCTCCCCTCTCAAGGAACGGTCTTGTGTGCTCCAAGGTCTTTACTCATCCCCACACACACATGTCCTCCCAGGAAGTGGGGCAACTCCCAATCAGCAACATGTCCCTATCATCATCATCATCATCATCATCTTCATAAGAACGGCCATACTGGGTCAGACCAATGATCCATCTAGCCCAGTATCCTGTCTTCTGACAGTGGCCAATGCCAGGTGCCCCAGAGGGAATGAACAGAACAGGTAATCATCAAGTGATCCATCCCCTGCCACCTACTCCCAGCCTCTGGCAAACAAAGGCTAGGGACACCATCCCTGCCCATACTGGCTAATAGCCACTGATGGACCTATCCTCCATGAACTTATCTAGTTCTTTTTTGAACCCTGTTAAAGTCTTGGCCTTCACAAAATCCTCTGGCAAAGAGTTCCACAGGTTGACTGCATTGTATGAAAAAATACTTCCTTTTGTTTTAAACCTGCTTCCTATTAATTTCATTTGGTGACCCCTAGTTCTTGTGTTGTAAGGAGTAAATAACATTTCCTTATTCACTTGCTCCACACCAGTCATGATTTTATAGACCTCTATCATATCCCCCTGTCGTTGTCTCTTTTTCAAGTTGAAAAGTCCCAGTCTTATTAATCTCTCCTCATACGGAAGCTGTCCCATACCCCTAATCATTTTTGTTTCCCTTTTCTGAAGCTTTTCCAATTCCAATATATCTTTTTTGAAATGGGGCGACCACATCTGCACACAGTATTCAAGATGTGGGCACACCATGGATTTTTATAGAGGCAATATGATATTGTGTCTTATATCTGTCCCTTTCTTAATGATTCCCAACATTCTGTTCACATTTTTTGACAGCCGCTGCACATTGAGTGGATGTTTTCAGAGAACTATCCACAATGACTCAAGATCTCTTTCTTGAGTGGTACCAGCTAATTTAGACTCCATCATTTTATATGTATAGTTGGGATTATGTTTTCCAATGTGCATTACTTTGCATTTATCCACATTGAATTTCATCTGCCATTTTGTTGCCCAGTCACCCAGTTTTGTGAGCTCCTTTTGTAGCTATTCACAGTCTTCCCCTCAGTTCTCCGGCTTTCTCTCCATTCCAACCAATTTCCAAAGTGGGGAGGGGATGGGGGAAGGGGAATTTTATATGTGTAGGTAGATTGCTAGGAATGTTGATGGATGGGAGGTGGATAGGCAGGGTGAGTTGCTTGTGAGAAGCTGCTGCTAATGGGGCAGCCACTGTCAGTCTCCTGCCATCTCTGATTTGCTTGTCTGCAATGTAAACAGTATGGAGTAACCTTATTGGAAAGAAAGCGACAGCGAGGAAATTGAAACTTCTGGAAGTGTACTAGTGAGTGAAGTCTCATCATAAAATAGCCTGAGGCCAGATCAGAATTTTTTCCTGCTTGCCTTTCAGGGAAGAGACACTGCGGATCTTGATCAGTGTTGTTGGGCATGTAAAACGTGGTGTTGCACAGATGGACCGGATGCTGGCCCAGGGAAATACTATGCTCATGTGAGCTTTGGCTTGAATGCGTGTCTTCAGAAAAGCAAAGGTTTGGCTTTTTGGAGCAGATCTGTGTTGTGCAAGTTTCTCTTTACTAGGCAGGCACACCCCAAATCCTCACCTGCAACACTCACTGTTGTTCTGGACCTGGGGGGGCGTTGCTGATGCACTTCAATCTTGACTGGTAGCACCATTTGCTATTGTTGTGGGCCCCTGTACAGCTCTGCCAGTGCACTTCAGTTCTGACCTGCAGTCTTTACTGCTATTCCAGTCCTGGGCTTTGCCTCCCCACTCCCCAGTTCTGCCAACGCACCTCGCTCCTGACCTGCAGCACCCCCTGCTATCCCAGGGCTGCCCCTTGCCCCTCCAAGTTTTGCTGATGCACCTGAATCCCTGCAAGTGCAACACCCTCCTTGCTTTTCCAAATTGTGGAATCATTTTATGATGTGGATTAATATCCCCCTAGTGACTAGGCTGCAATCACCAAACTCATTTCCAGTGTTGCTCCAAGCAAGAACCTGAACAGAGATCTTAAAAAGTGAAAGGCTACTATTTATTTTAGTTTATTACATTCTGAGTGCCAGCTGTGTGTGTGAATCCTACTAATATAGAGGAGGAGATGGTCCAAACCCAAGCAGCTTCCAACCTACACTAACTATAATGCAGATGAAACAACATAAATTGGAAGCTCATCATTAAAGCCATGCAGGTTTTTAAGATATAAATATGTAGGCAATACCTCGGGGGGGCGGGAGGGGCAGTAAAATGGTCAGCTGCAGGGTAGCAGTGAGATTTGAGGAGAGGTTTTTGGAAGTGGAGAGGGTTGGGATACAAGTGCCTTCTCCATGCTCCTTCATAGCGATTGTGGCTGGTTGTTTCATTGGAGCAACTTGGTTTCACTGGTATAGGAGTGCCTGCTTTGACTGAATAGCCGAGATGTGGCAGAAACATGGTGCCTGTTGCAGTGTTACTCCGTAGGCTTCTTATGCCCTGGGTCTCCCCTGGAAGTGGAAGGGCTCTGCTCCAGAGGGAACTCTTCAGAGATACAGTGCACTGAATAACTGAAGGTGGGGCTGTGAATCTGAGAAATGCTAATTATATCCATCCCCCTACACCAAAGAGAGAGAGCACATGCTCCCGAGCAATCCCGCGGTATTCCCTGGGGATGTACACGCTCTAGATCAAACAGGGCTCTAAAGTCTATGATTCTACACTCACGGGTACTTTCTCTCTTTCATGCATGCTCTCTGGTCTATCTATCCTGTGGGGTCTCACGTGTTTGCTCTACCGTATGTTTGCTTCAGAAAGGAGTCTAGAGAAGACAGTCCATTACAATAAAACTGATAAACTACCAAGGAGAGAAATACAGTCTCAATAACTGGAATGGAGGTGAATCTGCTGACCTAGCACCAGGAGGCATGAAGGAAAGGGCAGTGTATTAATTATTTCACTGAAGTATTGTTGAACAGATCCTGATTTTTCTTAACTGTGTTTCAGTTACTTGACTTGTGATAACAACTTTCCAATTATAGTAAGCTTGAGGAAATATAGGCCTATTCATTAAATCACAGGGCTGGGAGTCAGGATTCCTGGGTTCTATTCCTTGCTGTACCACTGACTCGCTGTGAGAATTTGGCTGGGGCACTTCATCGCTCTGTGCCTCGGTTTCTCTATCTTCAAAGTAGGAATAATACTTACCTCCCTCATACAGAGGTGTACAAAGATTTGTCACTGTTTTTGTAATGTTCCTGGATGGAATGCACTAAAGGAAGGGCAAAGTAGTAGTATTTTTATTTTACTTTTTTAACTTTATACATTTTTTTAATCGACTGCCCAAATTATATAGGGCTCCTGTTTGACATCACTGAAATGCAGCTATCTCTGGAGTATCACAGCAGTGTTTAACAGCCACACAGCAACCATTCAGGTCAGGAAGTGAAGTACTCATATCTGTGGCTGAAGCCATTGGAATCAGAGTTTACAGACCGCTCATGTAAAGGGGATGTAGCCCTTTAGTAATCCTGCCTCATGCAAGAGACCAGGAAATGAACAGCAGTCTCTTCCCAGCACTCCTGTGTATCACACCTCTATTACAGGGTGTCAGAAGAAAACTTCATCTTGGCAAAAATGGAGCATGTGATGCTACCTGAGTCCCTCAGTCTAGAACAGGGGTAGGCAACCTATGGCACGTGTGCCAAAGGCGGCACGCGAGCTGATTTTCAGTGGCACTCACACTGCCCGGGTCCTGGCCACCGGTCCGGGGGGCTCTGCATTTTAATTTAATTTTAAATGATGCTTCTTAAACATTTTAAAAACCTTATTTACTTTACATACAACAATAGTTTAGTTATATATTATAGACTTATAGAAAGAGACCTTCTAAAAACGTTAAAATGTATTACTGGCACGCGAAACCTTAAATTAGAGTGAATAAATGAAGACTCGGCACACCACTTCTGAAAGGTTGCCGACCCCTGGTCTAGAAGGAGATCCTGACAGAGAATCAGAGGGGGTGGTTGCTGGGCTTCCAAATTTTCCTGGAAACAAGTGCTGCCCCAGAGAAGTGGGAGAGGATGAAATCCTCCACTCTGCTCCATGTGGCAGGCTCAGCAGCAAAGGGGACTGCAAACTGCTGAAACAATCATTGAAAATTTCAAGTGTGCCGTGATCCAACCAAGACGTGGGGAAAACACTTTCTTTAAAGGAAACATGCTGTCAGGTGAGATCACTGACAGTTATGTTACAGACCTTTGCCATCAAACTGAATCATGTGAATTTGAATGCAGATGGATTAATCAGCAATCATGTTCTTTGTGGTGTAACTGATAACCAGGTCACAACAAGGTTACCGTGAGAAATATACTTGATTTTGCAACGTACAGTGGATATTTGCAGGGATAGTGAAAACTGTGCTTCCCAAATGAAAGTGTTAGCAGGCAGTGAAAGAAGAGAAGTGCATCTAATTAAAAATGTATGTCAAGGAATAAAGACGGAATCAAAGGGTAAACGAATGGTAGAGACCAGATTTGTTTGCAATAAATGCGGAGGCAATCACAACACAATGCAAAGCTATCCAGCACAACGGGTGCAGTTTCATGCATGCAATGAAAGCAACCATTTAGTTTCTCGTGCGCAACACAAATTGCAAAGAAATACAAAAGAAAAATACATTCATGGTCATACAGCTGGAGGACAAAACTCTGATGATGACACAGATACATCAGTAACTGTCTGAGATATTTTTAAAGAAATCTCTCTGCCATCTTGTCAAGTTCAGCTTTTACTTTTTCTCATGCTTGTAGTGCATGCATTGATGTCCATGTGATGTATGATGATATATCTTCAAATGAATCACAGTCTGTTAAACATCTATCTCATCAAATTCCTTAAGAATATCTTTGTGTTCTGCTCTGCAGACAAATTATGCACCATTGGACCATCTGCATTTGCAGAGGTCTCGAGTCTGAGCACATGTGAGAATTCCTGTTCTACTATTTCAAATGCTTCTGATGGATATCTCTACTTATACACACATGGCAGTATAGCTTTGCTAGATGTGTTTATTTTGTGCCCGTTACATGAAACAACTAAGGTTACTGAGCAAATACACACAATTGAATTCTCAATGTGGGCACCAAGCAAGTTAAAGATTTGTATAAATCCACAAAATTTGAGTCAGGCCCTCAAATGTGAGTGCTATTGCTACTCCATGAGAACAGTTGAGGAGATTGTGCTTGGACTTAATGATTAAATATTTTCAGTTTTGTGCACAAGCCAAAGGTTTTGGCAGGTTCAACTCAGTTAGACACCTCAAATTCTCTGTGCCTTCAAGTCCCCTTTTGATAGACATGGGTTTAAGTGACTTTCTTTCACGATTGCTTCTGCACCTGAGGTCTGCCAAAGATCTTTCTCCCAGAACTTTGAGGATTTAGATGAGGATGCCAGATGCATTAATAACAGGTAAAGAACTGCAATCTGTAACTAGTGCATTTTGGCAATTTTGTTCAGAGATTCTCAGGAAGAACAAAGAACATAGTGACAACTTCCAGCAAGCTTCTTGAGCCAAAGACAATTAAGCCTGAAGTAGTTACAAAAGAGCTATACACCAGGAAACTAGAATAGAAGAAATCCTACAACAAGAATGCCAAAAAGTTACCCCTCTTGGAAGTGGGAGAGAATGTTAGATTTCAGACAAAGTGGTTGGGAATCAGTTAAAGGTAAGAGCTATATAATCCACACCAAAGTCATGACCATTTCTGAGTGTCTGTCCTACAGGAAGAACAGAAGACAACTAAACAAATGCAAGGCGGGCAATGCCTCTCTGTTCCTTGAGGAGGACATCCAGAATCTTTCAGACAGAAGTAACCTGCACACACAGTGGAAAACACCAGGAGCAGCAAACAGAGGCTGCAAGTGGCCAATCCATCTCAGTGGCTGAATGGGTCCCTGCAAAAGGAACTGTTTTGAGACCAGTGACTACGTGAACAGAAAGCCATTAGTCTCTAGAGATGGTAGTTACTGACAGATGTCTAATACTATGATCTCTGTCCTCAAAGTCTGTATTTGTGTGTCTTATTAATTACTCTGTGGGTGTTATTTTTAGGTTATGATTTATTTGCATTTGATTTTTAAGAGAACTTGTAGCTACTGGCGAGAGTGACTAATTCGAATGTCTGCTGTGTGACAGGGGCATTAACCTTTTGTAACCCATATCATGTGACTGAGGCTAGTACTATAAGGTTAGTCTCATAGCAGCTTTCACGTGTGTCCCACCTGTGTTACACTGTCCAGTCAGAACTGCAGTGGGGATTTAAATAGGGAAAATGTAATCATCTGAGTTGGAATGCAGCCATGAGACGGACTTTAACACCTCTAATCTTATAAAAAGTACCATGGGATCTTTAACAACCATGAGTGATCAGCGCCCCTCATCTGAAAGGCAGCAGCTCTGGCAGCCCAGTGCTCCCTGACACCTGTTGATTAGGCTGTTGGCTCAGTATTGACGTGGGGAAGAATGCCACCTACTGAATCACCAAACTCACTTCCTGCAGCATCTCTTCTTCCCCCCCCCTCTTCCCCCCTTCGAAAGGTCTCCAAGCTAGGGTGACCAGATGTCCTGTTTTTATAGGGACAGTCCCATTTTTGGGGACTTTTTCTTATATAGGTGCCTATTACCCCCCCACCCCCTGTCCCATTTTTTTCACAGTTGCTATCTGGTCACCCTACTCCAAGCCAAGTACCAACCGGGCCCTACCAGCTTCTTATAGGCCTGATCCAAAGACCAGAAGAGTCTGTCCATTGACTTCAGTGAGCAGGCCCTGTATAAGGTCTGAGTGTATCAAGGCTTGAGGTAGGGTGGCAGCAGGTTTTTGGTGTTTATAGCCAATTAAAAACAATCAAACCCCCCACTTTTGGGATCTTTCTGTTTTAGGGAGGGATGAGGAGAGACCGAGTGATAGAGGAGGGAGAGATGTTGCAAGGCATAGTGGGAGCATGGAGGGTAGTGGTGGAGATGAGAAGCCTCCCAAAGGTAAAGAATTAATCATCTTGATAATAGCTTTGAGCAGTGGGAGGGCAGAGCATTGCAAGAATTCAACCATAATGGCTGGGTATCTTGCGAGGCCCATTGGTGGAGACTACATTTCCCTAACTCAATCTGAACTCTCTGGGCTCCAGTAAACAGGGACATGGGATTGGGATACACAGTATGAGATGCTGTAGGCAGTTTGTGTGGTTTTGATTCAAACTGACGGTTGGCCACTGGTATGTCGCTATTGTCCTACATGAAGGAAGCTGTGAGATCTGGCACCAAGTTTTGTGTTCAGCCTTCAGCAATGTGCCCCCCATCCGTCCCACATGCACCTGAGCCAGGCAGTTTGCTTTCAGCCACCCTGTGACCTGCTGGGATAGTGCTAGTGAAGCTGCTTCACCAAGGATCACTTCCCAGAGCAACGTGGTGGAAACTCCGCTGACTATGCACCCAGGAGATGAGATCCTGGAGGAAGATGAGCTAATGGCTGTAGTTGGCAATGCATTCTTAATACCTGTGCAGATCCATAGGCAGAGTTGCCTGAGGAAAGATGAAAAATTAATGGGGAGATTTTCACCCTAGCTGGCTCACATGCCATTTTAATCCTGCTGCCAACATGATGGGCATTTTCTGCCTGAGAAGAAGTGCCACAGCTAAATCCAAGTTGCTAGGATTAGTGATGTTGTCTGAATCAACACTCCAGATGCAACACACCTCTACTTTGGGGGAGTCTGAAGCTAAGCTTTGTCCCTATGATGGCCTGAACCAACCCCTCCAGCATATCTGGATCCTAGCTTTGCTGTCTGAGTCCATCTCTAAAACAAACTACCATGTGGGAGAAGTGGAGGGGGCATATAGGTGTCATGGGTGTATTTTATTTCAGATGGCTAAGACCTGGTTGTACTGATTTAACTCAAGGCATGATTTGCTTAAACCCGGAAAACTTTGTCAACACCCGTAAACTGGTTTAAACTAGGCTTTTATTGGTTTGGTTTGCACCTGTGAAGGCTGATCTACACAAGAAAGTGGCAGTGATTTACCTACAAGTGATTTAAAATAAATCAATGTCGTCAAACTGGTGCAAAAGTCTGTGTGCCTGCTCTAATTTCCATTTAAACCAATATTATTTTGGATTACTGTCAATCAGTTAGGCACAGATTTACTCTTAAGCGCCTCTTAAGTGTGGTCGACAAACAGAGTTGCACTGGTTTCCGTGGTAGCCGTGTTAGTCTGTATCAGCAAAAAAAACGAAGAGTCCGTGTGGCACCTTACAGACTAACTCAACTAAAGGTGTGATGTTAAACCTGTTCAACTGAGTGCCTCTTCTGTTCTTACCTCATGTCAGCTAACCTATGGTATCTCTCTTGAGCTAATATCCTTAGGAAGACAGGATGAGGTAATATCTTCGATTGGACCAACTTCGACTGGTGAAAGAGGCAAGCTTACACCGAGCTCTCCTTCATGGCAAACTGCTTATGAAGATAAGGCAGTTTGTAGTTTTCACATTAGGTATTAGGTGGCTAAGGTTAGACTAGAGGGGAGCCTTCCCCGCCCTTTTTCTCATCACCCTTCGTTGAAATTGTTGTAGAATTGACTAAGTGCTTAATTTTCAGGTGCTGTTGGCACTTGGTTTACACCTGCTATGCTGGGTGTTGTGCAGGGAGGCAGTATCCCCTCAGCTGCGTCTCCAGCGTATGCAAACTCTAGCTATGACAAGGGAAAGGAAAGAGGTTAAAATGACGAGTCAGAAGTCTTTTTGAAGGCTAGTAAATCTTTTGCCTTCCTTTACCGCCTCCAACCCAACCTTTTGCAGGCCCTCAAGATTCTTATAGCTACTAGGAAAAATAATTGGGGGTGGGAGCTGTTTACTCCACCAGCATCTCCAAATTTTTATGATATCCCAGGGCCTGAATTTATATTGCGTGTGCCCCATTCTAACAATGGGTGCTACAGGTACTGAGCATTGCTGAAAATCAGACCTGCAGAGTTTAGGGCTAGGAGTAGGGGATGAGTCTGTGGTCTAAAGCTTGGCGAGGCATCAGATTCAGCTATTTCTAGGGAGAGGAATGAATGTGCTGAATGCAGTAGCGGCGCCCGCTTTGCCGGCGCCCTAGGCGGCGGAAGGTCCCGCCCCCGAAATCCTGCCCCCAACAGCGGCGGCGGAAGGTCCTGCCCCCAAATTTCTACTGGCGGCGCCAGCGCCAGCGCCCTAGGCGACCGCCTAGGACGCCTAATGGATGCGCCAGCCCTGGCTGGATGCAACCAAAGCTTAAAGAATAATGGGAAAATGAAACCATATTCAAGATAAACCCAAGTTGTAACGTTCAGGTTCAACCCCAAGTGAAGCTCAGTGGGATCTGCAGTGGGAACGATGGGCCAACATGCCTGTATGCTCAGAATATTAAACAAGGTATCGCACTGCACAGTCTGCAAACATTCCCAACTTGATTGCAACAGGTTTTTGGTAAGTAAGGCAAACTGGATCTTCCTCCTTCCAGACATACCAGGCTTTTAAAACAGTCCCTTTTGGGTTAAAGATTAAACCTAAGATGATTAAATGATTTCTATTTAAAGCAAAAAATATTACTTTTCCTGGGTTACATAACTCACAAGCAGATGAATGCAGAGTCTGCAAAATTATTGCAAACACGGTATCACCTAGGGGGCTGCCAAGCAAGCATGCTACATATCAGAATTATGAATAGCTGGAAACTGTGCAGGGGGTTGAAACAAAACCTCCACCCAGGCCGTTATTACAGCATCAGCGCCACTACATTGCAGGATACTTGTGCAGATCTGCTCAGTTAGGCAATGTTCCTTGGAATGCCATGTCCTTACCATTTTCCCAGTCTCTGTGAGAGAAGGTGGATAGTTGGAGAATTTTGTATCTTATTGGAGGAAACTAGAAAGGCAAGAGAGGTTAAGTGCCCCCTGTTTCTGCCTACCTATGCAGTGCAACACAAACTGTTGTGTTGCATGGCCAGTGGGTAGTAAAAGCAGAGCAGGATGTAGCTGCAAAAAGCTTTAGAGAAATCTGGTTCAAATCAATATCCAGACAGCTCTTGCAATGGAAAGACTTTGCAGAGGGAAAGAGGTGAAGCTGGGTTACCCACCTTGACTGCTTTCCTAAAAGAGAAAACAAAAACAAACTCCTTCATGTTGCAAAAACTTCGGAACTTTTAGTTAAAATCAGAAATAAACACATCCTCCTTATCATAGAGTTTAAGGCCAGAAGGGACCATCAGATCATCTAGACTGACCTCCTGCACAGCACAGGCCACAAACATCACCCGGCGCCTGCACACTAAGCCCAGCAACCAAAATTAGACCAGAGTATTACAACGCTCAGGAGACTAGGCTGTTGCATGCGGCAGGCAGAGAATAGGAAGGACCAATGTGTTACCAGTGCCTGAGGCCCCTGCAATGACAGGGAATTGATTAAGTGAGAGACACCCAGATGATCCTGGCAAGTGACCCACGCCACAGTCTACAGAGGAAGATGTAAACCCCGCAGGGTCTCTGCCAATCTGACCTGAGCGAAAATTCCTTCCTCACCCCAAATATGGTGCCTGGTTAGACCCTGGGCATGTGAGCAAGCACCAGCCAGCTAAGCATGTCAGGGAGAGAATTTTCTGTACCACTTCAGACCACCAGCCCACTCTGCCCAGTGACTCATTCCCAGCCATGACTATCTATGATACTTCAAAGGAAAAAGATAAAGAATACACTGGGGGTAAAAATAATCCTTCCTGACCCCTGCAGGAGGTGAGGAGGAGCCTTTTGGACATTAGGGGAATGTAGGCATTGGCGTAACTTTGCTCTCATTGACGTCATTAGGAGGTTTGCTCCGGAACACGGCTGCAAATCTGCTCAGCAGCTGATACCTGAGAAGTCACCTGATGTATCTTTGTCCTCATTGTTCCTCCATTAGGAGGCTGACAGGCCACGAGTTGGAGGTTAATTCTGCACCAGTGACCCACTTCTTCTTGGGACACCTCTACCCACAAACCTTCCAGCCCACTTGTCATTACTATGTTCATCTAGACAGCTACTCATCAGGACCATTGTCTGACAGTATCTTTTCTCCCAAGCCCACCTTTGCTGCTTAACCTCAGCCATTAAAGGAACCTGAAGCTTCCGTGTTGCATGGGTTAGTGCTGAACACCTGGTCCAGCTCACTGTGGAATAGGCACATTCTTGGTGAAATGCTGGACTGGGAGTTGTGGCTTTTGCTTTTCCTGTATGTGGTCTTGAGAGCTTTGATGTTCTCTCTCTGTGCTGAGATTCCATCTGGACAATCCCCACCTCTGCCAGCTTCTTGGGGCCATGCTCCTGGAACTACTGATTTTGGGTACACCTCTACCAGATTTTGCATCTTGCTGACCTCACACCAGAGGTTCACCAGAACTTTGGTGTCAGCAGCTGGCAGCGTGTTGGGTGGAGGATTTCCCAGACAACATCTCTGTTCAAGTGCCGTGGAAGCGCAATAGAAATGTAGCAGGCTGCATGCAATGTAGGGTTTAAACACTGACCCAGTGTGTATAAACTGGTAGGTGACTTCTGGTGCAGAAGAAGGGAGTATGTTGAAGGCAAGACAATACAACCCAAAGGGAATTGTGGGAAGGCATTGAAAGACTATCAGCATCCAACCTGATTAGCCTGCGTCCACACTGCAAAGTGAGCAGGTTACGAACCCGAGTGAAAGTGGCACCTGGGCTCTAACCCATACCCCCAGCCAGGCCAGCTGGCTTGGACTTAAAACATCTCCTAGCCCAAGCCAGAGATTTTTATGTGTGGACAGTAGTCTGGTGAGAGGTGACACCTGATACAGCAGGGAAGACATACCCTTGCTGGGGAGGAAAGGAAACAAACTGTGTCCTTGGTATAGTGAGTGTGTCTCACATTTCTGCTGGTGACTATGCTAAGGGGGAGATTGGATGTGGGGAACTCATGAAGTTTTACTCTCCAAACTATAAGTCACAGGGACCTATTTTTAAAAAAGCAAATGGCAGAAGCAAAGTGAGTGGGATCTTTGTGCTAGTGTCACGCTGAAAGTCAGCTTGCCCTGCTGCGCTCACAGGCTGCCACTCAGGCCCCATATGCACTGAAACCAAAAACAGAGGAGTCCAATTTACAGCCGCGCGATGCTGTTGGGTTGCACATCTGTGCTCATAAGAGCTCCCAGCCCTGTGAATGTTAGACACGGGCTCACAGAGACGAAGGGAGTGAAGGCTGAGGCTTCAGCCTGTGTGTGGCAGGCAGGGAGATGGAGCGAAGGCTGCTGGGCTCCATCAGCCCTGATGTGGGCTACTCTTGGGGAGTGTCCTTCCAGGAGACCCACTACTCAGCTGTTCCCTTGCATGGCCCCCTCCTTGCAGGCCAGAGAGAGACAGCCAGCTCTTTTCTGCCTTTGCCTCATGCCAAGGCTGTTTGTTTCACTCCTGGGTGGAAATTCCCAGGAAGGCTACTGTTACTGTGGTTTAGGCAGAGTTGGGGTCATAACCTGAATAGAAACATCGATTTGCCATAATGGATTAAACCATTGGGTCATCTATTTCAGCGTCCTGCCTCCAGCAAAGTGACTAATATGAGCCACTGATATGAGCCATGTATCTTGTTTTGCAGGAGGGCTTCCTTTCCATCCCATAATACACCTGCTTAGCTGTGCATGGGAGAGGAAAGTTTCCTGCAGTGATTTTTGGAGCAACTTGAGAGACTCAGGTGTAGTGCTATTAAATCGCCCCTCCACATCCATAAAAATATCCTTCCTGCACTCAACCCTACCAACCCGTGCTGCAAAGCCCGTCTGCTGCCCCTTTCTTTTCTTACGTTGCGGTATCAGTGGGTCAAAGGTGGGCAGGAGTTTATCGGTGGAGTTGAGGATGTTTGGGTGATTTACCAGCACTACACATGAGTCTCCCAAACTGCTGCACAAATCTAAAGGATAAACACATTCCTCCTTAGGGACTTTGGTTTCTGTTGATATCCCACAATGCTAACCTCTGATGGATGTGACCTTGGAGAATAAAACTGGATCGTTAGAGTAAACACTCACACACACCGTTCGTGGGGCATGTCTTTGTCAGTTGTACCCAAGCAGATCTACAGTTTCACATGTACAGGATGACCGCATATCCAAACTCCAAACTGGGACCCATCGTCCTGTTCTCCTGCCCACATATCCTCTGGTCTCAGCACACCAACTCGCCTCTCTTTCCCCACCCTCCCCGTCTAGGTATCCTCTCCCCCGTATTCTTCCATCTCTTCCAGACCTCTTCTTTCATAGCTGCCTGCTTGTTTGGGCTCAGATTGTCCTGGCATTCCTGCTTGCTGCCAAAGCCCCAGAGATCCCACTCTGTTCCAAAATCTCAGCATTCATTTAAAAAAAATTTTTTCTCTCCCTTGTGTTTGCAAAGAGTGCCTCAGAAATGTGACCTGAACATTAGAGATGCAGTGCAGGCGGCCTGAAACAATAGTTCAGGGAAGCGTGAGCTGCCCCATTCACCTCAAACTAAGAATGTAATTGTCAGCATTGTTAACTGTTTCACTGCTGATCATTTGAGCAAATCAACCAGCTATTGTGATAATCCCTTAGTTCTTATTTGCCTCCCACATCTCACCAAGGGGCCAAAAGCCCCAACTGTCCCACATTCAGCTGCCAAAATCTCCAACCCCCGCCCCCCTCCGCAACTCCTACAACGCAGATGTGTGTTGTCCATACACAAATCTGTGGCAGGGTGGAAACTGAAAATGGGGAGGGTGAGCATAAAACACATTGGATTTAACATAAATAACTAACAGGGATGCCGCTGTCCTGAGTGTACGATTCATGTTCTTATTTGATTCACTAAAAAGCTCCATTTTTTAATTTAACTGGCGCTGCTGCAGCATTCCTGACAGAGTTGCACAGAATCCAGGCACCTTGCTGCAGAATTTAGCCCCCGCTTGCGGTGGAGTACATGGGAATTTACTGATCAGATTTAGTGCCTCTTGGCCGTGAGATTGCTGAAACACTGGAAGGAGTTTTGGTGTAGGCACTATTTCAGGACTATAATAATCTGGGGTCTTATTGAAACATTGGCCATAATTCTCCTGAGTTCCATAAAAACCATCTGGAACGTGGGCTCTTTTTCTCCAAACCAGGACAACCCTGGGCAACTGAAATTCCTGCTCATTCTACTCAGCTTGGAATGCATTTAAAGAATCCTGCATTACTGATCTGGATCTCTTTAGGTCCCTGTTTCTCTTGTCATCGCTTTACCTTTTTTATTTCAGATGTGCCGCTTAGCTGGTATAGTTTATGCTCTTCTCCAGTGATAGTGTGATGGGAGGTGTGCCACATTTGTAAAGCTTTTTAAATAAAGCCTTTACATACAGTTGTGTGTTTCTCCACTGAATCATGCACATTTCGCGCTCCCTTGCTCAGATGTGCATGAGCTATACTTTGAACATGGTGTTTGAAGTAGCCTCTCTCTGTGGCTTCAAGGCTTTTTACTAGCCCTTCAGTCTCCTGTTTCACCACTTTTCTCATATTTCTTTCTCACTGTGTACACATAAGGAGATTGCCCTCTGTACCAAACCTGCACTGGCCACTGCACTTCACAGCAGCTACGCTTCCCTGCTGTGGTGACTCAATCCAGAATTGTTTCTTCCTTGTAGGTCCCAGAGCAAACTTTTCCAAAACTCAGCTGTTGGTGGTCTCATGAAGTTTCTATCCCAGTGAGACAGTCAGCTAGTTCACAGCGCTGTTGGACCAAGTGACTTCACAGTTTGGATGAGACCCGTCGCTAGTGAAAAGATTAAACAGTGGCCCTAGATCAGAACTTTTATATAGGGGTCCAGACCATAACCCCAGATCCAAACACCCCTTCAATGTAAGGCTCAAAATCTAGTTCTGAATCCAGCCTTTCCTGAAGTCTAGGGTGTCTGGATTCGATATTCTAACCGGATAGATTTCTGCCCGGTGGCCATTCATCCACCCTGCCTAACCCTCCCAGAATGTCCGTGGTCTGTTTCCCTTTTGTGTCATGCACCCCGCACCCCACCCTTGCTTTGTGACCTGTTCTTCATGGCAGAGTGGAGCATTGTGAGAGATTTATGTTAATCACCCTGTATTTTTGCCCTGTGTTTTTTAAAGTGTAAATTTGGGCTCACAAAGACTAAGTGACTCAGCTCAGTGATACAGAACAACGGAAGTTGCATTTCCCTCCGCCCCATTTGGTAGCTCTGCCTCTGTTCTCTCCCCCTTTTAGCCCCCCCACCATATCGCTCCCACTCCAGAGCATTCAGACATGGGACTAGTGCCCTGATCATTCATTCCTCCCATAGCTCTCCGCCCTGTTCCCCTTTCTGGCCACACGCAGCCCCACCTTTTGCTCTACTCAGGGGGTTTCACACATTGTCCCACACTGGGAGCTCTAGGAGCGTAGTGACTCTGTTTTCTAATGGCCTGGAGACCCAGAGTAGCACTTCCCCAGAAACCTGGTCTCCAGTGGCTCAGGCAGTGGACAAGCTGAAGACAGAGTACGAAGCATCCAGTGCCGATCCACACGCACCTGTAAATGCTTTTAAAGGGTTTCTGGCAGAACTCAGGCAGTCTTTTAAAAAAAAATCCTGTTTCACCCTCCCACCACTTTGGGAAGTATGAGGTGAAATCTGGATAGTGTCTTAATGGTGATTTCTCTAAACCCTAGCTGCCCTCTTTGCTCTTGTGGGGGTGGGGTGAGGGTGGGAGGGGGGTTGTCCATGTGTTTTTTATCTCTGCTTGCTGAATTCCCTGTCTTTATATGACTCTCTGTTTTCATCCCTATGAGGGTCTTGTCTAGTCACTCCCTCCCACCGTACCTGTTTATATTCAGCACTTGGGCATGGATTTGTAGATGCTTCCAAGTGCGGGTTGCCCCCAATTTCCACCTGTTGTGAAGATTCCACCTCTCCTGGGAGAAGGGCTTATTTAACAGTTTGCTGAGGTACAGAGTTAATCCCTGGAGTCTTGAGCTGCTCCTGTTTAAAGATCTGTCTGGTTTTCTGCTCCCAGACCTTGTCTCAGGAGGCTAGAATTACCGAAGATGGCAAGAGGGGGTGGGGAACGTATCTATTCTGAGGAGCAGTGTTTGGTTACCATCTCCTGCTTAGTCTGAATCCTTAGCATTCCAAAGACACTCGGGTAATATTAGATCTCGGAGGGACCCCCACCCTTCCCACCTCCCGCTCAGTGTGGCTAGTGAAAGAGCTGTGAAGAGATGAGGGAGGAAGGACCTACAATACTGGATTAGCATTCATTTGTTTCAGACAAGGATCATGGGGACCATCATCGGGCATGAAGGGAAATGACTCCCTGGCTCACTTGAACGCTGAGGTCTTCCAATCTCCTCCGTGTACTCCAGTGGTGCTTTGTGGGCACCCATGACCGTGCACAAAGAACCCAGTCTTAATGTGGGCAACAAGCCCTGAGGCAGTGGCCCTTCATCAGTAGGCTTTTGCAGGCTTGAGTTTTACAACAGGTGCTCTTTATTGTGCTAACTGCTGAGAAATAGAGGTGGGCCATCAATGAGTGTGTGTGTGTGTGGAGGTATATAAAGCTTTTCGTCCATACACCTTCTTCTTTTGCTTTCTCAACTTGAAAGACCTGTTGGCCTACAGGAATGTGCACAGATCCATTTTCCAGATAGATCATTGAGGTTCAGCACAATTAAGTGACTTGCCAAAGGATATAAGAAGTTTGTGGCAGAGCAAGGAAGAGGACCTTGATTTTTGATGACAAGATAGACCTGCTGACCACTAGACCAGGGGTGGCCAACTTGAGCCTGAGAAGGAGCCAGAATTTACCAATGTACATTGCCAAAGAGCCACAGTAATATGTTAGCAGCCCCCCACCCCACCTGATCCCAGCGCCTCCCGCCCACTGGCAGCCCCACCGATCAGCACTTCCCCCTCCCTCCCTGCACCTCCCAATCAACTGTTTTGTGGCGTGCAGGAGGCTCTGAGGGGGAGGAGCGAGGGCACGGCAGGCTCAGGGGAGGGGGTGGGAAGGGGTGGAGTGGGGGCAGGGCCTGTGGCAGAGCCAGGAGTTGAGCAGTGAGCACCCCCCGACACATTGGAAAGTTGGTGCCTGTAGCTCCAGCCCCGGAGTTGGTGCCTATACAAGGAGCCGCATATTAGCTTCTGAAGAGCCGCATGTGGCTCCGGAGCCACAGGTTGACCACCCCTGCACTAGACCATGGTACATCTTACATAGATTGCTTCAGAGCTACATACCCAGGCAAGATGTAAAGTTGTATTTACCTGGCATTGTAAAGTGCTTTGATGTCTATAGATGATAAAGCATTAGATAAGTGCAAAGTGTTAATCAACATACTCCTCCCCTCCCTCCAGTAACGTCCAAGATTCAGTCTTTTCTCTCTGACTTAATGTCTATAAGACCCTCATCTGGACTACTGCAACTTCCTCCTCTTGGGCTCTCTTGATGCCCGTCTCATCCCCCGTTCAAAAATGCATCATCTTTCCAACCATCTTTGAGTTCCTCCACTGGCTCGCCTTCCTCCACTGCATCAAACTTCTGCCCTTACCTTTAAACCTTTCACAAGTTAGCCCCTCCCAGCTCATTTGCTCTTATATCTTCTGGTATTTTCCTCCTCCCTTCACTACTCTGCCTATGAGACCCTCCATGAGCTATTTGTCTGACCCACAAGCACCTCCACAGTTTCTTCTATGCTGTCCTGGAGCCATCTTGCTGTGTGCATATCTGCCCTTCTTTTCTGTTTCTATAGAACAGTTTCCCTTATCCATCATATTTTTGGGGCCGTGTAAGATTCCTGATGTCCTAAACTAGCAATTTCCTTGCTTTCCTGTGCGTGGGTTTTATAAGTGATGTGATAGGTAAGTATATTGTAGTCACTTAGCAACCAGAACTGGCTTTTGAAACCATTTTTTCCCCACGTTTGTTTTAAAATTAACTTCTACGTGCTCAATAAATCATTTTAGAGCATGCGGGGTTGTAGTTTAAAGCTACCCTATTATACTCTGTGCGGACCTGACTTTTAGAAGTGCTGCAACTTTGATTCTAGTCAGTGGGACCTACTGGGGCTCAGCACCCCTGAAAAATCAGCTCCCCTATGGTCCATACAAACACAAACTGCTTCCCATGCATCCCCAGGAGCTAGAAGTTCAAACTGCCTCTTAACTCAACAGCCAAAACTTCCAGATTTGTCCCTGGCAACTTCTGTAATGCAGTCCTGAGTGATCAATGCAAAAATCTTTGGCATGTGAAAACTAAAAGTGTGAGAACAGCATAAAATAAATTGAATTGTAAAATAACACAGAGGCAATTCTACTGATTGCCTTATTCAGCTTCACATTTATTTAATTAAAAAACCTACATTTTATAATTAAAGTGCAGCTCTTGCAGAATTTTCAGGCTGCGGCAGCAGTGTGTCAAAGAAACTAGGACTCGTGCCCTAGACCCGCTTGCTGTAGGAGACACTGGGCTTGGGCACTGGGGCCCAACCTGCGAACATAATGCTAGCAGGAATAATGCTTACTGCCCACAGTAGTACCACTGAAGGACAACCAGGATCAGGAAGTCAGTGGGACTCACCCTAGCCAGCATTTGGCCGATGGGAATGATATTCACTTCCAACATTGATTCCTGTACACTCCATCAGTGAGATTAGGGTGGCTGAGAGACAGAGCATGTTTAGATTTTGAAAAGCAGAACAGTGCCCCCTAATGCTATTTGGTGCTGCCCGTGGGTGGAAAGCATCCAGAATACGAAGGGCAGCTGCACAGCACCCTCTGAAGCCCCGATGTGCTGTTGAGAAATGACAGAACACTGGGAAGAAAGGGGCCTTTTTTGTTTTTTTGTAGACTGAAGTACTGAGAGGAATAGAAAGTGTCTTGTGACTGGTAAATTGAACCACTGTGACTCAGCTGATCAAGAAGCTGTGGTGTGTGAGACCCACATTGCATTCTGACCCCAGGCTGTTCGACAGATATTTCTGATCAAACACATGGTTTTGCCTCTCTGCTACTTGGATGTGCTTTATCCGGAGAATCTTTACTGCACACAGTGCAGTGTTACTGAGCTGGTAGGAAGAGCCCCACGAATAGGCCTTGTATATCTAGGCGACTTACACCATCCTGTCTGGAAGAAAACCTTTCCTGAAGTTTGCAATAGTTGAGTTTGGGGCCAAAAATCATACCCCAAGCCCTCCCCTTTAGCTGCACTCTCTCCTGCACGATCCAGTAGTTTGGGTTGCTGGATTGTCAATATTGTCCTTTCCACCTCCTCCCCCCCCTCCCCCCGCTTTAGAAACAGGTGACCAAATTGAACATCATATTGATTTCAAGGGTGTCCAAAATACCCCACCTTGCTAGGAGCCCTGTCTTTCATCTTAATTTCTATCCATGTTTTAAAAAAATTAATTAACATTAAGTAATGATTCAATACTGACTGGTACTTGTATTAGAGATGAGCCTGAACCTCTTAGCTATAAAGGGAGGATTAATCAGGGCCTGGATCAGACTTCTGTGGCTTGAGTCCATTTCTTGCCAGAGATTTGCTAGTTGTTTGGTTCTTCACCAATAACTACCTGGAGTTTGATGAGCTCTGTGGTCACAGGGAAAACTTTTGGGCTGCAGTTTAACGCTCTGCAGGCCCCATTTTTGGCACACCTCTTTAACTGGAACCCAATTGCTCTTTTTTCCCCACCTGCTGAGATCTGGGCTGCAGTGCAGAAAGCGACTGTCTTAAACACTCACTGCATTGCTGCTAGTGGTTGTTTAAAGTTGGGGTGGGTGCGGGGTGTTCTCTAGCTTGGGAGGGGGATGTGGATGCTGGAGTTCTCTCTGCCTTTCTCTTGTGTGGGATGACCTCTCCATGGTCCAGGAAGGAGATAGCTAATGGAGTTCTCTATGTTCCTGACCCGAGGGCAGTTGGGTAGGAAGCTTGGCTGGGAATGGCTCATCATAAGACTGTCATCAGTCTGTTAAAGTCAATACCAATTACAAGGCTATTAATTAAAAAAATGTGACTGATGCCTACAATGAATGTAACCCTCTATTTTCCATGTAAGCACGTTGCACACATCCAGTAAGACTTAGGGAACTCTGCATGCACTGATTGTTAAAGGGGCAGCATAGTCTTTGAAGTGTTAAGGCTAGTTTTGTTCTGTCCTGGCTCCTCTATCCGCTCAAACTTCCACAGACACCCAAACGGACACAGTCCAATTTGAGATTCCTTATTTCCTAATCTCCTGCTGGCTGGGAAGATCTCAGATTTGGGGTTGTCTTTTATCTCGCCCATCATGAAAAAGTGAAAGGCATGAATGGCAAGTCCATTGATGTCACATCTCATTCTCTGGAAGGCTTGTCTTTTATTCAGCCTCAATGTTCCCATGCTTAATCTGGGGGAAAATGGAGATTATGATACTTGCCTTCCTTTTAAAGCACTTTAAGATCTATGGATGAAAAGCAGCTAGCTAAGCCTATGTATATCAGTACCATTGTGTGTGAACACTAGCCTGGAGCTAATTTCCCGACTGACTGTTCCATTGTGACTATTCTGAAGAGGTAATTCCTGACTGAGTGGCTTCCATGGAAATATATGGGAGTGGGTTCTGGAGTGACTGCTTTGTTGGCACAACACCATGAAGGGATTTCCAGGCTGATTGATGGTTGCTTCTCCACTTTCCTGGAGAGGGGGTGGGTATGGATGGGAGGAAGAGAGGGACTGCATGTGTAAACATGACATTATAATTTTCCTACCAAGGGTTATCTTTACCTGATAGCACCCAGTCCTGTCTGCATTAGCTGGTTTCCCTTCCTCATTTTGGGAATCTGGAAAGAGCTGCCTGGCTTTGCTTTGTGATTTACCAGCCAGACTTGCTGCACTGCTCCCAAGCGAGTCCACCCTATCCGAGCACACATATGCTCCCTGCCTCTCTAACAAACCCAGGTAACCTTGGAGTGCCATGTAAACTTGGCAAAGAAGAGCGTGATTCCCCTGTGCTAGCTGGCAACTTGGATAGCGTTGGGGGCATGAATCCTTCTCAGAGATGCACGTAGACTCGGTTCCATCACTGCCGGGCAGGACAGATGTGACTCAACGTGCACCAGTGACGCAGACAATCTGTATCTGGCCAGATGCCGGGTCTTTGAATGTTCATTGGGGGAGGGGGAGGGCAGAGGGGGGAGACAGGATCTGCCTTCTCCTTGCCTCTGGTGTTGGGGGAGATGAAAGGGGGGAGGGGGGCTGTGACAGAGAAGCCTGTTTGTCGGTAGGTTCTTGCCCTGTTTGATGGCAGAGATGGAACAGAATGGGACTGATGCACAGAAGCCCTGCTGGAGCTGTTTGTCCTTTTACTGCATCTGTTGGATTTTTGCGGGTTGTTTTGTTTTTCTATCCTGTGTGTGGTTTTTTGGTAATAATCCCCTCCAAGGTTACAGCGATATCATTTGTCAGGCAAGCCGACAGAGCTCTTTCTTACTCTGGGATTACATAAGAGAACACAGGCTTTATTACCATTTTAGGGAGTATTAGCATTGTGGATTATTTCCATAGAGACTCAGCGGCAGCCTTCACTCCTCACTCACTCTTCCTCCCTCCCCCACCACTTAAAAATAATATTTATCTATTAAACAAACACTAGAAGTGACCTGTGACCCAGAAACTGGCTGACGAATGGCACACGTGGAGGGGTTGAATCTAGGCAGCACGTCTCACAAACCCATGAATGGAAGGAAAAGCTGTAACGGGAGAATGCGGAACAGCAAGAAACAATAGCATCTCCTCTAGTCCTGCTTTTTGGATCTAGGAGAAAACAGTGAGGATTGGGATTTGAGATTCTGGGGTCTAATCCTGTCTCTGCCACTGGGTGATCTTGTGCAAGTTGAGTGACTGCTCACTGCCTCAGTTTCCCCATCTTTAAAATGGGGAATAATTATTGCCCAGCTTCTTTGTGCTATGCATCCCACTCGACCAAAATGAGGATGCCCAGATTGTGGCAAAGCAGAGCAGCAAGTCCCCTGTCGCCATTCCACTGCCCGCATGAGGTGCATCTGCCTAACTGACCATCTGCATAGGCAAAGGTGTAGGGTGGTTATGTTCATAAACTAGGCACCTGAAATTGTACATGCATCACTTTGAAAAACTAGTCCTGCGTTTGACTGATATTGCAAACTCCTCGGGCAGGGACCTAGTTCAGGAATGAACTTGGTGGGGCCTATTATGTCTTTCCCATTTCCAGCTTAGCTGGTTATGCAGGTGAACCTGGACGGGGGAATAACTGCACCCTGTAAAGTAGCTCTGTATTCTGAATGGCAGAGACATTCTCCTTGGCATGTGATGAGCATGATGAGGTAGTTTCTTAACACATCTTTGAACCAATAAAGTCTGGAAGGTGTTAACTTTGTCGCTGCTGCAGCACAGCGTAACGACATTCTGCCTGGAGCGTCACCACCTCAGTGCAGTGTACCTGGTTGAAAAGGCAGCCCTTGCTGTATGTCTTTGCCCCATCAGCTTGCTAGGTGAGGCAGCCCTCAAGAGTCCCCACCCATGATTATCTGCCAAATCCATTCACATGATCATGCTCAGCTAAGAATGGAATTGGTGTATGTGATTGATGAGATAGATGATATCATGTGTCTTCAGACCGGGATTGGGATCAGAGCAATGGGACTAGGCAAGGGAAGTGCCCTGCCTCTGCATCTGGGACTCTCTTATGTTGCCTGACACTGGATGTTGTGCCTTTCAGGGACTGGGAGTTGTGCAATTAGAACTTCTTCACTTAATGTATATCTGTTTGTAAACTTAGTATTCCTGCTGGAGGTATTGGATTATGTTTTATTTTGTTTGTTTGGACCTACCTATAGGCCCTTGCCTAGGTAACAGCTATCCCATGTGCCCCACAGTCATTTGTCATGACCATCCCTGAGGGTTAGCCTGACTGGAGGAACAGAAGACCTCTAAACAAATCCATGGCGGAGATTGAAACTCTGTTTCTTGAAGGCATTCGCTCTCTAGGGCCACGGACAGTGCGTGTGTGCTGATGGAAGTAGCATATGCCCACCCAGTCGCCAATAATGGAAAACACCAGGAGCAGCTTCAGGTGGCAGATCCACCTCAGTGGCCGAACAGATCCTTGTAGAAGAAACTGTTCCTGCAGGAGGAACAAGAAGTGGCCATGTGATCAGAAAGCCACTGAGGTTCAGTCATTCACAGATGAGCTAGAATAGGATATTGTGGTGATCGTGAGGGGGATGCTGCTCAGTTCTGGGGTTAGGAGTGGCTGAATAGTCTTCTCGTGATAGAAACCATTAGAGATCCTTTTTTCTAGCTACATTTTTATTTTGTTTTTTATTGAGAAGAACGTGTTTTCTTGTTTAGTATTTTTGGTGCTTGAGACATTGGCCTCTTGTGAGGTGGGAGGGGAAAGGCAGCACCTAACTTGCTTACCAGGAGATGATGGTCCTCTTGATGAGCTTCTAGCTATTGAGGCACATGTATGGTTTATAAATGTAGTGTCAGGTGGCTAATATCCACACTTTCTGACACTTGGAAATTGTAAAATTTGAGCTTTACTTGTAGGCTGAACCCATCCCAGCTCTGGGTCCTCTGCTGCCATTTGAAAAATAAGTATCAATACATTTAATTTTTCTTATGCAGCAGGAAAATAATCTCTGTTGCTGCAGCTAAGTGAATCCTGACAAAAGTGGTTCTCAGGGACTCAAAACTGTTGTCTTGGTGGCCTGCCTTCACTTTCTGTTCCCTCTCTAGTCTCTTATCTGTGATCTTCACGGCTGCATCTCACTAACAGACCTGAGACGATGGGCATGGTTGTGAGGGCCAGCGCCGGCTCCAGGGTTTTTGCTGCCCCAGGCAGCAAAAAAAAAAAAAGCCGCGATTGCGATCTGCGGCGGCAATTCGGCGGGAGGTCCTTCGCTCCGAGCGGGAGTGAGGGACCCTCCGCCGAATTGCCGCCGAATAGCTGGACGTGCCGCCCCTCTCCCGAGTGGCCGCCCCAAGCACCTGCTTGTTCAGCTGGTGCCTGGAGCCGGCCCTGGTGAGGGCCTATGAAATCCTGCAAAGCCTGAGTTTCAACCCAAACATTTGAGGTTATTGATCTGAGGTTGTGCAGATACACCAGGCTACGACTTACACAAAGGTTTCAACTGGGTTACTGGAAATGTTAGCCAAGAACATGGGCCAACAACCATAAAGTGCCATAGGATTTCTAGGATTCTTCTCTAAATGGAGAAGATTGGCCCATGGTTTTAAAGACTAGACCCAAAAGCCGTGCTGATGCTAAGCATCTTGTATGAGCCCTCAGTAAAGGGACACGTCTCCTCCTGATCGAAGTGTTCTAGTCTGTCTGCCTGTAACCGCTCCTGGGGCGTACCTAGTGGGAAGTGGTTCAGGAGGGAGTGAAAGTCAATATGTAATTGGACTAATGAGATCCATGTGAATAGCAATAGCACATTCGGTTACCGCCCACACATTGTACACGGCTGATCTTCTACCTTGGAAAGATGAAAGGCTGAGTCGACGCTGCAAGGATTCAGACCTGTTGGAATACTAAGCCATGGCTCCTGGCGGTAGCAAACCCTGCCCAGCAATCAGATCTCTATATTACCAGGGCGAAAACAGAGGGAGTTAGGGGAAGATTTTTTTTTAAAGAGTAAAGACCGTGATGTTTTAGGTCTAGTTAGTCATGCATGGGGAAGGCTTGCTTCAATGTTCCTCACTCAGGACTCTGGAACAACTAGGGAATCCCTCCCATGTCTCACGCTAGACTCAGGGCAGGGAGGGGCTGTGGGCATTTTAGTGTCAGGTAGATACAGTAAAGCTACTGTCCTTTAATACAAACTCTTGGTCCATCATTTAAAGGCCCTTGATGACTTGGGACATGATCACAAGCATTCCTACCTTATCCCCGTGGATTTAAAAAAAAAACCCTCCAGCCATGTGTAGGCAGTAACCATAAAAACAAACTATATTTCTCATCTAAACACACCCACGTGTGCTCTTACAGGCCCCTCGGGGAAGGACACACAGCCGCATGCTGGAACTTCTGTGATCAGTATCTATTAATCACAGCTATTATTAATGTGCAGTTACAGTCAAAAACAGTGACTGTGGAAATGGGACCTTCTTCCTCAACAGATCTGTTCTCTCCATGTCTACACTAGAGCCTATGTCAGTAAAATGTATGTCACTCGGGTATGAATATTCCACCCCCTGAGCGACATACGTTTTGGTGGCATAAATGCTCACGTGCACAGCTCTATGTTGGCGGGAGAGCTTCTCCCGCCGACATAGCTTCTGCTGCTTATGGAAGTGTCTTTTTTAATGCCGATGGGCGAGCGCTCTCTCCCATAGGCACAGAGCATCTTCACCAGACAGTATCGGTACAGTTGTGCCACTGCAGCACTGTACATATAGACATGGTTTTAGTGTTTTCAAATCAGACCTGTTCACTGATACAAGTGTAAGCAGAGTCAGGATGAGCTCTACCCTGACATCTGGTGGTGGATTATGGTGAGTGTGGAAAAGAACTTCGGGGGCTGATCTTGTTTGCATAGGCACACCCACTCCACCTAGCATGAGCTTACACCAGCCCAAAATGGTCACTTTGGCTGCTGTAGGATCCCCAGTTTCTCTGTTATTGGGGCAGGAAGAATAAAGTGTTGTTACCATGGTTATGTGGATCAAGGCCGGTGGAACTGTTTTATGACAGAGGGACTCACCATCAACTAAGCAGCACTTGCTAGACAAGGGACATGGGTTCCAAAACCCAGTGAATTGAGAGAGGTTGGGGACAGGTATTTATATCTGATGGGATGGGCCTTTTCTGGGGGCCTGAAACACCAATTGTACCTTCTTCTCTCTTCCTCTCTCTCCATTGTTGAATGTCAGAGCTAACTTTGATTCCATTAGGAGTCTAGTTACTGAATTTGCTTTGGGCCAATGGTACACCAGCACTGGTGCTCCCCTACTACAAGCTGAAATCACTAAAGAGCTAAAGTTACTAAGAACTGAGATCACTGAGCGCTGTGTTAACTAGTGGGGGAGCCTGAAGCTATATTGCGAAGCGGCTGGCAGAGTGGAGCAGTTTGTGGGGCGGTTGGTGCAGCCCGCGGGACGTGGAGTGGAGCGGGGCAGTTCATGGGACGGCTGGTGCAGCTCACGGGACGGCTAGTGGAGTGGAGCGGCTCATGGTGAAGGCGGCAGCAGAACCCCACGGAGAGGCGGGGCAGTCGGCCTCGGACCACGTAAGGTGCCCCTTAACACCCTGCGTACCCTTTCTCCCCCCCTTCCACCCAGGCTGGGGGGGTAAAACTCTGCAGGTAAACTCTTGAACTCTGGGGCTGCACTGCCCAAGGACAGAGACTTTAGAGGTGTTGGACTTTTGGGACTTTTGGGTGATCTTTTGGATTGTTGGACTTAAGACCCTGAGGGGAAAAGGATACTGCCAAACTTACTTGGGGGTGGGTCTTTTGCTCATGGTTTGTATTATGAATCCTGTTTGTGGTATTTCCCCAATATAATGCCGCATTGTTTCCCTCCTTTATTAAAAGGATTTTGCTACACTCGGACTCTGTGCTTGCGAGAGGGGAAGTATTGCCTCTTAGAGGCGCCCGGGGGGTGGTATGAAATTGTCCCAGGTCACTGGGTGGTGGCTTGAGCCGGTTTTGCATTGTGTTATTGAAATGGAACCCCTAGACCAGGGGTAGGCAACCTATGGCATGCGTGCCGAAGGCGGCACGCGAGCTGATTTTCAGTGGCACTCACACTGCCTGGGTCCTAGCCACCGCTCCGGGGGGCTCTGCATTTTAATTTAATTTTAAATGAAGCTTCTTAAACATTTTAAAAACCTTATTTACTTTACATACACCAATAGTTTAGTTATATATTATAGACTTATAGAAAGAGACCGTCTAAAAACGTTAAAATGTATGACTGGCACGTGAAACCTCAAATTAGCGTGAATAAATGAAGACTCGGCACACCACTTCTGAAAGGTTGCCGACCCCTGCCCTAGCTACTGAACCCAGCCCTTGTTGCTGCCAACTCAGATGGGCAGAAGGCTTACATTAGCAATACAGCTATAGGAAGGTGAGCTGGAATCTTTTCCGCCTCGCACATCCTAACAACAGTTAGCTAGACCACATTCCTGCCCCGTTGCCATTCTTCCACCCTGCCTAACTCTCCCAGAATGTCTGTGGTCTGTCTCCCTTTAGTGGAATGCAGCCCCACCCCACCCTTGCTTTGTGACCTGTTTTTCATGGCAGAGTGAAGCATTGTGAGAGATTTATGTTAATCACCCTGTACATCCTAACACAACTGTTAGCTAGACTTTGATTGCAGGCTCTTTAATATCAGCCGTGGTGGAAGAGGCAGAAAGAACACATCTTGGCTTTCAAATAAATCTTGAGTACTTTATAGCTTCAGAGCGCTTTGCAAATGTACTGAACCACAGTCCATTACCAGATATGTGCAGTGATAATGGTCGCTATTGGCGATTGAACCCAGGGCCTTTGGTACCAAAAGCAGAAGCTACCATCACTTGAGCTAAAGATGTGCCTTGAGCCTTGCTGCTGAATGCTGTGTCTGTAAGCATGCAGCACAAAATGCCACTTGAATGCCTGTGCACCTCAGCATTTAAGCCACTAGCATAATGCTTGTCTCTTTCTCATAGCTGGCCCTAGCGGCTACACCAGTCAGCCGGAGAACTGTAACTCCTTTAACTCACCTGTCGGGATTGTCCTTTTGAAACTGTAGGTCCCATGTTTAAATCCTATTGACAACCCTGGTGTCTGTGTATCTCTCGTAGGCACTTCTATGGCCCAGTATCTGAGCACCTCACCCTCGTTAATGGATTTATCTCCACAACACCCCTGTGAGGTAGAGCAGTGCTATTACCTCCATTGTACAGATGGGGAACTGAGGCACAGAGAGGCTAAGAGACTTGCCCCAGGTCATCCAGGAAGTGCATGGTAGAAAAGAGTAGTGAATCCAGCTCTAAGTGCCCACCTTAACCACTGGACTGTCCCTTCTATCGTTAGCCTTTGATTGTCAGCAGCTGCGGTGCATTACAGAAACATTAATGTAATCGGATCCCAGTTTGTCTCCACTTTTGATCAGTGAATCAAGCAAATTTGCTAGGGAACTGTGCAAAAAGAATAATTAATAACAATTATTTGTGTTGTAACAGAGTTTCATCCAATGATCTCTCAGAGCTGGGCAAACAGGAATTAATTCAGCCTTACAGTCCCCCCTTGGGAGGAAGCAAAGTATTATTATCCACATTAAGAGTCTCTCTGTATGATTATGATAATTATAGTACAGCACTTAGGTGTTGTTCTAGGCACTATATAAGATGGTAAATACATAATATTTGACAGCTAGAAACAAAGGAATTTCCATTACAGATCACACTAGTGGTCCAACTAGGCCAGTATTCTGTCTCCCACAAAGCATGGCGCCAGATGCTTCAGAGGAAGAGGCAAGAAATCTCCTAGCAGACAATTCATGAATAACCTGCTGTAGCGGGGTGACGACTCACTGGCGTGGTGCCTCCTGCTGGTCATCCTGGGAATTAGCTCTTCCAGCCCAGAGCGCCCTCTGCAGGCCGGTGACTTGCCTGCCGCTGCCCCCCCCCCCGCCCCATATGTCCCTCCCAGACCCCGGTGCCCCTTTACATCAGGGTTCTGCCCCCAGCAGTAACCCACAATCTGGGTCTCCCCACTCAGGGGAACCCCCAACCCCCTATCCCCACCTTGCCACAGTGGCTACTGCCAGTCTCCATCTAGCCCCCACTCACTGGGGCAGATGGCAGTCTGTAAACCACTCATCATTGGCAAGGGGGGTTGGACCAGCTGCCTATTCCTGGGCTGCCCCTTTGCAGCCCTAGTACTCTTTTGTGGGCCCTTAACTCAGCCTGCAGCTTTTCTAGGCTGGAGCTCCCCAGCTCCCTCTGCCCTTCCCCAGCACTGCTCCACCCTAGGTACCTTCCTCAGCTCCCAGGCAGCCAGGTCCTTCTCTCTCAAGGAAGCTAGAGAGAGTATATGCCTCAGCCCTCTTATAGGGCTAGCTGTGGCCGGATTGGGGCGTGGCCTCACCTATGGCTGCTTCCCCAATCAGCCTTTCTTTTCCCAGCTGCAGGGCTGGAGCGGGGTGGCCACCCTGCTACACCTGCCCAGAGCCACAGAGAGGTGAAGCGACTGGCCCAAGGTGACACAGTGAGCCGCTGACAGAGCTGGATGTATACAGTGATGTAGGGTGCCTGTCCTATGACATAACAGAAAAGACCTTTCTCCATTCCCTACACAATCACTCTTCTGATGTTTAAAGCCCCAGATGTACATTCGCAGAAAGGTTTTGTTGCCAGAGTCTGAGATCACTTTGAATCAAGACCCTGAGACTTGCCACTGAGGCACCAAACCATCGGCTTTACTGCTCCTACCTGCACTACCTGCTCTTACCTGCACATCCACAGACCACACACCGAGCTCCCAAAATCCTGCCTATCATGGATTGGATTTGGTTTAAAACCAAGGATGGATTTTCTGGGTCAGGCTTTTCTTCCTTTGTCCCAAGGCCTGGTCAGAAATGTGGAGGGGAGGCCCCCCCAGATATTATAAAGGGGGAGGCACTTCCTGCCTGCCGTGATGCCCCAGGATCCAGCGAGATCTCCTTTTCTGCCATCTAGGTTCCCTGGGAGACCAGAACACAAGGACAGGTCACGGATTCTGAGCTGCTTTATTAGTACAGCCTAAGCAGTTAGTGGCTTTGTTCTGTGTGCAGTAGCCCTCCTCTTCCTCTTGCGCTAAGCCTTGGGGAAAGGGTTACAGCCCAGATGAATTGGGTAGGTTAAGTCGGTAGGCACTGAAGAGCTATATCTGGACAAATTTGGGGCTGCCCTGGATCCTGGCATCTGAGACCTCCAGCAGGGTTTTTCCCATCCCAACTCCTCAGATACACCCATGGAATAAAGCGATGTTTGGCTTTTCTGAGGACAACTGGCTGGGCACGGCAGTGTCTGAAATAAATATAGTTTTGGAGGAGAATTCATTTCCCCTGAATTAATGCAGCCTGACACAGAGCACAGGAGCATGTGCCATCTGGTCAGATCTGACTTGATTTTCTGAACAAGGGGGAGGGTAAGTGATACTTTTATGAAGTGGAGTTGCAGCACAGGCAGAAACAGTAATCCCTTGGTACGGAAAATGCGAGATGCTAATCTGAAATTAAAATGGGTGAACACTCACAGGCCCAGTAAGGTCAAGAAGGTCAAAATGTTGATCTCTGAGGAAATGAACCTTTTTTTTTTTTATCTCCAGAAATCCTGGGCATAACTATCTAGTCCATCAGTTTAATAGGCAGCCGTGTGTAGCGAGCTGTTCTTTTATTTCAGAACCAGCTTGTTCATTGTATGCATAGAGAGTAATGTCATTTCCTCTCTTCTACTCCAAAGACGTGTATTTTATCTGCAGAGGATCCCCTCGTTTATATACCATCCACACACACTCACACACATGTCCTCCGCCTCAAGCCCTGTGCTGAAGTTGCCAGCTGATTGAGGACATGTAAATTGGGCCAGAGGATGTCCCTCTCATTCAGCAGCACTAGCAGCCCATATAGCAAGAAATCAGGAGTATAATTCGGTTCTCCTATGTAGTCATGCAGAGCATGTAATGAAATGGCTAAATTCCTCCAACCCTTTCCACGGGGGTGGGGTGGGGTGGAATCGAAACTCTTCAGCTTGGTGCCATAACATAAGCCCTAATACTGCTCAAGCTGAAGGCGATTCTCATTTAGCTCCAGCAGTGGGGACGTGTGTTTTTTGAAGCTGAAGGATCTGAGTTATACTCCCACTTCTGCTGCGGTGAAGTTCCTAATGGCCATGTCATGCGTCGCAATGACAAACGTGAAATCCTAGTTGGCCATGATTTTGTTATAAGCACGGATCACAGGGGCAGCCCAGCTATTGAAGATTTAGTGGATAATGGTTTAGTGGCCAGAGCCTATATAAGAAAGGGACAGAAAGAGGCTGTCCCTCTTTCCAAGGAAAATAACAGGTGGAATGGCCCAGCTACTAGCAACTGTGCAACCATTGCCCTGGCACACGGAACAGCTCCCATCAAGTTGAAATGTTTAGGGTGAGGAGGCAATAAATAACACATCTGACCTGCAGGGCCATGACTAGAGAAAAGGTGAGTTGGAGAGGTGATCAAAAGCATCCGTCATGTGCAGTAAAAAATAGTTGCTTGTACAGGGGGGTTCCCTCATAATGGATGTAATACAGAAGCCCCCCACCTCCTTTACCCTCCAAGAGGCTAGCAGAGGAGAGTTGCCCAGGGATAAAACCTGACTGGATCCCTAAAGTTAAGCTTGGAATGAAAAGTGTAACAAAGCTTTTTGCTGTTGTCAGAAGTCGGTCTTTTATCCTCTATATGGGCCCAGCCACTATAATGGGCAATATGACTCCTTCATACACATAAAGCCAGTAAATTACAATAGCTGTCAGTTGACATCAGTGGTTCAAGGTGAGTGGGGTCTGTAGGAGGAATAAGCTGAAGGGTGCTGTTTTATACAATTGCTTTTTAAAGTTAGCAGTGAATGTTGCTGCTTTCTGCACTGGGCGGAGAGGGAGGGGAGATTCCCTCCCCAATAACTGTTCATTTGTCACTAACCACAATGACCCTGGTGTATAGCAAGGACAGAATCGCACCATGTTATGTGTCTTAGGTTGCTCCACTCATTCTTGGGTGCAGTAAATCTTACCTCCCCCACTGGGGAGAGGAGAGTGGCTTGTGAGGCTTGAATGACTGTTTGTAAGGAGTGGTGTTGTAGCCGTGTCGGTCCCAGGACATGAGACACACAAGGTGGGTGAGGTAATATGTTTTATTGAACCCACTGCTGTTGGTGAGAGAGAGAAACTTTTGAGCTTACACAGAGCGCTTCTTCAGGTCTGGGAAACTACCTCAGAGTGTCACAGCTAAATACAAGGTGGAACTGATTGTTCAGCATAAGTAGTTAACATGTTACAAACCTTGGATGAAGGATGCTATAGAAGAGCAAAATGTTATAAAGATGTGCCCTGAAGCCATGGTTTGGGCTCAGCTCATTGCTGAGAGATTCCAGCTGTGAACTCTGGCTCTGCACCCCTCCACAGTCCAGGGGCGTTAGGCTTTGGGGATTTGGTTCAGCTGTGTTTCTACAGAGCCTCAATCCCCACCTCACGCCTTTTTCCCCAGGTCCCTCCTCATAAATTCACTTCACTTCCCAGAAATGGGAGAAATCAACCACTCGTTCTCCTCCTCTACTCCACCTCCTTTACTACCAGCCTCATTTGCAAATCTGGAGCAGAACATCTGATAAAATCGTGCAGAGGTCTTTTATTAATGTTCGTCTAGGAGCTGACCAGATGCCCCGGCCTGTGAAATAATCACCATCTGTTGATTGCAATTGTAATTGCAAGCCAAAAGCCAAAAGCCTGGAAGGTTTTTTCAGTGATGTAGTCAAAGAACTGCTGCTTGACTTTTCTGAATTAAAACAAAAGCCTCCTTTTCTGACCTGCTTTGGGTCAAGGCTTTAAAAAGCACACCATACCCTCTGATGCCTGTGAATAGCTTTCCGGTTTGTTACCTCCTCCTGGAGTTGCTAAGCTAGCACCAGCCTCTCTTTCCTTTTGTTGTGTTGTGGATGGAGTGCAGTATCACTGTGTGCTGTGAAAGAGCCAATGCGTTTCACCCTTGCGCTGGCTGTACTTTAGCGGAAAGCGAGTTTCTCTCTGCAATCGTGCTCACCGTATAGGTTTCTTCCACCTCTAACATCTGTGGTTCTGTAAACCTGTGGTGAAAACGGGAGGTGCAGGTTTTTTAGTATGTCGAAGGCAAAGGATCTTTCTCAACAGATGATTAATGATAAGAGTGTAGGACAAGGTTTGGGCCTATTTAAACTGTATGAAGAGAGCATGATGCACAATAGGGGATCTAATCTGGTGTCCTGCCTCCGTTTGATTCTTAGGAGGCCAGTCACATGGCCATTTTGTGCAGTGTTGTATCTACTGGGGCAAGATTCAGAGATTCCTTTCTGCCTTCCCATCCCACACATTTGATCAGTGGACAGCTGGAAGCATGAGTGGTCTGGGGGCAGGGACTTTTATTACTGGATGTTTGTATAGTGCTAAGCACAATGGGTCTCCGACCTTGTTGGCCTCTAGGCACTACCATAATATAAATGTTTATAATAATGATCATACTGAAAAATGGTGCTTGATGACCCTTAATATCTTCTCTTAATTCAATACATGTCTGTTAATAGTCATAAAATTATCCAGAGCTACTGAAAAATCCAGCCTCGCTGTTTGCCTCTGCAGCAGTATGAATTCCACAGGGGGGACTACATGCTCCGTGAAGTGTCTGCTTTTCTTAAAAAACAAGGAACAAATTGAACAAACAAACAAACCAAAAAACCCCCCACCGCTAAGCCTTTTTTGGTGTACGAAAGAATCAAATAAATTGGAGAGACGTAGATGACCTAGTTCCTGTTTGTGATCTCACTCATATCAATTTTATACTAGTGTAGCCCCATTGACTTCAGGGGAGTTACTGCTAATTTACACTGATGTAAAAGCAGAATCAGGGCCAACATATTGCAGTCTGATTTTCCTGTCTTAGTTTAATCCCATTACGCCTAGTTCTTACTCAGCTACCACTCTAAACAATCCCCCCCACTCCGTAATATTGACATGCTTCAAACAGCTTTGTATAGCTATTATGCCTGCTCCCTCTGAGTCCTTCCTTAGTAAAGTGATGCACATTTAACCTTTTTTTGTCTTTCCTCATAAATCTCTCCAATTCCCTGATCAATTTTGCTGCTCTTCTGTGAATTCCCTCCAGTTTGCCATTCATTGTGGGTAACGGGATGAGCAAAACTGAATTCCTAGGGCGGTTGCACCAGAGGGGTGCAGAAACGGTCTATTATCTCCCTATTCCATGATGTGATCCCTCCGTGTACACAGCGCACAGCCCCAAACTGCATGAGCTTCTTTTGCTTCAATGTCACAAGCTCATTTCTTATTTGCTGCTCTCTATTCACCCTGATCTCTTTTAACATGATTGCTTTCCTGTTTTCTCCCTCCCGTTCAGTATCTGTGTTCTGGATTTCTGTTCTCCAGGGGTATCAGCTATATTTTCCCAAGATGAATCTCATTTTGTTGTGTTCAGCCCATGTTTCTAGTGTGTCTAGTTTCCTTTGCATTATGGCCCCTCTCCTGCAAAGATTTATATATGTGCTTAATTTTCAGTTAGTTTATTGCAGTTACTCGGATGCTCACATTATTCACATGCGTAAAGTTATGGATGTACATTTGCACTTGCTTACAGTTAAAGATGTCTTTGTAGCATGAGGGCCTGTTTCTCTGTCCACCTTGGCATTTTAATGCCTTCCACTTGAGTGTCATCTGCAAATTCACTGACATGCTGTGACTTCCTTTTGACTTTCCTTCCTTCCACTGGTTTAATAGACGGGACCTGAGAACAATCCCTGTGGTACCCTATTAGACGCCTCTCCCCCAAACGATACTTTATTTACAGTCCTTCCACCAGTTTTCAATCCACTGGATAGTGTTCTGTCCAAGAGGATGCAGCATCATATGCGTCACTAAAATCCCCAAACAGCCCATTTCCACTTTCCCTTCATATGTTAACTGTATATTGTACCACAAATATAGTTCTCTTCTCTAGGTGCTTAATGATCTTTTTTCTCTTTAATATGTGTTCTATTATTTTACTAGGAATAGAAACTAGACTTACAGTAAAATAATTGCCAGGATCACTTTTCTTTGAAAATCAGTATGACATTTGCTATTCTTCAGTCTTCTGGAAACGCCCTACCTCTCTGTGGTTTTTCAGATTTATATGTTGGAGAAACAGTAAGTTTGTTAGCTAGTTCCCTTAACAACAGTCTAGGACTCCAATCCTGCAGATACTTAAACACGTGCTTAACTTTACACTTTGTGAGTAGTGCATCGAAGTGAAAGAGACTGTTCACAGTGAATGAAGTTAAGCAGGTGCATCCATCTTTGCAAGATCAGGTCCTAGGATGTTGTTTACTGTATCTGGACTAGCTGATTTGTAAATGTTCCAAGTGTTTCCTTACTTGCTGTTTTTCAGCAGCGATGTCTGACAAGCTTTTCCTCCCTTCCTTTCTAGTCCAAATTTCTTCTTCCTTTTTCTTCTTATAAAGACAGATTTAAAAAATCTGCTCAGTCATTTCCGAATCATTAATTTCATCCCCATCCTCCATGTATTAATGAACCTACCTTCTTTCAGGCACATCTTTTCCCCCCTAATGAATTTGTAAATCCCTTCTTATTTCCTTTAGCGCCTTAGGCAGCATAAACTCATTTGCTTTTTTTTCTTCTTCTGCCCTTATCTTTTCCCTACAGCCTTAACTGACTTGGTGTATTCTTGTTTGGTCCCATTCTCCCTTTCAATTTCCATTTCCAGTAAGGATTTTTTAAAAACGATTGCTTTATGACAAGGTGTGGGTTAGAACTCACGGCCGTACAGCACAATGAAGTATAAGTGTGTTATTCAAAAGTCTTGTGTGGTGGCATCTCCTCAGGGACAATTTATTTTAGCAACAGTCATCTGGCTGCAATGCTAGAGTAGCTCCACTCCTCCTAGAGTGCCCTCTCCATTTACAAAGCTCAGCCCATTGTCTGGGGACACGGAATGCCAGCGATCTTGGAAGGGGGAAACACCTGAGTACATTAGTGCTCCTCTTCTTTCTCTTTTGTTTCTGAACCGCTTCATCCTCTGCCTTACGAGATGTGTTAGCCGTTTATGCTAGATTTCTTCTTTCCTTTGCATGTACTTTAAACTCCGGCTAGTTCTGAAGCTAGTGTAGGAGATCAGTAGTATCCTTCCTGGTTAAGAGAAGACCATAGAATCCAAACAAAGAATAATTAGCCAGTGAGTGTTTCAACCAGTTGTTGTTCAGAGGAAGGTTGAATGTTGGGAGGAACAGTGTGGGAGAAGCCCAGGACTGAATGAATGAATTCCCTTAATACATGGTCGGTGTGTGAGATAGTTCCTTCTCCTAGTGATTTTCTCCTTGTAGACTTTCTTTAGGTACAGATTCACCATGTTGTCACATTGTGTAACACAAGCATGGCATTAGTACCCCACCGGTGTGCAAGGAAGCTGTGATAATCACATTTAACATCAGGACAGGTGGCAAATCCTTGTGGACTTTAAGGCCAGAAGGGACCATTGTGATCATCTAGTCTCACCTCCTGCACGTCGCAGGCCACAGAACCTCACCCACCCACTCCTGTAATAGACCCCTAACCTCTGGCTGAGTTACTGAAGTCCTCACATCATGATTTAAAGAATTCAAGTTACAGAGAATCCACAATTTACCCTAGTTCAAACTAGCAAGTGACCTGTGCCCCATGCCACGGAGGAAGGCAACCTCCCCCCCCCCACACACACACCTCCCCAGGGTATCTGCCAATATGACCAAGGGGAAAATTCCTTCCTAGCACCAAATACAGCGATCAGTTAGACCCTGAGCATGTTGGTGACACCCACCAGCCAGACACCTGGGAAAGAATTCCCTGTCATAGCTGAGAGCCTTATCCATCTAGTGTCCCGTCTCCAGTCATTGGAGATATTTGCTGCTAGAAGTCACAGGTGGGCCACATGCCATTGTAGGCAGTTTCATCATACCATCCCCTCCAAAACCTTATCAAGCTCAGTCTTAAAACAAGTTAGGTTTTTTGCTCCCACTGCTCCCATTGGAAGGCTGTTCTAGGACTTCACTCATCTTTCCACAGCATATTTGGGGGAGAAAGGTTGAGAAGGGTCTGTAAGAGGAGTTGCCTCATGAAGTCCAGATATGAATAAAATTTGGAGATTGAATTCTGAGTGCTCATCAGAAGAGGGTGATATTCGGCCATTAAATACAGGATGGTCTTGTAGCCAAAGCACATACCTGTGACTTACACTATCTGGTGTCTGTTCTCAGCTTTGTCATTGACCTGCTGAGAGACCTCGGGTGAGTCACTTCTCCTCTTTCCTTTGCCATCTCTAAAATACAGATAATGATGCTCACCGAGGGGCTGCAAGGTTTGGTTCCTGAATGGCTGTGAAGGGCTCTGAGCCCCTGAAATAGAATGGCACAATGTACCTTTATTACAGGCATTCCTTACGAGCACTTTGCTGGAGCAGGGCGAGAGGGGGCAAGGCCTAGCGTTCAGCAATTCATTATTTTCTGTTGAGTCTGTTGTTTCAGTGATTCTCTAATGGGTTGTTTTCACCCGCCTTCTCCCTCCCCTGTCACTGTGTTGTAGCTGTTGCTATGCAGAGGGTTATGGATAAGTAAAGCATAATGAGGTCACAAATTCTCATGCTCATTTGAGACCAAAATAATACCACCCACCGCTACCCTCTTCTCCTTGCATCTCTCTCCTCCCGAAGGTGGACAACCCCAAACAGACTCATGCAACCTGCAGAGCAGTGGCAGGGGGTCCCAAAGATTTGTGGGTTTTTTTTAAAGGACGAAGTAACTCATGCTGCCCTCTCATATTCTTCTCAGGTGTCTGGCATGGGAAAACATTGGGCCTGATCTATGCTGTGGGTATTCACTCATGGAAATGTATTTCTGTGGGGCTTTTGTTTACATGGGGGAGAGAGAAGCTTAGAGAAGAAACCTGGCACAGAGCAGTTGGGATTCGGTTAATCTGCTTACAAATACATTAATCGGAGGATCAGATGCTGTCAACAATACTCCTTTTCCCCCTTGCTCTCTTTCCCTCCTTCTGTGTCGTCCCCCCTCTGTCTGTTCCTTCTCCTCACTCCCTGACCCTGAAAGTCAGTGGGTAATGAAGCACAAGGAGATTAAAACAAAATTAACAACTAAAATATAAATCCTGGATCTAAATGAAAATTAAAAATGGGTCTTTGGCTGTTTATTGAATATTCTAAAAATAGCTCCGAGTCTCAGCCAAATCGAAGGTAGCAAGACTTTCCCTGGAAATCACCAGGATAATGGGGAGTTCACAACGGATAATCATATAACTGCTGTCCACCCTGTTCCCCCACTGAGCGTGGCACTGCAGAATAGACTCGTTGGGTCACTGCATTGGGTCGTAGCACCATCCTGGCACAATGTCGTGATGCAGCTACATTGTGTCGTTACTAGAGAAGGGTCCACTCAAAACCCACAGCTCCTGTTGACTGCAACTGGACTTTTGGGTGCTCAGCATCTCAGAAAACCGGGTTTAAAGTGGTTTAAAGTTAGGCACCCAAAATTTGAGGAAAATTTACTAGATGTTTTTGGAAAAATTGGGCATTAGCCTCTTGGTACTTCAGTTTCTATATCTGTATAGCGGAGGTAATGGTACTGATTTAGCACACAGGAGTGTTGCCTCTGTGGATAATGAGCTACCTGGCTGTTTCAGTGGTATATTATTAGCAGCAGATTCCATGGCATCTCACTACCTCTCCAGGGGGCCTCATGCAGATTTGGAAGAGGAGGGGGGACAGGATGGATTCCTGTGGCAACATGTAGTTGAGGCTTTTGGAGGAAAAGGATCAGTTGCCCATCACCGCTTTGTGGGTCCTTTTGGAGAAAAATGATTGGAGTCATTGTAGTAGTGTCTGTCTGCCCCAGTCATGTGAGAGAAGTGGGACAATAATCATTGTGGTTCTCTTTGTGGGACACTGCAGAGAGATTTAGAAGTAAGAAAATTGTGGCCTCTACCATCTCCAGAAAGAGGTGGTGCATTAGTGTTTTTTGGGCCGTCCTCATTCCATGCCCAGTTGGGAAGCGAACAGCATGTTGGCTGACATTGCACATTGTTGAAGCTTGCCTGTCACTGCTTTGTCAATGATTTTGTCTGGGAATGGGAGGTTGGAGATGGTGAAAAGCTTGGAGAGGTTTTCTGCATCAAAGGCTGGTTTTGTGTGGATCAGGCAATGATTTTCATGGAGGTGGGCACGTTTATGTCTCTGAAGAAGGTATTGGTTATTCCTGTTAACAGTGGGTACAGTTGTTCTTCATTGGCTTTCATCATCCAGGAGAGGCATATAGATCTATTTTGTAGGTGGTGGCTCGAATATTTATCAGGGCTTCTAGAGTTTCATCACGTGATAAAGCCAAACTCCACCAGGAGTAGTGGGTGATTAATTTCACCTGGTCTGGTTTAGAGTTTTCTGCCCCCAATTAGTTCTCCTCATATTAGGTTAATCTTTTCTGCAAAGTATGATGAGAGCTCTCCGCATACTCTGGTCCACTGTTTGGATTGTGCAACCTGGGCTGGTGAGCTGGTGTGCTATTGGAATAGCTGTGATTTTGTGGCTGTGATGAAGGAGAAGATTCCCTTTGCTTGTGCTACTGTGATGGCCCAGGCCTGCAGGATTTCTTTGTGCTGTTGACAGTTGGATTTGGCTCATTGATATCCTAGTCTTCTGTCTATGTACTATGACAGATATAGGTTTCAGAGCGGTAGCCGTGTTAGTCTGTATCAGCAAAAACAACGAGGAGTCCTTGTGGCACCTTAGAGACTAACACATTTATTTGGGCATAAGCTTTCGTGGGCTAAAACCCACTTCATCAGATTTGTTAGTCTCTAAGGTATGACAGATATAGTTTGGCACTAAATCATGGTGATCATCTCAGTTGATGCAGAGGAAGGAAGGCAAACTGGGGCCAAGACCTTGATGATTGTGGCCAGCAAGCCATACTACTCTGTCAGCTTGATGGTACATTGATGTTGTAAATGGGTATTTCCCAGTTTTTCTAAGGCATGCAGAAAGCTGCATAGATTCAGGAGGAAGCCAGTTTGTCATTTCACTTCTCCAGTGGGATGGAGGGAAGGCCATTCTCTTCACCTGGATGAGGTGGTGTTAGGACCAGGAGAGCAGAAGATTCCTTAAATTCTCAAAGTCCAGGTGTAGGCTGAAGATGGGGGTCTAGTGTATGTCCAGACAAGTGTGTGGGCTTGGAGAAGGCCTGCAAAACACCCTTCATTACCATGGTGCACAGCAGATCAAACACAGGGTATCCTTGGAAGTTGCAAAGTTGCATAGATGCTGGAGGACACCTGGGGAAGAGGAAAAGGAGAAATTCCCCCAAGGAACCATTTGTTCCTTCCGCTCCCCTGAGCTCTGAGAAAAATAATGATCTCAATCTCCAGAGTGCTTACTGGCTAATAACTATATCCTGGGCTAATGAGTCATGTGCTGGGAACGGTTGGGCTTTGGGACACAGCAATGGCAGAGTGCGCAGTTACTGCCTACTTAGTACCTAGGGAACGAGAAGCCCCCTCCAGGTCCCATTGTAATATTATTCAGACAGCCCCCTGGGTGTGGGACGGGCTCCCCTGAGCCCTCATCACAGATCACTGGGTTCAAATCTGGAGCTCACCGCGAGGCCAGGCAGGCAAGCTGAGCAGCCTCTCCAGGAGGCACCCATCACGGAGCCTTTTATCCAAGCAGGAGTCTGAAGCCAGACCCAGCTCTTTACCTTGTGGGGAGAGGGGAAGAGATGAATGAAAGAGAGAAGGGCAGAGCATGAGCAATGGAAAGGTCAGGTTCCAGGAGCCAGTGTATGATCCCAGCACTATGTTGGGCAGCAGGTCTGTTACTTTGGCAGGGTCTTCATCTGGAAGCCATTAGGGATCTTAGGTTCCTTCTGCCCTTCATCTCACAGGTTTGCTGCTGTGGACATCAGGAGCTCTGGAGGATCTGAGCTTCACTGAGACCTTGGTGTGTGGGTGGGAGGAGTGGGAGTGGATATCATAACCAAGACCTTTGGTTCACTTGTGTTTGAATAATTGAGATTTGATTGTTGGTTCATGGAAATTACAATGGCCTGCAGAGCTTGTAAGCTTGTGTCAGCCAAACAGATCTAAATTTGTTCTCTGATTTTTTAAATTTAGTTCTGGTTTTTTTTAAAGCCCAGACAAACTGAATTTTTGAAATTATGATTAATGCAACGGTAAGGTTGCAAAATCAAGTGCTCAAAACTCAAGAAATCCCAAGAGAGAAAAGCTCCTTCCATAATGTTAATTTGGCCATGTGGCACGCATGCAGCATTATCTTCTTCTTAAATGTTTTTTTTATTAATTTATCACAAAAAACAACACAGAAAAATCCATTGCAGCAAGCAAGCTATTACTACTGACATCCAGACAAAGGAATGCATGCGTATGTATCTATTGCTTTCTGCTTTTAATTGTTGTTTTTCTTTAAACAGATGGTATTTTGAAGTCCTGTTTTCTATATTTAAATGTACAGTTCCATGTTTCATTCTCAGCTATTGATGCATAATTATAAACGGTACAGGATGTACAGTGTGGCTGAGTTAATGTTGCAGGGGAACACTTAACCTTAAGAATCTCCTGACCCTTGATGTAACATTAAAGTTGCATCCATGTTAGTTCCCTGCAGTCACACATTAAACATATTTGCTTTTGCTTATTTAAGGCTCAGTCCAAATCCCAGTGAAGTCAACAGAAAGACCCCGCTTCCCCCCCACTGACTTCATTTGGAGTTCCATTGGGTCATTAAACTTTACATTGTGTTGGGGGAGGGCAGGGGCTAGAGTAAGGGGCACTGTGCTCCCATATCCTCCCCTTTCTCCTTAAATCAGAGAGAGAGCTCACCCTCCTCTTCCTTTCCTCAGATCCCTCCATATCTTCATTGGGTGGTGAAGTTTACAGGGACCAAAGTTTCCTGCCAATCGGAGTAGCAGCACCCCTACCTGGAATCCCCTACCTGCATCTTCATTCTTTCTTCTCTAGGAAGATATGTCCCTGTGTTGGTTCTCCGTCTTCTGCTTCCTCCAGTTGTCCCAACCCTGCAGGGGAAATGGGAGACCCTGCCACCAGATTCCTCTATTGTGGTCAGAATTAATGAAAACAGAACAGTTCAACATTGCATGTACACCCCTACACACCCCCGCCCCTCCCCACACACATACGTCTGGCTGGCCATGAACCTGTTTGGGAACATGGACTCTTTCCAGATAGATGTATTCTTTGGTCTCCATTCGATACCCCATGCCATTTCCCCCCCAGACAAGATGATGCATTGTCAATTCACCACATGACATCGATACCCATGACAACATCATAACCACCAGAATGGGTGAGATTGCCCTCCTACACTGGTCTGCTTTAACCACTGGTGTTCTGATCTAGTAACTTCAGGGGCCTCATCATCCCATCAAGCTAGAGGTGCTGATCCCATGATCTCCCATAGGCCTGCACCTTAGCATAAGTCCAGAAATCTAGAGGTGCTGAGGCAATAACTTCACAAAGTCCTATGCCTTGGCTTTAGCCCAACAAGCAACAAGTGCTGAGCAAAAGACCTCACAGGAGCTGTGTGTAGACATTCCAGCTAGGTTGAGATGCTGAGCTAGCAAATTTACAAATTCCTGCATCTTGGCTTCAGCCCAGCAAGCTAGAGGGACTGACCCAATAAAACCCCACGGGTATGAGCCTTGATATCAGCCCAGCATACTAAACTTCTCTGCCACTGACCTCACACAGGATGGAGCTTGACATCAGATCAGCAAGTGAACGGTGCTGAATCAGTGAGCTCACAAAGGCCTATGACATATCAACATCGCAAATGGTACATTTGCTGAGTAGATCTGGTCCAAATTTTTCATTCAAAAATATCTGTTGATGAAAATTGGCTTTTTTTTACTAATCAAAAATTGTCACGGACATTTGTGTTTCAGAGTTTTCCAATTTTTCTATGAAAAACTGAAAAATGTTCAGGTTTGAGGGTTTGGTTTTTTTGGAGTTTTCTCCCATTTATTTTCTTTATTTCCATTTTCCTTTTTCCATTTTGCCGCCAGAAAAATGGAGGGGGGAGGGGGAAGGAGCGGTAAATTTGGAGAAAAAGGGGAAACAAGATGAAAACCAAAAACGTTTTTGTTTTTTCATCAAAAAATTTTGCTTTGCTTTTCAATTCCCTTTTCTTTTCTTTTCCTTCCCTTTGCTCTTCCTCTCTATTTACCTGTATCCCTCTTTTCCATTCTCTCGCTTTCCTTCCTTCATAGCAGTCACTTGCTCCTTTCACGGAAAGGGAAATGGCTCATCAGCCACCTGAGGACTTACCTGCAGAACGTTTTTTAGAAAACGAAGCAATTCCCCTATTTTGACCAGTTCCAGTGCTGAGCCTGAAGCCCATCATGTAGACTTGTGCTCCGCTCTCATTCCTGTCGACTACAGCTGCTATGCCGGTGACGTCATTGAGGCCTGAGCCTTGACATCCGCCAGCAAGAGGGAACTCCTGAGTGAGAGAGCTCACAGAGGCCTGTGATATGTCATCAGCCCAGCAAGCTAGAACTACTGAGCAGGGGGTAAAGCACAGCTCCCCCTTTTCTTCCTCTCCTGGGCTTGTGGGAACTTCCCCTCTTCCTGCCTCTTCACTGGCTGGAGAGACAAGGACAGGTCAAGAGGAAGATCTGAAGCAGGAGCAGCAGGAGGGGATGAAGTCTGGATGGGGAGGCTAAGGGACTCCAAGCCTTCTTGTCAGTAACTGGAGATGGGAGAAAAAAAAATTGTCCTGCCCCCTGCTGTCTTCCACTCTCTCCCAGTGGGCAGAGGGAGAAAGAGGAAGAACCTGTTGCCTCCAACTCTCTCTCCCCTCCAGGGGAAAAGGAAACTTTGCCACTGGCTTCCCGGCTCCTAGCCAGACTCCAAAGGCAAACAGGACTGCCCTGGCGAGTTCCCTCTCTCTGCCCAGCATGCCGTCGTGGGGTGGATGGTGAGCTGAAACAGGCAGTTGGGGGCACAAGGGATATTCCCCTACATGATTCCAGGCTGCACACACACTTGTGTATGGCGGGCTCTGGGCCTGTTTGGGGACATGGACTCGTTTCAGACACATTTATTCCCTAGCCTCTATTATTGTCCCCACGCCTTGTCCCCTCAAGCAATCTGAGGCAGTGCTAATTCACCGCATGACATCAACATCCATGGCGCTTTCTCTATTTACCTGTATAGCACTTATTTCATTCTCTCTTTCCTTCTTCCTTAGTGGTCACTTTCTCCCTTCGCAGGGAAATAAATGCTCATTAGTCTCCTGAGGACTTAGCTGCCACATCTTGTGGTCTCCATTTGCCCTTCCATGCCCCATGCACCCCCTCTTTTTGAAAGGCCCCTTCTCCCCTCATCCTTCCTTAGCTGCTGGTTTAATGGCTCACCAGTAGCCGGCGTCGACTGAGTCAAGTGGACTCTTGGTTAACCCATCCTTTTGGAGTGTTCGCTGGCCAATCAGAGCATGCACCCGCAGGCCCCGGCAACCTTGTTTCTAACCTGAAACAGCTCCGGGCTCAGATGCTGACATTTTCACTTGTGTTCTAGCATGCCGATGCCTGGGGCTTACAGAAAGGTTCATTAATTAGTCCCTTGAGCCTCAGTGCCCGCAGGCTGTGTTGTGTGTATACATCCATCCGGCAGAGAGATAGACACACGTGTGACACTAGAGCATATGCTGTACATCCTGCCATTGCTAACACTCATTTACACAATGGGTCATCCCGTAAGGGCTCAGCCCCCTGTGTGAGCCAGGAGGAGGTGGGATGTCCTGAAGGGCTAAAGATGCAATAGGGTGTGACAGGGTTTGCACCATAAATTAAATTTTGAATGTTAACAGTTGACACTAAAGCTCGATGCAGCTTTTGGGAAGCCCCTTGCAGAGAAACCCGTCACAAATCCAAGCAACTGAAAAGCAGGGGGAAAGCTACCTTGCCACCTCCTGTGTTTTGCATCTCGAAGAATGTAAAACATCGAATCAGAGTTATGTGGCCTTGTTGGCTTCACTAAGCACTGCTCCTCTATCACCCCAGGAGGCAGGTGTGTCTGGCAGGGAACAGAGCACTGCCAGGTTGCCATTTTCCCTTCTCCACCCCTCGCTTGGGTCGATACACTCCCAGCCTTAGACTCACTGCACCTTGGACAAATCAGGTAAGTGCGCCATTTCCTGCAGAATAATACTCCCTTAGCTCACACGGGTGTTGGAAGGGGCTCAGATACTAATGGGGAAAGGAGGTGGCATATCAGTACCTTGAAAAGATAGGTTTATGTTAAAGATGGACTTGTACACTAGATTGCATGTACATTTCTAATTGCCACTACTTTAATTTTCTTCAATTTGCACTTATAGTGGGTATTTGTAGATTGTGCTTTCTCCTTCCTGTTTTCTCTCCGATTTGATCATGCAGTGAAGCTGTCACAGCCTTCCATCTGGGGCCTCTCCTATGGGTGCCTGAGCCGGGTGAGACGTGATATCACGAACTCAGCACTATGACTTCACTGCATGATGAAGCAGCGGAGGAGAAAAGCTGGGAAAGGAGCCAGGCTTTGATTTCACTACAGAGATAATTATTACCACCATTAGCAAATACAGCAGGAAAAGTTATGATAAACAAGGGAGATACAAGCGGGATTTGTGTGTGTGTGTTTAATCTCTTCTATTTTTTTCTCCCAGTCTGAAAGTACCTCTTTTAAATGAGGGATGGGTTGCATTGTTTTCTTTGAAAGTTCAATAAAATTAGGGTTATGCATTGTGCAACCGAGGCCAGACTACAGCAGAATTTAATTTTATATTCTAGGCATCACAAAGCACTTTGCAAAGCAACCAGACCAGATTCTCCTCTGTACCCCAGCCCCTTTGCACTGCTTTGACCGCACAAAAGGGAAAAGAAAGCTACTGGATCTCCCCAGCTTGGGGACTCCATGGGAGAAGGTGTAACTGACTTCTGTGTGTCTTCCTCATCCGCCAGCCCGACAGTGCCCAGAATAGGGGGCATGTAGAGCATGGGCCCAGCGCTACTGTGCCATGGCTGCTCAGGTTACAGTAGCCCGGAGGTGACTGTTTCAGGTGAAAGTTTTGGAAAGTAATGACCATGTGTGAATGAAAAAGGGTTGGGATAGAAACTGTTTAGTGACTGCTACTGGGTCTCCTATAAAGTATCTTTATACGTTTCCCATGGAACATTTAGAAAGAACCACCCTCCTCTCCCAGTTCATGATGGAGTCACAGTGCCGCAGTTTGGTTACAGAAACCCTCCCTGTTCTGCAGTCACAAGGACGCAGCCTAGAGTAATAGCTCAGCTGATTGCGTGAGGCTCCCCACTTGTCGCTGTTCAGGGTGCCTTGGTCATAGACCCCCATCTGTGCTTTTTAATGTCAGCTAAATTTCTTTTTTGCTGGGACCAAAAAACTCAACATTAGAGAGGAGGCTGAGCTTCAGAGTTTGTCTACAAGCTTCCCCAAGCTTTGCAGGAGATCCAGCACTTTGGTTTGGGCCTATATTTTTCAATGTGTGTGGACAGTGGGGCTCAAATGGGATTGTTTCCAAAAGGCATGAGTTACGACAGAGAATTCTTTCCCAGGTGTCTGGCTGGTGGGTCTTGCCCACATACTCAGGTCTAACTGATTGCCATATTTGGGGTTGGAAAGGAATTTCCGGGTCAGATTGGCAAGAGACCCTGGGGAGTTTTTGCCTTCCTCTGAAGCATGGGGCACAGGTCACTTGCTGTTTGGAAGCAGTGTAAATGGAGAATTCTCTATAACTTGAAGTCTTTAAACCTTGATTTGAGGACTTCAGTATCTCAGCCAGAGGTTAGGGGTCTATTACAGGAGTGGGTGGGTGAGGTTCTGTGGCTTGCGATGTGCAGAAGGTCAGACTAGATGATCACAATGGTCCCTTCTGACCTTAAAGTCTATGAGTCTGTGATTCCCACTGTGTGACAGGTTGGGTCAACCAGTCATCTAGGACCTATGCTCCGCCTCTCCTAAACATATGAGCATAGCAGCATAGGGGTTTTGTTTTGTATGTGCCACTTGTTCCAATCAGGACAGCCTGTGCTTTGCTTCAGGAATCGCTCCCCATGGACTTCTGATGCTTCTGAAGGCTGCTCTGAGAGTGGGATGGACTCCCTTTGAATTTGGAGACACACAGATCTCAAACAGGGAGGCCTAGAGACCTGGACTTTTCCGGTTCTTTGGAGGCAGTGGCATGACTTGCATTTTTGTTCCCTTTCTTCGAGTTAATGATGATGGTGAGCACATGCCATTGGCCACAGAAGGAGGAAAGGGGTTGGGGGAGACTTGAGCTTGCAGAGTGCTGCCGATCTGAGTTTTTAATAATGCATTTCACTTGTAAATGTTCCAAACTGTAAGATTTTTTGAATTAATTTTTAATCCAAAGTTTAACATTAAAGTTTAACGTGAGTGTCTTGAATTTCAAAAGGGAATTTACCCCCAAAAGGCACAGGAGGGTTTAGGTCTGTTTCAGTGGGCTTCTCACTTTTTTGTTTTTTGGCATGTGTAAAAGGGAAAGCAAAACAAAGAAAACCCTAGTATCCACACGGTACGTGCGGGATTTTCAGACTGTTGTTAAACCCCCGTCTGATCTGGCTCGTTTATATTAATGTTCCTCTGTGTCTGCTTGGGGTCTGGAGGGGTGATTACATCTGAAAAGCTACTCCAACTGTACAGAAAAAAATATCCCGTCCCAGTGGTGCAGCTCCCGTGTCCTTTATTACATGGGCATAAGCAGCTCCTCAAGTGTGTCATGTAAGGGAAATTTACAATGCTCACCCAGATGTAAAAGACAAGGAAGGAACCTCTTCAGTTTAGCCTGTAGAAGATTTAATTTTATAGCTTTAGCATCTCATGTAAAAGGGAATTCTAATGTATCCAGAAAGGGAGAAGGAGAGGGCAGGTTGCCAATCCGACAGCACTGTTAGATTTGGTTAGCCTGGGTCAACTCCCAGGAAAGGGGGGAGTAAAGAGGGAGACACGTGCTATGTGTATTAGTGACAGTCTCTGACAGCGATAATGTTAATTAAAGGCCCCTTGCCACAACTCAGGCAGACTGTAACAATGCTGCATGTTTCCCCAAAACCCCACTGAAAGGTTCCGAGTCTCTTGTGAGGGTTTGCAACTTTTCCCCCGTCTGTGCTCCAGAATCCCTCCCCGTCAATGAATCCATCCCAGGGATTACATGGTGCCCAGTAGGTTTGGGAGCTGAGTCATTTGGGGGAGTTTTTGTTGGTGTTATAGTGTGTAGATCTCCAGCAAAGCGGAACATACTCAGTAAAGTTGCTGGTTTTACCTTGAAAATAAATGTGTACATTAATTGCAAACTGTTACCCATAAGACATTGCACTGCTCTAGGAGGGGTGGTGAGTAGATGGGCCATGAGACTGGCACTCGAGTGAGTGGGTTCTATGCCCCTCTCTGCTAGTGGCTCATCTGCTGTGTGATGTTAAAAAAGACATATTGTCTCTGCCTCAATTTTCTCCCTCTGCAAGTTGGAACACTGATGCATGCCTGATACCCACCTTACAAAAGGGTTTTGTGATCTTCAGGGGAAACCCTATACAGGTTAAATTTTTCAAAAATGGCCACTGACTTAGGGTGCCCAACTTGGGCTGGGTTTTCAGAGGTGCTGAGCACCTACAGGTCAGTTGGAGTTGGGGGTGCTCAGCATCTCTGAAAACCTCCCCAAGGTGCTTCGGGTTAGGCAACCCAAAACAGACACCCCAAATCAGCTGTCTCTTTTGACAGTTATGGCCTAAGACCCTTGGAATCCAGTTCACTATTTGCCCTACGACTTGTGCTGTCCTTTACACCAGTGCAAATTGGGTGTAAAACACTACTATTGTGATCTGGAGGTGTTTTACATGCACTTTGCATTCACTTTGCAGTGGTGTAAACACCTACACAAAATACAGGGCAACAGGGAATGGGGGTTCTTAATATATCATCAAGAAAGGCCCATCTGGACTTTTAAGTAGGGAATCTTAATCTTCCCTACTTTCTATCTTGCTGAAGGAACAGAATGTGAGGAGAAACTGTCATCTAGCTGAAAGAGAAGAACAGTGTATGAAAAGACATGTATTTCTATTGCTTGTTTGTGGATGTGTGCATGTGTATTATAGTTGGAGCACTAGCAATGTCCGCAGTTAAGTTTACCTAAATGTTTCCATTCTAATCTAAGCTCCAGTTTTGAGTCTCTCATAACCAGAGAAGGTCAGAAATGGCAGTTTCTGTTCCGCTGGAAATTCTAGCATTTCAAAAAAAATGTTTAATTCCAAATTGGTACAAAAAAGTAAAATATTGAAATTTCCCACAGAACACCAATTCTGAAAAAATTATGTTCCGAACCATCAAAACATTTTGTTTCAATAAAATAAACATGTTTTGATAATTTCAAAACATAATACAATATAAAATATTAAATATAATATGCATAATATATTAATAGTTGTTATAAAGCAGGGGTAGGCAACCTATGGCATGCGTGCCAAAGGTGGCACACATGCTGATTTTCAGTGTCATTCACACTGCCCGGGTCCTGGCCACTGGTCCGGGGGGGCTCTGCATTTTAATTTAATTTTAAATGAATTTTCTTAAACATTTAAAAAACCTTATTTACTTTACATACAACAATAGTTTAGTTATATATTATAGACTTCTAGAAAGAGACCTTCTAAAAACATTAAAATGTATGACCGGCACGTGAAACCTTAAATTAGAGTGAATAAATGAAGACTCGGCACATCACTTCTGAAAGGTTGCCGACCCCTGGTATAAAGTCTAAAAGAAATTAATCAAAACATTAAAATCCAAACTAAATGTTTTTACCTTCTCAAAACAAGATGTCTTGACATTATCAAAATTAATAAACCTCAAAATGATTCATTTTGAGTTTTTCTTATCAAAAATTTCATCAAAGTGAACGTATTCCTGCAAAACGTTTTGATTTCAGTGAAACTGTGTTTCCGATGGAAAACTGTTTTGTCGAAAATTTTTCAACCAGCCCTACTCAGAATCTCCTGAAACATCCCTTTACTGAACTGATATGCTCTGATGGGGGCTTTGTTTATTTATTTATTTTTAATTTAAGGTTTAATTTTAAGGTTTTTAATTTTTTTTAGTTGTAAGTTTTGTGGCGGGAGGTGGGGTTTAAAATTTCAGCAAAAGTGGTTGAGTGCACTTTTGGATTCTTTTGGACAGTGTTAGATCCAAATGAGCTGGCAATAAAAAGAGGAATCATATAATATGTTTACATTGCTTACCGCAAAGTTATGCCTTTGAGTATCCTGGTGAAAACTGGTTTTGGTTTGGTTGCATTAGGAGGCTTTGAAAACTGCTCTTTGTGATTGCACAATCATTTTTTAACAGCATTAGCAGTTTTTCAGCGAAAGGACAGAAGGCTGTGCCATGCACACATGTGCTGCTCACTTAGGGCTCCATCCTGACCATTCAGATCAATGGGAGTTTTGTAATTGAAATGTATGGGAGCAGAGTCAGACTCTTACACGCCAACTGAGCAAGCTAAAGCACATACTTTAACTTTTCACATGAGAAACAGTCCCATTGACTTTGTTGCCTTCAGGACCAGCTCTAGGCACCAGCAAAGCAAGCACATGCTTGGGGCAGCACAATTCCAGTGGTGGCATTCTGGCCATTCTTTTTCTTTTTTTTTTTTTTTATGCTTGGGCAGTTGCGCTCTCGGAGCTTGGGGCAGCAAATTTTTTGGTTGGGGCAGCAAAAACCCTAGAGCCGGCCCTGGTTGCCTTCAATGGGACTACTCACAGCACAGAAAGTTAGCCATGTGCTTAAGTACCTGGCGGCATGGGGTCCTGTGTAGGCAACAAGAACATCTTGTAAGGTGCAGATTAAGTGAAGCAGGACTCCTTTCTGAATTGCTGTGCAATAAGATGCTTCAATTGCTGTGGGAGCTGGATGAGCAAGCATCTCAAACAGGTGATTAAGAGAAAGCAGAAAGCCTACAAGGAATGGAAGATGGGATGGATCAGTAAGGAAAACTACCTCTTGGAGATCAGAAAGTGTAGGGATAAAGTGAGAACTGCCAAAAGCCAAGCAGAGTTGGACCTTGCAAAGGTTCTGTAGCCATACAAATAAGAAAACAAGGATAGAAGCGGGACCGCTAAGCACCGAGGATGGGATGGCAATTAAAGATAATGTAGGCCTGGCCCAACACCTAAACAAATGCTTTGCCTCAGCTTTTAATGAGGCTAATGAAGAGCTTAGGGAGGGTGGCTAACGGCAATGAGGCTATGGAGGTAGAAATTGAAGCCCAATAGCAAGGATTTTTAAGGAATCTGTAAACTTGGGGGGTCGTACCCTCTGACTGGAGAATTACTAATACAGTTCCTATTTTTAAGAAAGGGAAAAAAATGATCCGGGAAACTACAGGCATGTTAGTTTGACTTGAATTGTATGCAAGGTCTTGGAACCAATTTTGAAAGAGAAAGTAGTTAAGGACATAGAGGTACATGGTAATTGGGATAAAATACAACATGGTTTTACAAAAGGTGGATCGTACCAGACCAACCTGATCTCCTTATTTGAGAAGATAACTGTTTTATTAAACAAAGAGAAATGCAGTAAATCTGCTCTACCTGGATTTCAGAAAGGCATTTGATAGTTCCACTTGGGAAATTGTTAGTTAAATTGGAGAGGATGGGGTTTAATATGAGAATTGAAAAGTGGATAAAGAACTGCCTAAAGGGGAGACTACAACGGGTGACACTGAAAAGTGAACGGTCAGGCTGGAGGGAGGTTACTAGTGAAATTCCTCAGGGATCGGACTTGAGACCAATCTTATTTACCCTTTTTATTACTGACCTTGACACAAATAGTGGGATTGTGCTAATAAAGTTTGTGGATGACACAAAGTTGGGAGGTATTGCCAGGAATATCATAAAAGAAGATCTGGACGACCTTGTAAACTGAAGTAATAGAAATGGAATGAAATTTAATAGTGCAAAGTGCAAGGTTATGCATTTAGGGACTAATAAGAATTTTTGCTATAAACTGGGGATGTGTCAGTTGGAAGTCACAGAGGAGGAGAAAGACCTGGATTTATTGGTTGATCACAGGATCACTATGAGCCACCAATATGATGTGGCCATGAAAAAGGCTAATGCAATCCTAGGTTGTATCAGGCAAGGTATTTCTAGTAGAGAAGGGAAGTGTTAGTACCATTATAAAAGGCACTGGTGAGACCTCATCTGGAATACTGTGTGTAATTCTGGTCTCCCATGTTTAAGAAAGATGAATTAAAGCTAGAACAGGTGCAGAGAAGGGCTACTAGGATGATCAGAGGAATGGAAAACCTGCCTTATGAGAGGAGACTCAAAGAGCTTGGCTTGTTTAGCCTAACCAAATGAAGGCTGAGGGGAGATATGATTGTTCTCTCTAAATACATCAGAGGGATAAATACCTGTAAGGGAGAGGAGTTACTTGCGTTAAGCACCAATGGTGACACAAGAACAAATGGATATAAACTAGCCATCAACAAGTTTAGAGGAAGGTTTCTAACCATTCGAGGAGTGAAGTTATGCAACAGCCTACCAAGGGGAGCAGTGGGGGCAAAAAACCTAACTGGCTTCAAGACTGAGCTTGATCCATTTATGGAGGGGCTGGTATGACGAGATTGCCTACACTGGCATGTTGCTGGTCTTTGACTGCTAGCAGCAAATATCCCCAATGACTGGAGATGGGACACTAGACGGGGAGGGCTCTGAGTTACTACAGATAATTCTTTCCCAGGTGTCTGGCTGGTGGATCCTGCCCACATGTCTAATTGATTGGGGGAGGGATAGCTCAGTGGTTTGAGCATTGGCCTTCTAAACCCAGTGTTGTGAGTTCAATGCTTGAGGGGCCCACTTAGGGAACTGGGGCAAAATCAGTACTTGGTCCTGCTAGTGAAGGCAGGGGGCTGGACTCAATGACCCTTCAGGGTCCCTTCTAGTTCTATGACATAGGTATATCTCCATATATTATATTATTATTGCTATATTTGGGGTTGGGAAGAAAGTTCCCTCCATGTCAGATTGGCAGAGATCCTGGGGGAAGCGGGGAGTTCACCTTGCTCTGCAGCATGGGACATGGGTCCCTTGTGGGTTTAAACTAGTGTAAATGGTGGATTATCTGTAGCTTGAAGTCTTTAAACCATGATTTGAGGACTTCAAACTCAGCCAGAGGTTATGGGTCTGTTACAGGAGTGGGTGGGCGAGGTTCTGCGGCTTGCAATGTGATGATCACAATGATCCCTTCTGATCTTACAGTCTATGAGTCTGAGCTCAGGAACTTTGCAGAAGAGCAAGACAAGGTATTTCCTGTCCCACAGGGCTCCAGAATGCTATAGGAAAAGGAAGTTTCAAATAGGAGCCATTGAACTGGGGCAAAGAGTGGGAGGAGGGAGAGAGCTTGGCATTTTTATTATTATCATTATTAGTTGGAGGTTGAGGGAGGCCTGGGGAGTCTGCTAAGATGTGTATTAAGGGCCTGATCCAACTGCCATTGAAATAAATGGAAAGATCCCCACTAACTTTGAAGGGAGTTGGCCCAGCCCCCTAACTTTGAAGGAGATCCTTTAGAGTGGCGTATTATAAGCAGCGTGATCCCTGTGGAGGTGGGAACACTAGACCTGTAGGCCATGGAGTCATGGCTTATATGGGTAATGGGCCTGGTGGCACAGCTCCTGTGGCGAGTGCCAGACCCCCAGGTTGACATAGCACAGCCCCTGGGAGGGGGCACCAGACCCCTAGGCTGGGGTGACATGGCCATTGGTGGGGTGCCAGACCCCTAGGTTGGAGTGGCACGGCCCCTGTGTAGGTGGGGTATCAGCCTCTTAGTTATCAAATAACCTTAACCCTAAAAATCTGAAAGCATGAGGGTATTTCCTTTTTTGGCATTATAAAGGGGACCCAAATCCACCTTCTAGCAGGACTATGGTTCCCCCTGTAACTCTGGAAAGGCCACCACCTCTCCTCCTTAAAACAGCATGCAGCTGTAGAGCCGAGACTGGCCCCTGGCCCCGCAGCTCCAGAAACCCTGGCCTCCATCTACCGCTTGAGCTAAAGGAAGCCATCTCTGGGGAACGTCCCGACTCCAGAGAGCTTGATTTCTCAAACCAAGCCTTCCATTAATGTTAACTGTCGTACTGTCTATACACAGACCCGCACCCCACTGCATGCGGTCTGTCGGCCTGTGTGTGAGAGAATACATCACCATTGGGGCGGGCAAATGTTATGTGTTTCAATTGGCTTGTTGCCTCGTTATTTCTGCAACATGCATCTGCATCAGCACAAACACAGCCTGGGCTTTGCTGCCAGGTCTGGCAGATTGTCCCTGGCACAGAGCAGCACCACCTGAGGCCTGCTGCAGATCCCCTTGGGGGCCACCTTGGTGTCTAGGGGTTGGATTGTTTTGAGATTTGGAAAAGTGGGGGCGACTCTCTTTTACATATGTCTGGGGGAGTGCGTGTGCGCATCATACACAACTTGTGTTTAATCAGGGCTGGCTCATTCCAGGCCGTGTGTTGCCGTCTGTACTCCCGACAGAAAAAGAGTGACCCTCCCCTTCCCTCCCCCTTGGATTCTTGGCAGGGCGAGGGAGAGATCTCTCTGCTTTGGGTACGAATAATTCAGTCCTAGGTCCCGAGCATTTGTGTTCAAGGTGAACTACAGATTCATTGCGACAGGCTGATTTAAAAGGCAGTGGCACCCTGCTCCGGTGTCTGTGAGTACCCAGGGAGAGCAGAAGGTGCAGGAGATGAAAGCATTTTTATTTTGGGAGCAGCAGGGGGACTTCCCTGAAGCTGTGTCTGGTCCCAGGGTCTCTGTTTCTGCAGGCTTTTCGGGGCCTCTGCAGCATTAAAGATTCCAGCAATGAGAGGCGAGGATCCAATCTCTGTGTGTGTCGGTGTTGGGGATGGGAGTGAGGTTGGAGCAATACATTCAAACTCTGTGGTGTGCGATCTTTGGTGCATTTTCTAGCAGTGTTAAAAATTGCTGATGATCCAGTCCCCCATCCCGCCTGCTTTCCTACCCATCTGCCCCAGTGTGCCTTGCCCCAACATGCATAATACCCCGGGCCATTTATTCTATTCCCCCACCCCCACAGCTGTGCACTGTCCCTCCCCCAGTACCCGTTCCTTGTGCCTGCTGGCCCCTTTCCTTCCCACCCTGATATATTATTGATCAGGTTTGAGCTTTGCGTTCTTTTCCCTTATTAAGCAGTTTATCATCATGTCGCCTTTTTCAGGGGAGGAGGAAGAAATTTATTCTTTTGACCATAAATCATTTACAAGGCTACTGGGCCATTAATGTATTTTTCATGGCTTGGCAAACAGCAAATAGAAACAAGCGCCGTGGCAGAGCCTCACTGACCTGTTTCAATTCCCCGTTCCTAACTCCGACCCCTCTTCCCTGATCCCGGGAGCGGATGTGTTCTACTGCAGAGATACTGGTGGATTTCTTCCCTCCCCCCCTCCCCCCGGAGGGGCCGCTCTGCTGTGTCAGCAATGGCACACGCTGCTGACTGCACTTGGCACCAATCCACAGCGCGGTGCATCTCTGCTGACTTGGCTTTGTCGGGAGAATTTTAACAGGGAAATTGGGGGGAAAAACGAAGTGGCAGCGTCTCTACCTTCAGATTCCAAGCGGAGCATGAATTAGGCTCCTGTTCTGTGTAAGAATGTCCTGCATTCCTACACAGGTCTCGTGTAGGAGAATCTCAGGATACTTGACGCACTGTGGCCTGGACTGTATCTGCAAACGGGCAAGGCTAGCTGTGTGGGATGAGGTCTACCTGTGAATGGAGATGCTCACAGGGATGATGTCTATCCAAACCAGGGTTTCCCAAACGTTTGAGAACTGAGTCCCCCCCTTCAGAAAAATGAAACCAATTACACTGCTGCCACTCCCCACCTTGTGTTGTTAGGTCTCCACATCTTAATATATACAGCTTCCATTCTGCTGCACCCCCAGGCTAGTCCTTCATGCCCCTCCCCACTTCATTTCCCCTCCTCTCTGACATGCTGTGAAAAGCAGTGAAATAGTTAACAATAGTGGCTTTAGCACCTGAGTCAGCACCAACTGAAATGAATGGGGGCTGTTTCCACTTCAGAGCTACTGTTTCAGGCTCTCTGCAAACTCAGGCAGACATCTCTGCATTGGTTACACTCCTTTCACATTTTCAAGGTTTCCTTCACCACCATAACGTCATTGTTTAAAATGAAAGCTGAAGCTGGAGAGCAATTGAGAGGTCTGTACGTGGATCCAGCTAGTCCTTTGGTCTCCCCCCGGGGTGCTCCCTACACCTCTATGGGCACTTGGGAGGAGATAAAGACATGTAGACTGGTCTGCAACTCCCATCCATGACAGCAGCTATCCTGGCTCCCTATAGCCATATCCCTACCCCACCCAGACACCCCTCTAGGCCAGACACCCACTTGCCGTGCCTTTGCCCACCAGAGTGCTGGGAGTCAGACTGTCATTGCCTCTTGTTTTGGTGCAGTACTGGGAATGGGGAAAGGTGTCACCAACTGAAGCAAAACTCCTATGTCCTGCAGCTCCTCTGTAGAGGCAGATGACATTTAAATACAAAGAAAAGGCATGGTCTGAGGTGGAGTGTAGCTGTTGCCACACGTTACAACATTAAGGACAATGCATGAAGGCAATTGAAACTGCAGGGGAGATCTAGGTAGGCAGCCTGTATTTTCCCAAGCTGAGCTTTGGGTCACAAGGATGACACCCTTATGCATGAAATGCAATGGGGTCTTTAACAGATACATGTAGAAAGGCCTTGGCTTGACTTGTGATTCAGGAGACTTCGCCTCCAGCAATGGTGCCTCCCTGTCACCATTCTGGGGCAGTTGTTCAGTGCTAGCCCAGGAGGGAAGAGCACCCCCTACTGAATCACCACCAGTACTTCCTGCAACAGCTAGACATTTCCTGGGAGCGAGGCCTCCCATCCAAGTGCCAGTCGTGTCCTCTTCACAGAGCCAAGGGGATCACTTACTGAGGTACTACGGCTGCCTCATGTGCCTCTTTCCCCCTGTCACTATTTCACCCTGCTAGGGGAAGGGGAGGGGATGAAACAGTGACCTCCAAGGTTGACACACTGGGATCACGGGCCTTGTTGTCTTCCCAGTCGGCAGAAGAAGCAAACTATTGAGCACTTGAACGGGTTCCTGATCCCACAGAGGCTCCCTATGCCCTTGCTCAGCAAACACGATAAAGAACCCCCCTAACCCGTCAGTACAGCTGCTACCAAATTTCTCTGCAGCCAGATGCAAGCGCTGGGAATTCAAGGACTGTCAGATCAGAACAGAGCAGTCTCTGACATCGGCCAATGCAGCATGTATCAGAGGGAAGCGTTAAACCTCCCATAATGTTCCTAATTGTGCAACACTATACCACGGAGAGGGGATTAACGTATGCCCCAGAGCATGGAGATTGATTAGTTTTATCCTAGCTAATGTCATTGTAGCTGCTATTTTTATTCCTGTCAATGTCCCTTCCTATTTTTGTAATCTCGCTATATAATACAATGCAACTTTATTTGTGTCACCAGTTTGCATACAAAGAGCATCCTAACTGGAGAGGCACAAGGAGACCTGCTCCAGGTGGCATGTGCTGCAAAGGAGAAGGCTCTTGTGGCAGTCATAGTCAGATTGCATGGAGGCAGAAAGGAAGCCAGTGCTACAGAGTGGGGAGGGGAGCAGAGAGAGAGGATGGAGGTTCACGAGGTTGGCTGGAGAGCACTGAAAAACAAGGAACACGATGTCATGTCTGGAACCCATTTCTAGTCCGCATATTGCTGAAAATAAGACAAAAATATTCACCCCCTTTTGTCCCTAGTCAGAAGCTTTTATTAGGATTTTTTTTCAAGTCAGGTAAGATCATTGAGCAAGTACAATTGCTGTGGCGAGGAACTGGGATGGAAAGAAAGCCATCTGGCAAAATCTCGCCTTTTTTCTTCTTGCCTTAAACTCTGGTTCCCGTCCCTTATGTCCGCTGCAGGGGAAAGGAGATGCGCTCCACGTTATCATGGTAAGGCAGCTGGTTCCAGGCCTCCTCCCAGCAGTGGGGGAGAAACTTACTTCTACAAGGGGAGAAGGCAGGAATGCTGGCTTATCACTGTTCACCAGGCCAGCAGCTGAGTACAGGGCAGGGTGGGTCAGCAAGGGTTTTTCATCAGCAAGTTCCTCTGTTGTCTATCTGTCTAGTCCAGATGTGGGCTATAAATGATAGCAGAGAAGGGTCAGATGGGATCAGCACAGATGTGCGGGTAATAGATTTCTCTGATCAGCCGGCAGAGCAATCAGCAAGGCATGCCACAGGCCAGGGCTCAAGACGCAAAAGCCGCTGATTGCTCTATGTGAATTAGTGTGTTCATTGTCCCACCTTCTTATTTAATGGGATGGGGGATGCTCCCTGCGGGAGAAGGTGTTTATTCAATGGGGTGTATGGCTCCTCCTGCTGGGACGGATGAGTCTGTTTATTCAATTGGCTATGTGCCAAAGGGATGGATTTCTGACCATTTCTCTAGGTGTGAAGGTCCTTATAAGTTAACTGGTTTTTACCTGTGTTTAACTGAAGGGGGGAAAAACATTGAATGAAGCTTTAGTCTGTTAAGATCTATATAAATTTTTAACACACATGTCACTGAGATCTTGCATTTCTGGGATCAGTATTAAGTTTTTCCTGCTCTTTACTCCTGTTAGCCCTGCAGAGCCAGCACAGTCAATGGAGAGGGAGCTGGAGTCTATGCCTTCTTGTCCATCATTGACGGTATTGTTAGCTACAGCATTGCTGGAGCCAGAAAGAGTGGAGCTGGGGCCTTGATACAGGACAGCATCCCTGTTCAGGAAGTGGGGATGGACAAAGATGTTTTCCTGTATTGGGATTTTGATTCCCAGATTCCAGGGTGAGCTTGTCGTGTGTGACTCAATCACAAGTTTCTCCAAGAGCAAAGCGGGTAAAGCCAACCTGGCTTATTTCTGCCCTGGTTTGTAGACCCGGGTGATGAACGGTCATCAATGAATTCTCAGCTGCAAGTGGGGATACTGGAGGGGCTTGGGGAGGCTCTGTGGGTGGGAGTGGGGAAGGAGCTGGGTCAGCAGTGTGCCTGGCGCTTAGGTACACATGCCCAGATGCTACAGGGATTGGAGCCCTGCAAATGCGATGGGTAAGACTGACAGGTAGATGCTTTTCTTGGATGTACCCAGTTGGGTCAGCAGACTTCCTGACAGGGTTCCCTATGGCACCTGCCTACGCTGTGTGCCCCTGATAATGGATCAAATGTGGTGTAAGCGGGTGCAACACCCATGCACGTCTCTGGGCCAAAACTGCCTTGTTCTTGCCATACACTATCAGAACCATGTTTGTGTGCCCTGGGCCTTCTCTCATCTTACTAGCGACCCCAGGTCTCAGTGGTTGTCTCCACTGGAAGTCTGCCTCTGGGCAGCCTTCCCATTTGTGTCTGTGCCTGTGAGTATGATGTGCCGGTCACTGGCATGTTCCATCATGACCAAATGTGGGCCTGGTCCCCGACTCCCCTGCCTTGCTGAGCAATGACTTCATAGGCTGTGGTCCTCGTTCAGTCACCCCATTGGACTGGGATATGCTGGACTAGTCAGACATTGGATCCAACTCCCACTCCATTGCACTTCCTCACCACTCTGGACTCACAAAGGAAAGGGGCCATGGTCACTCAGGAGCTGCCGTGGGATGCCATGCTGGGCAAGTACTGCTTTTAGTTTGGCCATCACTGAGCTGGCAGTCTACACACCACCAATAAGAACAGGCGAGATCAATATTCTATCCAATCAGTGCCCAGCCTCTTCCATGGCAAGTCTGAGCTCTCGTGTGGCTGCAGCAGTTCTTTTGGATGCTGTAACTGTTCTGGACACATGCCAACCAGCCTTCTGCTAGCCTCTCACTATTCCTGAGTGTGCTAGCCACCCTTGCTCTCTGGCCTTGGTGATCCTCAGAGAGCGGAAACACTTTCTTTCTCTGGCACTCAGGAACAGCTATCTTTCCCCCTACCAACTGGATTGCTGCATGGCAATGCAGTTGCTCCTTCATAGGCCAGAAGGGATTAGCGGCAGGGACAACGTCTCTCTTGTGTCTTGGCCGTCCTTTCTGTATCAATGTCATTAGTACTTGGAACTGCGAGTCTCCTCTAGTGGCTTCATAAGTGGATGCTGTGCTAGCAGGTCCTGCAGCCAAAGCGCTCGTTGCATATATCACTCTCTCCTATGCATGTGATTCTCCCGTTCTTGGCGAGGGACCTACTGTTGCTCTGGCACCATATCCGCTTGCTACGTCAGCTCACCTGGGGTGGATAGCATGGTGAGACCATGCCTCCGGAGCAGTAGAAGCGTTCTCTTTTAATCTCTCTTCTTTAGCACTGAAGACAGTTTTGTCCAGGTCATTTCACCTATTGTGGGGTCAAACTCACAGTAACTTGTTTTTACTTTAATCTCAGTAAAAGACAGTTCTGTCATTTCTCCCTCTGGCTAGGATCCCAGAATTTATCCCACTTGAGCACCACATTTCTACGTGGGTTACAGAATTTTCTGAACACACTTTCTATGTGTTCTCTGGGCCCTCATTCCTAGTGAAACCAAAAGTGTTCTATGCCTTGAAGGTGTCTTCCACACCTTTTCTGGGGCTTTTCCACTGCTCCAGACGCTGCCAGGTAGAGCTTGAAGCATTGCTCCCACCATCTCTGCTTTAGGTAAAAGGGGTGGTCTTGGATTGATTCAGTTTCTCTGATACTTCCTTCCTTTCCTGTCCCCTCTCTGATCCCTCCTCCTTTCCCTACTGACGGAGGCACAGGAGCACTTCTCTGACACTATTTCACATCCCTGGTTTGGTATTGAACATGGAGGCAATGCCAGAGTAACAAGGTCCTAGAAGTAAAAGTCCCAGAAATATGAATACTTAATAATGAGGGGCACAGGCAGAGCTGTGTGGGGATCCCAGGACTGGAATAGCAAGGGGGGCTGCAGGGCAGGAGTGAGGGGCATTGGCAGAGCTGTGTGGGGATCCCAGGACTGGAATAGCAGGGGGGCTGTGGGGTAGGAGTGAGGAACACTGGATGAGCTTTGTGGGATAACCAATGCCAGGGATAACAAGGAGCCCCATCCCTCCTACAGAGCAGGTGTCTGTTCATTGTCTGCTTTGATAACTCAGGGTGTGTCTACACTGCAAAAACAAGCATATTCTTAACTCGGATTAGCTAACCCATGTTAGTTAACTTGGGTTATCTCTATAATTGATGGTGAAAGGTGATTATGGGCTGCACTACAAACACATAGAAACTTTAGCTCAACTTCTCTCCTCCCCTCCCTAGCAAACATTATAGATATTCATTGAACTGCTGCATTTTTGTACTCCGCAAAAGATTCCAATAAATGGACCTTGATTGCAGCTTACTCAGAGATCACTTTGCCTGTACCACACCGTTCCAGCCAGTTGCAGGTCCTGGTGGGAGTATCTGCCAGGGCCCTTAAAGACATGATCTACTACATCCTCTGAGATGTGTGCAGGTGCCATGTGTCTGTCCAGCCTTATTTGCACCTGATTGTTTCTGAGCCCAACACTGGCTAGAGATCCATATGTGGGAGCTAATAGAGTAGTAGCAGCTGCCTCTTCCTTACTCCGGGACAAGCAGGGAGCCTGAGGCCAGCTGTGGGGCTAGATCCCACAGGTGTGAGTCTGAACCATGTGGCATGAATGTTGTACAGTGGCCCCATAACTGATAAAGAAGGTAGCTGAGAATAGCACTCGAAAGCTGAGGGAATCCCATCAAAGATAAAATCAAAATAATCCAATGCCAACAATTATTTTGTTCACCAGGTCCTAGAAATACAAGTGCTTAAGAATACTCGAGTGGTAATTTCTAAAGCTCCCCTTGTAGCCAAAACCTCAATCTGCCAGCTGGTTCCCCTAGAAGTTGGTGACACCGAAATGGAACATTTATTCTATGTAACTGCTGCACCCCGGTGCTTCAGGACCAAAATGTAAAGCAAAGTGCAGTCTCTTGTGCACAGGCTGTGGGCTGGATTCACCTCTCGCTTACACCGGTTCTTATCAGTCTAACTCCACTGACGCCAGTGTAAGTGAGGAGACCCTTGTGAATATCCAGTGTGCACTTATGGGCATTGAAGTCCAAAGCTCGGAGAGGCTACTGTACCTGGAATCGATTCCAGGTGATTGTTGCTTACAGGGGAGAGATGGTTGCCTCTGACAGGCAGTTTAAGCTTGTTGAATGCTTGGGGATGCTCATTTACTAAAGGAGGGACCTTTAACACAGCTTTCACTGAGTTCTCTGTTGCTTTATGTTCTGGTGTATAATTCGATATATTAGGCTGGGATTTTTGAAGGAGTCTAAGGGGTTTAGCTGCCCAAATGGGACACCTAATTCCCTGAGGTTGCTTTGAAAATCCAAACCTTAATATTTATGTTAAGTGCAAAATCTACATCCCCCTGGTTAGGTAATGGGCTGAGTTCATGTCAATGTGGGAACGAGACACTTGCAACTCCTGGTTTTTTTAAACATTTAAACGTGTAACCCTTCACATTATAGTAATGGGAGTGCATCTGCATGCGTGTCTGTGTTTGTGTGTCTGCATATGTGTGTGTCAACATATGCATGTGGCTGTGTTGGGGCATGTGTATTATAGTGTCTGCATGTGTCTTTGTGTTGGTGTGTCTGTGCGTGTCTACCGATGGGGTGTGTGCGTCTCCGTGTGTGGATATTTATAATAATTTTTATTTGTCTGAGATATAAATAAAAGGGACTTTTGCTAAAATGAGGAGCCTGTAAAGAGCATTTGATCTTTGCTGTTTCCGCTCTGCATTAGACTGTCTCCTTGGCAGAGGAGTCACTTTGTAGTAATGACCCCCTGGTGCTGTGTGTGTGTGGGTCTCTCTGTTTACATTGGTGCAGGATAACTCTGCACACACACAGTCTCCCGCTCCCCTGTCACCTTCGTTAAGTTTGCTTGTCAGAAGCTGTTGTGTGTGTTTTCCCCAGCTGTAGCCCTGCAGGTGCCACTTAGCTTAGCAACGTGAATCTTTGTCTTTTATCTGCCTCCTGCATCATGGGCACTCAGGGCCAAAGAGCAGCTGACAGCACTGGAACACTCCGGGCGATGGCAGCTCCTGAAATATGGGGCAAGGTGGCAAAGTGAGAGTGGAGCAGCTCAGCGAGGAGGGAAGGTATCGGGCCGTGCACTGAATTCATATACTGCACATCCAGGTTCAGAGATGTACCCTAGGCAAATGAAATGTGTTTGGGTTTCCGCTATCCCCCAGTGCCCTCTTCTAAAACCACACCACACAGTTTAGCAGCACTGATTGACAGTGTCCTGGAATAGCTGGGAGTGTTGCACTTCAGCATTGCAGTTGTTTGGAAGAGTGGTCGGGGACTGGAATACCAGAGGGGTGGGGGCTGCAGGGCAGGAGTGAGGGGCATTGGCAGAGCTGTGTGGGGAGCCCAGGGCTGGAATAGTAGGAGAGGCTGCAGATCAAGAGTGAGGGGCATTGGCAGAGCTGCATGGGATAACCAATGCCAGGGATAACAAGGAGCCCCATTCCTACACAGCAGGTACCTGTTCCATGGCTGCTTTGGTAACTCAGGATGTGCCTACACTGCCAAAACAGGCATATTCGTAACTTGGGTTAGCTAACCCACGTTAGTTAACTGGGGTTCAAAGATTAGTGAAGTCACGGCAACTCAGCTTTTAACTCAGATTAGCATCTTGAGCTAAAGGCTTTAGGGCAGCCTGGGGTTGAACTCGTGCTGCCAGTCTGAGTTAAAAGCCAAGTTGCCGTGTCTTTGCTGCTATTTTAACCTGGGTTAGCACACCTTTTTGCAGTGTAGACGTTGGAGTGCAGTGGTTGCTTTGCTTCCCATTTGGGTGGTCATTATTCCAAGTCAGGCTCGCATTCAGAGCTGGATGAACAATCCCCATTTTCTTTCTTTTTGTTAATTGTTCACAAACCGATTGGGAAATTCTTCTATTGGTATTTTGGCTACTAGTGTTGCGTGGCCATCGCTGAGCAAGTCAGGAGTCCCAAAGGATCCTAAGTTTGCGTTTTGCCTTAGTGGTTTGAAGGCAGAGACCCTGTACTGAGGGGAGGTCATGCCTGCTAGCTCTTCGAACAATTTCTGCTTACTGCCAGCATCCCCTGATAGCAGCTTGCTGGCTTGAACTTAAGCCAGCGGTTTCTTCCCACAGCTCCAAGTTCTCTCTGATAGTAGGACAAGAGCTGGCCGAAATGTTTCAGCAGGAAATTCTGAAATTCTAAATAAAAAACATCATTCTGAAACAGGCAGACAAATAACATTTTGAAATTTCCTGCAGAAGGGGAATTCGAAAATGTCACTCTGACCTTTTCAAAACATTTCTGAGACTCCCAGAGCTGCCTGGAGCCCCAGGAGCTGGACAATTTGGGGAACCAGGGAGCGGGGGATGCCAAGGAACTGAAAGCCAAGGATCCTATGACTTCCAAGCTCCTTGTTCCCCATTAGCCCGCCAGCCAGGCTGCCAAGGAGGCTGAGTGGGCAAGATGGCAGGAAACCAGGCAGGTGTCGAAATCTGTCTGTTTTCCATCGATACTTTGTAGAATTCAACACTTTCCCCCAGAATATTTTGATTTCAACCCGCATGGGCACCTCTGAACAGAAAAATGTTCCGTTGGAAAATTTCTGACCACCTTTCATTAGGACAGAAGGTGACAGGACTGTCCATAGTCAGGAGATGTACAGCTGGGTGTTATCAGCATCCTGATAAGATCTGATAGCTGGTAATGCCTTACTGTCCCCCCTAGAGGCCTCACGTATATGTTAAACATGAGAGGGACTGATTGATATTTAAAGTGATGCGAGTTGGTGGTTTCAACCCAATATTTAGATTTTGTGGGAGGGGAAAAAAAACTCTTTAAAAAACGTAATGTTAATAGAAATCTTTGCTGAGTTTTCTTGTTAATTTTCATATGGACAGAGTTTGGCTGTATGGATTTAAATCTCTCCCTGCATGGTTTGCAACCCAAACATTGCAGCCCTGAGCCAGTGCATGAGAGCTGGAAACTGAAAACGACTGGGGAGTCAAAGTGAGGCTGGTCAGGCTACTTGCATTATCCAGCCCGAATAAAATGCAAAAAAAGTAAGCGACATGAATGCTGGAAAGTCATTTTGCTTCGATCGTTCTTTCAGCGTCAGGAGCCATTATAATCACATAGAAAGAAATTGGGATTTAAAAACAGATATTATTTGAACCCTTTTAAATGTAAAACAATCACAAAAACTTTCCTGTTCATACTGGATTTTGTTGGAGAAAAAATGGAAGGCTAATTGCATGTCTCCTTTAACAAGAGTTGTTTCTCTCTCGTCTCACTACCCCCTTGTTAAAACCCTTGTACCTGGTTTCCCTTCTTGGGCATTTTCAGAGCTGCTTGCTTTCTCGATGTTGGGTGGGTTTTCAAATGCTGCTCATTATCTCTAGGACAGCTTAGCTTCTCTTGCAGATTTTTCCCTGTCTTCAAAATGGGCCCCGTTATTTTTAAAGGGACTGAAGCCAGAATGTCCTCAGTTAAGATGGCCGTAATTTCACCTTTGCCTTCTGCAATGGCTCTGGGGAAAATGGCTCCATTTTGCAAAGCACTGGGGGACGACGTCGCCCTTTTTGGCCTGTGGTGGTTGGAAAGGGACTGCTGCCCCTGAATCAATGCTGGTGCCATTCCGCACTCATGTACAGTGCTGCGTGAAAAGGGTGGCATTGCAAGAACACAGGGAAGGGGGGGATGTTTGAACTTTGTGTCCCTTTCTTTACAGGTCTGGTGAGCCCCCTAGAGGTGTCAGTGAGCTCAGGGAGTATCCAGGTTGCTCGGGGACAGACGGCAATCCTGCCCTGTACCTTCACCACTAGCGCTGCCCTCACTAACCTTAATGTCATCTGGATGGTCATCCCACTCTCCAATGCCAACCAGCCGGAACAGGTACCAGTCTTCATTGGAACATGGAGCTGTCTGTGTCTTTTTCTTCCCTTGTCCCATCAACACCACTTGGGCAGGGGTGCATGTGTTGGGTGTGGGCTGTCTGATCACCCTTCTGGATTCTAGTGCAAAAAGACTGTGCAGTAGCTGGATTTCAGCATTAGTGTCACCAGCTCATGACTCAGGATAGGGCATCCCAGAAGACACAGCATTCCTGTTGCCCCGGCTCTGGAAGGGCCCAGCAGTGGAGCAGTAGGGTAATGGAGGTCAGGACTGAGGTTCTTTGGCAGAATTTATAGTGCCTCAATTGTCATCCCATCTAGCTCTGTTGCCTTTTGTAACCAATATTGACTCTGTCCTTTTTACATCTTTCTGTGTCTCCAATTGTCACCCTGTGTCCCAGCATGTCTTCCCATGTTGTTGTATGTGCCCTATGTTCCTTATTCTTGCCTTGTGCTTCTAATTCTTTCCCCACTATCTTATTCGGCACCTAACCTGTCTCCTGTCTCCTCAGTTGTTCTGGTTTGACTTACACACTGGGCAGGTGTCCAGTGTAGCGTGAGCTGCTCTGGATTCCAGGTATTCGGTGGGTAGGATGGGGCACTAGGAGGATGGCCCAGCTTGGGGCACTCTGTGGTGTGGGAGGTGGGGGCGCGGAGGTGGCTCTGGAGGATCTGGAAGCAGTTGAGGCTGAAGCTAAAAGGATGATTGATCCCTTTGTACTGGGGTTCTTCAGTATTTCCATTCTGCAGAACACTTCTTAAGAGACGGATGTTCTCATGGACCCACCTGTCCTTCTAACACCCCACTGCTTGTTGCTTGTGAGGGTTTCATTTTGAAGGACATCAGGAGGGCCTCAATATCTCTGTGGTGGCCCAGGGACCATAGTCTGAGAACCACTGGGCCTTATGCTCAGACTGCTAGAAAACATTAGGAGACCTTGTTCTGAAATTCACTTGTCCCAGGCCAGCTTGCCTCCCTAGGCACTTGAGGTTCAATTGTAAATTCTGGAATCCACCAGTGAAGCGCGTTTGGTTTTCAGCAGCTCATGTTGTTGTTCCAGCTGTGTAAGCAGTCAGTGACTAGTGACTGTACCCCTTTGTTATTTCCTGGGGCCTGGCTGCCTGGTGGTGAGGATCATTGCAATGAACTGAACGGGCAGTTTCAAATCATGTTAGGGCATCTCCACCAAGGGGAGAACTAAAGTGACCCTGGCTGCTCACCCCCCCCCCCCCCCCCCCCCCCCCCCCCCCCCCCCCCCCCCCCAAGGCCTGTTTCCAACAAAACACTCAGGGCTGCAGTTCAGGGAGCCATGGAGATTCATTCTCTCAGAGTCCATCCCGCCTGGTGGATACTGACCATCGCATGAATGAGGAGGAGGAGGCAGACATCCCAGATCCAGTCAGAAAAATAGACTTGGGAACCTGGCATGTTGCCTCTGAGAAGAGAGCCCTGTCGCAGTGTGTTACTGACACACACCCTCTGCCTCTGAGGCCACTGCTGAGTTCCCATGTTATCACAGAGCAATCCTCCCTTAGAGACAGGGAGCTACTGTCAATTGGCATTCAGTTTCACTAAGGTCCATTAGGAGCTGGCCCTTTCTGATTTTGCCCCTCATTGTAATACACATTTTGCTTCTTCACAGCAGCCAGTACAGAGAGATGTCCAATCCTTCTTTCTTTTCTAGGTTATTCTCTACCAAGGGGGGCAGATCTTTGGTGGTGCACCCCAGTTCTATGGGCGAGTGGGGTTTGCAGGGACAATGCCAACCACCAGTGCCTCCATCTTCATCAACAACACCCAGCTTTCGGACACTGGCACGTACCAGTGTTTGGTCAACAACCTTCCAGACCGAGGTGGCAGGAACATTGGAGTCATTGGACTCACCGTCTTGGGTGTGTGTATTGGGAATGGGGAGACAAGGGAGTTCTCTGTGTGTGTGTGGTGGGATATGCATTAGGGAACAAGACAGTCTGGGTGTTTGTTGGGAGGACCTGGAAACATTGGGGGTAGGTTGTGAGGTGGGGCTGATGGCTGTACTGAAGGGTATGGGAAGGTATCTTGTGCATGTGTACATATTGGGGGACAAAGGGCTCTTGGGGCTAGGATGTGAGGTGCTTTGGGGAATGTATTGAGGGGATGAGGGTGTCTTGTGGGTAGGTATATTAAAGAGGCCATGACAGTTTCCTACATAATGACAAGAGAATGGAACAGACCTGTGGTCCTCGACTCTGGTTTCCTTCCCCTAAAAGTGGCCTGTACTGAGTGCTTCATAGTACGTTGTAGATCCCCCAGTAATGCACTTGGCCAATGTGCCATTACTGTTTCATGGGGGCAAATGTTTTCCTGTCCTCAGCCCATAACCAGCATGAGCAGGAGGATTTAATGAAGGAAGGATTTATCATGTGATCCCAACTAGGGAACTGCAGATGCTCTTCTTCTCAGGGATGGGTCAAATGCAAAGTGGCCAGGACAAAGTTACACTTTCATTTTTCGTGCCAGAGTCTTAGTGGGGCTTCTGTGTCTGGGGCTTCCCTGTCAGTCTCCCCCCTTCCCCATTCTGCCCTTTCACTGCCTTGCAGCTGCACGCTGTTGCTCACATCCGTGACCCTGTTTTCTCGGCCCTGGGGGCACACTCACAGGCAGCGGGTGAGCAGCAAGAACCCAGGCCCTTTGTTGGATATGCCTCCTGACGTGCTGTTGCTTTCCCCTCTGCTCTCATTGTAGTTCCTCCTTCCGCTCCGCTCTGCAGAATTCAGGGGTCCCTGGATGTCGGCAGCGATATTACCCTGACCTGCAACTCAGAAGAAGGCATTCCTCGGCCGACATACCTCTGGGAGAAGTTGGACAATGCTCCCAGGCTACCCCCGACTGCCACGCAAGGTGCTCGCTCTATTGTTTATCTTCCTCTTCCCCAGGTGGCTAATTTGGCTTGGTTTTGTCTGTGCTGCCAGTGATGACACAACTTATTGAGATTACCCTGAGTCACCGCACAGTCACTTACTCGTAAGGAAGGTACCATGTGGGGAATAAAAGGGTGACTTGACAGCTGTAGTGTCTTGGGTGCCCTCTAGTGGCCATTCTCTCTATAGTGTTTCTTCATATAGGAAATGCCTCTTGGGCTACAACTGCTCAAGAAAAAAAGTTGTGGCCAAAATGTTCACAGGTTACTATTGATTTGAGGGACCTCACAGATTTAAATGCATTTCAAAGCAAACTCAAATAGCCAAGGACTGGAAATTGTGGAAAGGTAGCCTTAGGATCACCCAAAGAATTTTGCAACCTCTTGAATCTGAGGACTTACGGACTTACCCCTATTCCCCAGTGTGGTGCCGAGGGGTGCTGTGCTTCTGGATCAGCTGTCCTCCAGATGTGAAATAAAGCTAAGGCCCTGATCACTTTTGGTTCTGAAAAAATCCCATGGTACCACTTGTGAGACTTAGAAGTTTGTCTTGGTGTACTGGCCAAATGGCAACCTGCCTATTTCTAGTCTTCTACCTTAACTTACTCCAGAGTTTCAATTGGTATGGGATCCTTTGATTTTTGTATAAAACAGGCATGAGGAGCATTGGCATTGGCTGTGTGGGGAGCCCAGGACTGGAATAGCTGGGGGTTGCAGGGTAGGAATGAGGGGCATTGGCATTGGCTGAGTGGGGAGCCCAGGACTGGACTAGCAGAGGGGACTGCAGGGCAGGATTGAATTTTATGGGAAGAGCTGTGTGGTGAAGGTTGCACATCCCTTGCTTGTATTTTCCCCGGCTCTCTTCTCATGCACAATATCAGCCCCAAGCTTTCATGTAGAAAAATTCATTTATAAAAAGAAAAAGAAACATCTACTGTACTGTAAGCTCCTTAAGACCTAATCGTGTGTGTGTGTGTGTGTGTGTGTGTGTGTGTGAGTGTGTGAGAGAGAGAGAGAGAGATGCTTCCATCTGAAGGTTATTTCCTAATTTATTTATCTCACACCAGAATTCACTATTTGCTGGATTTGCCTTTTGATGGTTTTCTGGAGAGGTTATGTATAAATCCTTCTTTTTCTTCCTGCTTGTCTAGACCAAGTCCAGGGCACGGTCACCCTCCGGAATATCAGCACTGTGTCCTCAGGTCTTTACCAGTGCGTGGCTTCTAATGCCATCGGAACCAGCACCTGCCTTCTGGACCTGCAAGTCATTGCACGTAAGTACATTCCAATGGGAGGTTTGACCATGCAGTTTAGCTCTGCTCTGGTAACCACTGTAACCATGTATACCTTGAGCCATCACACCTCTACAGGGTAGGACCCTAGTGCCCACGACTGTGGGGATGGAGACCCGTCTGGGCCACCACGTTCTTCCCTAGCTCCAACCAGTAGAGCTCCAGGTTGCACCCTAATCCTGATTTCGTCCTTCCCTTTTTGTTCCATGTCCCCCACAGCTCATCCCCGGAGCGTTGGCCTGATTGCTGGAGCTGTTGCCACGGGTGCAGTTGTGCTCATTGTTTGCATTGTGTTGGTGGCTGTGGCACTGGTTTACTGGAAGAACAAACACAAGGAGGAAGAAGAGGAGGAGATTCCCAATGAGATAAGGTTGGACTCAGGGCAGACAGATGGCAATGAACTTTGGGTCACAGCTGGCTCTGAGTGATCTTCGCTCCCCCGTGCTGATCCCATTGATGTTCACTGGGGCTGCCAAGAGCACCTGCATCCAGAAAATGGAGGCAAATGCTAGAGATAGCAAATTTCTGGATGGGCAGAGGAGGTCTGAGTTCTTGTAGGTGAGGCGATGGGGGTGGGAGATCTTTGCATACCCTGTCTTTACAGAAGGGGGATGGACGCTGACAGCAGTGGCTATGTGAGGAGAGAGATTTCAAAACTGAAGGGATGAATGTGGGTGTAAGATGAGTGAGGCATCCCACGCCATGGTACCAAACAGCAATGGGGGAGGGCTCTGGGGATAGAGGAGAGACTTTGTCCAAGGTTACAGCCCTGTCCCCGGTTAGCATCCTCACCCCGCAAACACACAGCTGCTTCCCGTGGGATCTTTGCCTCAGTGGCACGATGCTAGCAGGTGGGACAATGAATAAGAACTAAGATGAGAATCATGACGGATGATGTGTGATCAGGACAGGATGGTGCCCTTGGTTACTGCATCTGTCACCTGGCACCTTTGATCACCGCTGCCATTAGAGCTGGGTGAGTAACGGATTTTTCGGTTAGTTAGCAATTGTGAAAAAAACCATCTTGTTTCAGGCCCCCTAGCCACAAAACTGTTTGAAATTTTTAGCAAATTAAAAAAAAATAATTTTGGGTCAAACAAAACATTTCATTTTGATTTTGAGCATTTTTACAAGTTTAAAAATAAAATTAAAGGAAATTTTGAAACAAGAATTTCTTTAGAACTGTGATAATGGAACCATTTATTTCCTTGTATTTTCTTTTGATTTTTATTTAATTAAATTTATTTATTTATTTATTTTGCAAAACAGTTCAATGAAATCACCATGAATTCATAAAAGGTTTCGGAGTCGCTGAATCAGTATTTGTTGCCAAAATATTTTTTGTGTGGAAAAACTGTGCCCAGCTCTGTCACCTGCTCCTCTGTGGAGGGAGGTCAGGGGCATGAGGGGGTTACAGACAGGATTCTGATCTCCTGCCCTCTCTCTTTAGGGAGGACGACCTGCCACCCAAATGCTCTTCGGCCACGAAAGCGTTCCATGGTGATGCATCCTCCTCGGAGAATGACACCCTCACCTCCTCCAACACCTACAACAGCCGCTACTGGAACGACCCCAAAGCCAATCATGCCACAGACTCCTTCACCCGCTTCAGCAATAACAACGACGTGCGCCAGCCCTTCTCCCGCTCCGGGAGCACCAACGCCCGCCCTGTCTATGCCAACGGAGGCCACCCGTCCCCAGCTCCACCCAAGACGCTGGTGGTGACAGCCAGCACGGCACCATCCCCACAGGAGGTGGCCAGGAGCAATGGCTCAGTCAGCCGCAAGCCAAGGCCTCAGCACACACGCTCCTATGCCGTGAGCCAGGCGACGTTGGAGCGGATAGGGGCTGTGCCTGTCATGGTGCCAGCCCAGAGCCGGGCAGGCTCCCTGGTGTAGGAAGTGAGAGCGGGTGTAAGGAAAGCAAGAAGCTATCGTACCAGATGGGGTGAAGATCTGGCCAAGAGACCCTCCTCTTCCTCCCTGAAATGGGATGAAGGGGGAGACGTGCTTCTCCCTGGTGCCCGCCCCCCTTCACTAGACTTTAACCTACCAATGCGATGGTCCTTTCTTCGCCACGCCACCCTCGGGATCTCAGGGGGCTCCTCCACACCAGCTGGATCTCACAGATGTGCCAAGGCTATGGGAGGGGCCCCAAGGGTGCCAGGCCCTTGCAGGGGATGCTCGTTCGTTTCTAATCTCCACCTGATGTGGGGTTTGGGGTTTTTTGATTTCCGAGGAGTGGGCGAGTTAGGTGGGGTTCGTGAGGAGAGCCGGAAGGGGCAGGGGAAGGGGAAGGAGGGGCCTTCCGTGGAAGGACATCAGCTCTACTGCGCACATGCCCACCGCCAGCCCAAGAATGGGTGATGGAATCAGAGAGGTGAGCGAGGAGACGCTGGCCATGCCAGGCCGATTTCAAAGGGCCAAGGCAGAGACAGACCCACCAGCCAGAGCAGAGCGGAAGGGGCGGGGGATAGGCTTGGACGTTCTTCTATTTATTTATTTCTGTTTCCTTCTCTCTTCACACTGGACGGTTTCCTGCACTAGTTCTGGATGCTTCTGGAGCCCCATTTGCCTCCTTGGAAACCGCTGCCATCGGGGCCTCATTCCCCAAGAAGCCGCTTGGAAGGAGGATGTGTGGCTGCTGCAGCAGGAGTTTTCTCAGAGGAGTAAAGGAATCGAGTGGGGTGGGAAGCAGCAGACAGCTCCTGCCGGGCTGGCCAAAAGCCTCCGTGGCTGAAGAGCCGCACTGTTTCTAGGCGTGTGGCTTAAATTCCCAATGAGCTGGGCTTAGCTTTGGCCTTTGCATGGCAGGTTCTCCCTACTGGGCTGTTCGGGGCTGGGCTGTTCGGGGCTGGCCTGCATGGTCCTAGCACGGTGCTTGTTGAACTGGGGAGGCCCTGGCACTGAGGCACCATATTTACTCCTCCCTTGCTGGATGCTGGGGTTGTCGGGGTTTGGTTTTAAATACTGCTCTTTAGAAAGAGTGAAAGCAGGGGGCTCGTGGAGGAGGCAGGCCCATGGGGCGGGGATCCTAGCTGTCTGCTCCGTTCCCTCCATGCCATGTGGCCGGGTCTCTGGGGCACCTCACACGGCAGATGTGCATGGTGCTCTGTTGCCTCCAGGCCACACCTCACATACAGCCAAGTTTTTCTCTTGTGACTAAATAGCCTTAATAAAAGCTGAGGGTCTAAACCATTTGAGGGTCTTGCTGTTACAAGGGGGCTGGAGCCCAAGGGGCTGGATCCCACTGCCTCAAGGAGGGGAGACCTGCATCCTGCCATCCACAGGCACCTCCTTCGTAATGCTGACAGTGACATACTTCAAGGGAACGCCCCACCACCACTAAAGCACCAGAGGCTCCCCCTTGGCCCTAGAAAAGGGAGGCTGCTGTCCCTATCCTTGACCCTACATTGGAAGAGGGAGCTGTATAAATCTACCACTATCATCCTCTTCCTCCTCCCCTGCTTTCCCTTCCATATGGCACAGATGCTGCAGGGGCCATCTGTTTCATGACCACACAGACACTGCTGGGAGGCTCCTGGACTCCATGTGAGCACAGCCATTGCGCTGAGGGCTGCCTGGGCTGCACGGGTTTGAAGCTTGGCTGAGATTTTGTGCCTTCTTTGCTTAAAGAAAAACAAAAACCAACCACCCCATTTGCCCCCACCCCCAACTCTGCCCACAGATATTGCAAACCTCCCAGGCAGACAGCTGCCTGGTTTACACACCTTTCACAGGGAGCAATCTCTTTCCTAGTGTGCTGTCTGTTTCTCCCTTGACTGCTTGGAGGGGAAGAGCAGCTTTGAAAATCCTAATGTGAAAAAAATCCCAACAGATTCTCTCTGCTTTTGCAACAACTCCTCTGTGAAGTTTAAAGGGATGCTGCCCCTTGGCAGCCCTGCTTCAGGGATGGGGAAATTCTTCTGGTTCTACCCTTCATGAGACTGTTCACTCCTCTTTCTTTATTCTTTCTAATTGTCTAAAATTCAATAAAATTTTATTCATATAAAAAGGGAACATTTTTTTGCTGGCTTCTTTCTTTCACCCTAGTTCTTTACATTTCTATCTGCTATTGTTGAAACTCTCCCCTGAAGGTGACCTGCCATGACCACATGACAAGTCTTGCCCCTTATTAGCGCATTCATTGGTAACAAACACTTTAGTTAAGGTTGCAAAATGGCTTCAGTTATAGCCTCCTGGTTTTGCTTGCTCATAGCTCTCTGACACATTCTCCCTGGGGATGTAATTTACCAAGCCTGTGCGCTCCCTCTCTCGGCCCAAAGGTGAGTTTTATTTTCTTGCTGGTCAGAGGGAAATTGCTTCTGCTGAGTTGTGTTAATGGGAAAAAGGGTTTTAAAAATTGTCCCACCTTTTCTCACACACATTGCAGCACAGCTGATCTTCATAACCTGAAACATGGCATGTTCCTAGTCCTCACTGAGACTGACTAAGGGCCCGAGCCAGAAACTTCCACTGATTTCAAAGGGCTTTAGATCAGGCTTCAAGTTTGATGTTTGGGGGAAAACCTGTTTGGAGATTAACTAAAGTTCTGACCATGTGAACCGGGCCTGGGAAATATTCACGGCCAGAGTGTATGAGGTTTTCTGCTTTCAGTAAATGCTGATTGTAGCCAACTGGTACCTGTTAACTTGCTCAGTTCCAGGTGTAGCTATCTCAGCATGGTTGCTCTGCTATGTTCTGTTTGGTCTTTCCTATTTTTTCCTTAAAAAAACAATATTTGTGTGTTGTTAGCTACAGCCCCCACATCATATAGGATGTATGCATTACACTTGCTCTTGGAACCGTAACTTTTGCATTTACTAACTTAATTGTGCAACCCTGGTGTTACATTAATCCAGGAGTTTTTCCATTTTATTCCTATTATAGCCCTTTAAATATTATGCAGTATTAGCCATTCCCCACCATCAGCTCACCCTGGATCAAATTCTGTAGATGACACCGAGCCCCCAGCATAGCTCCTTGTAGTGTCTGGACTCGAGTAGCCATAGTATAAGGATATGCTGCTTAAGTAGAGAGGGCAAAGGACTACAGAAAGGCACAGACAGACCTCTCAGTTGCTCTCCTTAATCTCAGCTTTCATTTTAAATGAAATATCTGTTTGTTATGGTTGCAAATAAAACCTTGAAAACATGACTTGAGTATAACCTATGCAGCACTATCTGCCTGAGTTTGCAGAGAGCCTGAAACAATAGCTCGGAGGTGGGAACTGCCTCTTCTTGTCACTACATGCTAAGTCAGATACCACTAATGATACTTAAAATGTCAACACGGTGAGTTAGTTCACTGCTCATCACAGCATGTAAGAGCTTCCAGTGTTTCCCACGTGGGGAACAGCACATGAGACTAGCTGTAGATGAGAGAGGTATGGAAGATGTAAACGTTAAGATGTTCAAACCTTTAATGAAACATGGCAGCAGGGGCCCCAGTGATTTCATTTTCCTGAATGGGGGCTCAGTTTCAAAAGTTTGGGAAACACTGGTCTGCACATCTTATTCTCTGTTTACTTCCTTTGTGCATCAGAATCATGACTGAGACTCTTCCAGAGGTGGGAACGTGGCTGCAGAAGCAGCAGGGGGAGCGCTCACACTGGGTTGTGGTGTGGTCTGCCAAAATGATGGCATTTTAACAAAATACTTATTAAAAAATGAGCTTGAAGAAAGTTAGGGCTGGATCCTCTATTTTCATATTGACTAACAACACACGCCATAAGCAGTCCCATAATTGATTTCACCACACTATTGCAGGAGGAAAGTCCTCTCCATTGTAACACAATCTGGCCAGTAGGAGTTGATGGGACATCCCTCACCAGACAATAACATTTGCATGGAAGGTGACCTTTGATACTTTAAGCTACTTAAGCATGTCCAATTTTTCAGGAGTTTTTCACTGAATGAGCCTGTAGAGTGGTATAGGAAACGGTTGTCCTCTCTCATTAAGTTTGAGCTTTTGGGAATTTCTCATCCCAAATTGGGATGAGAAATAAATCTCACAAAAGGTTCATGAACTGAAAATCTGAAGGAAAAAGATTCAGGTCAATTGCACTTGTTTTGATCTTTTCTATTTTGTTTAAATTTTAACCATTTTTTAAATAGTTTTTTTTTTTATTAAAATAAGCTTAGATTTCAAACTGAAAAGTCATTTTAAACCAGGAAACAAAGCTTTCATTTAGAAAAGTGTCAAAATAGGACGTTTAGACAATTTCCAAACTTGAGTCAAGAAATGTGTCAAAACTGATCCTTCATCAAAACCACAATGCTTTGCTGGAATCAGCATTTCTTTTCTGGAAAAGAACATTTTGTTGAAAAGTGCCCAACGAGCTGGACATGCCACACACACAATTAGCCAGCCACCACCAAAATCAGACTGAGGACATAACAGAAGGTGTGAGGGTTTTCCATTACTGCAATGCTCTTGCCTTGTGGGGGGTGCTACACTGAGGGCCATCGGTACCAACACTGAGGCCTGGTCTACACTAGGGGGGGAAATTGNGCAACTTCAGCTACGAGAATAGCGTAGCTGAAGTCGACGTATCTTAGATCGACTTAGAATCTCTTACTTTGCGTCCTCGCGGCGCGGGATCGATGGCTGCCGCTCCCCCGTCGACTCCGCTTCCGCCTCTTGCTGTGGTGGAGTTCCGGAGTCGATGGCAGAGCGATTGGGGATCGATCACTACCCGCTGATCCGGCGGGTAGTGTAGACGTACCCTGAGTCTGATGCTGTGTTTGTTAATCTGGAGTTGTGCCCTGATTGCCATCCTAGCCTGGGCACAAGAGAGGAAATGTAAATAACTGAGCCAGCACTTAAGTCTGAGGAGATGGAAAGCCAAAGCCCTGGCATTCTAGCGCCATTTTCAAATGGCGTCCTCCCCTGCAAATGATGATTCTGGTGGCAGGCACTTGTCTGTGGGGAGGACACTGCAAAGGGCTATGAGCTGTGTGTCTTACCCTGTTCACCTAAGGCAGGCCCAGGCAGTCACTCCCCACAAGGGGAGCTCTCACAAGGAGATGGATCCCTGGGCCCAGAGCTGCTGCCTAATTCTTACTTTCATCTGGCCTGTGGAAAGGTTTCTCTAGGTCACAGCAGGGGCTAGGAGTGGGAAGAAAGATGCCTTGCTTGAAAGCATAGGACCCATTGCTACGGCTGTTGATGGGCTCGAAGAGAAGTCTCTCTTTGGGGCGCTGACACATCCAGCTGGTGATAATGAAAAGCCCTCATCTTCTTTAATATTAGGTCCTGGTCCTGCAAGCAGTGCTTGCTCATGTGACTAGAACCCTGACAGGTACAGGACCACCTGTGAGTGTCAGGATTGGGCCCATGTTAAGGTGGCTAACGAAAACAGCACATGTTTTGTTTTCCACCCCCCAATAACGAGCTTGAATGAGAACATGGGTTGGCAGGGTTTTAATCTACTCTGAAAAAACCCAAAAAGCATCGAGGAGAGGCGATTAAGACATGGCTTGTATGGAGAGATGGCAGAGGATTCTTTGGCATTTTATACAGGCAGGTCAGCTTCTGGATTTGGACTTATTAACTCATGCTTGAGAAGGGACAAGAGCAACATTTACTTACAACCAGTTTCTAACTGATACAGTCTTATGGGAGAGCTGTTGTCGCACAGCCTGCGACACATGAGCTGAAGGGCCTACCTGCCACAGTAAAGCCAAGAGCCCCAGCTGTTTAGTTTGATTGTATGTATTTCAGTTGTTACATTTCACAGAGCTGGGCCTGAGCTGCTGAGTCTGGAGCCAGACTTCCCCTCATAGTAACAATGACAGTACACACTTGTCCTTATATAGCACTTTGCCTTGGAGGATCTCAAAGTGCTGTGCCAAGCTGGGTAACTAAGTATTACCATCCTAATGTCACAAATGAGGAAACAGGCACAGAGAGCTAGTGTGATTTGGGTCACTGACTTTTCAGTGGCATCACTCTAACTTACAGAGTCCAGAATGCCCCCTTTCAGGGCCGTGCACCGTGGGTGCACCCCCTCCCACTATTGGCATGCCCCGCTATGCAAGGACTTGTGAGGGAATGCAACATAGGGCCACTTATGCCTGGCCATATTATCACCTTGGGGCCCATGCAAAGCCCATCTATACCAATACAGCGGTGATTGAAGTCATGGCTAGAAGTGGCCGCACAGAAAGGCCAGTGCAGTATTAGACAGTCAAAGCCACAGAATTAGGGATAGAAACCATCACAGAAATGTGCTAAGAGAATTGTTGGGACTTGATTCTTTCACCCATGATGTAACATTGAGGACAGAGAAACAAGACTGTCCTGTAACATCCAGCACAATAAAAATGTGTATTCTTGGCCAGTAAAATGCTGATCTGGCCACCGGAAGGAACTTTGTCAGGCACACACAGAAAATATCCCAGAGTGCTTTGGGATGAAAGGCCTTATAGAAATGCAAGACATTATAGCATTTCAGAGACGTGTTGCTTGCGGGCCTGAATGTAAGTCAGGACTTCTTGGTCCTATTACTGTCTAAGGAATTGACTCAATGTCACTGGATGACCTTGGGCAAGTCACATCACTTCTCCGTGCCTCGGTTTCTCCACCTCTAACATGTGATTAATGGGCTCTAAAAGTGAATAATCACACAGGGGCTGTGAGGAATAATTCTACAGTCTTCATAAAAGGGATTGGAGTGTGAGCGATGCTGACATTAGATGCGGATCTGAGCTGCCCACAGATTGGGGATGTCTGGATGTAGGTGTTGGGTTGGCTCATAGATATTAGGTTTCCTTCCCAGAAACAGTGAGGAGGATGAAATCATATGAAGGACAAAGCTGGCAGAGAAAACTCAATTCAGGGTTGGTGGGGCTAGGGCATGAAAAGGGCAGCAGACAAACAGAAGCGACAGTCTGCTTTCTGTATCCGTTTGTTGGAGGAGAGGGGTGAGTGCGTACTGTACGTACACACAGTCACGAGAGAGATCAGGAAGACAGCAGGCAAACCTGTGACTCACATGAGTTTGAGGCATTTGCCAAGTCCAATCAGCTATAGTGGGTTATTTTCCAAACTAACCTGTTGCAAATCCATTGTCATGAGAGATGTTGCTGTGAAATGACGATATGGATGAAAGACAGATGGGCTTGTCTGGAACAGGCCGTTCCTTCTTGGTTCCTGGGAAGTTGTGTGCACGCTGTGGTCCAAGGAACATTGTGTCATGAAGGTTTATTCTCCCTCTTTCTGGATTTGGGGCACAGATCTAGCCTTTTCAGCAGCTCTAGGACGACACCTGCTGGAGGTATGAGGAATTGTATCAGATGCAGGTTCACCACCAAGGCAGTGTGTCTGTGCCAGTACTAGGCTTGCTTATTGCCATTACCAGCTTTCCTCATCATTTTAAAAGGATGCAGAATGTTGCTCAGTTTTACTTCCTATCCTAGCTATTCCCACTGGGCATGGTAAGCAGAGATGAGGTTGAAGTCCAAATCTGAACGCCCCAAACTTTTACACGGATTATTATTTAACACATGCACATAGTGCTTTGGTCCCTGGTGATTTACACAGGGGATTGAGTATGTGGTTCCCCCCACACCCAGAGCAAACAATGGCCTGGTCTCAGCTTCACAGCTGGTCCCTTTCTCTGTAATGGGCTGAGAGCCCCGATCCGAACATCCCCAACCCTTACTGATGATCAGGCCTGGAGCAGGTGCTGAACGTTGCAGCTTGGGGTTGATGACTAATTCTAAGGATACCAATTTCTAAGGGGCAGGATAAAGAAAACCTAGCTGGCACAGCTACCTGCCTCCAGTCTCTGTGTTGCTCAGCAGTCACGTATCAATCCATGGCTGGGAAACTAAGGTGGGAAAGAGCACACAGTGGGTATGGCTGTGGAATGCCTGTTCTAGAAGTAAAGGACAGGGACCAGCCACCTTGCAATGCACATCTGCTAAACCCCCCCACTGTCGGCAGGAGACTCCTGGTTTTAGGTGTAGGGAGGCAGTGTGGCCTAGTGGATGGAGCACTGGACTGGGACTCAGGAGAACACTGGCCACTGGGTCCCCTCTCTGTGCCTCAGTTTCCCTATCTGTAACATTGGGGTGATAATACTCAATTCCTTTGTTAAACACTCTGAGTATCTACGGATGAAAAGCACTATATATTGTTACTAACCAGTGTTTCTGGCTTCAAGGGAGCTAATGATTTTTTCCCCTACTTCTGCCCTACTCCTTTAGTTTGGGGAGGCAGGTGCTTTCTCTGTTCTCCCACTCTGCCTGAATCTTCCACATCTGCCATAGGAGATGTGTAGAGGACTCAGAGCAAATGAAGAGGCTAACCTCTTTGCCTGCCCAGCTGCTCTAGGTCAGGGTGGCTTCCCCTTTATAACTCTTAAGAGACTTGGTGAGGAGGCTGTGCCCAGAGCTGGATCCAGATCAACTGGAAACCAGAACAGGACTGGAGTGCTGGTTCAGATTTAACACTCAGACTCTTAAACGCCCCTTATGAGATGCTGGTCCCCAAAGGCAGAAATCTTAAGATCAATTGATCTTATAAAATTTTATCTGCATTTGAACTGGCATCAGAAAATACATTTCTTGAGGTTTTGAATCAGACCAGGAATCAATATTGCATATCTTTCTCTCATATCCAGGGCCTGCTAGGTTTGATCTTGAATGTTTATGGATCGATTTCCTAATAGATAAAGAACAAGATAGGGTACTAGTTGGTTTCTGCTACAGACCACCAAGTCACACTCAGTAGCGGCACCAGCTCTTCCAGCACCCTAGGCGGCGGAAGGTCCCGCCCCCGAAATGCCGCCCCCAACAGCGGTGGTGGAAGGTCCCGCCCCCAAATTTCAACAGGCGGCCAGGGCGCTGGCGCCCCCAAAATAGCAGTGCCCTAGGCGACCGCCTAGGTCGCCTAATGGGTTGCGCCGGCCCTGGTCACACTAGGGAACAGGATGACCACTTCCTTATGTACCTATCTACAATGTGTAGGAAAAAAGCTGTGTGATCATTGGGGACTTCAATTTGAGTGACATATGTGGCGGTCTCATGCTGCCAGTACTAAAACATCCTTTGAATTTCTATTCATAATAGATGACAATTTCCTAATTCAAAAAGTGTTGGAACCAACACAGGGGAATTCTATATCAGACCTTTTCCTAACAGATAAAGAGGAACTGATCACAGAACGAAAAATTAATGGTAGCTTAGGTACAAGAGATTATGACTTGATCACATTTATAACGTGCAAGTAGAATACAATCCAGATCAGTAATTACACACACACACACACACACACACACACAGNGAACAAGATAGGGTACTAGTTGGTTTCTGCTACAGACCACCAAGTCACACTCAGTAGCGGCGCCAGCTCTTCCGGCGCCCCCGAAATGCTGCCCCCAACAGCAGCGGTGGAAGGTCCCACCCCCAAATTTCAACGAGCGGCCAGGGCGCTGGCGCCCCCAAAATAGCAGCGCCTTAGGCCCTGGTCACACTAGGGAACAGGATGACCACTTCCTTATGTACCTATCTACAATGTGTAGGAAAAAAGCTGTGTGATCATGGGGGACTTCAATTTGAGTGACATATGTGGCGGTCTCATGCTGCCAGTACTAAAACATCCTTTGAATTTCTATTCATAATAGATGACAATTTCCTAATTCAAAAAGTGTTGGAACCAACACAGAGGAATTCTATATCAGACCTTTTCCTAACAGATAAAGAGGAACTGATCACAGAACTAAAAATTAATGGTAGCTTAGGTACAAGAGATTATGACTTGATCACATTTATAACGTGCAAGCAGAATAAAATCCAGATCAGTAATTACACACACACACACACAGCTTTAATAGGGCCAGTTGCACAAAGCTGAAAGCAATTATGAACCAAATCAGCTGGCAGGAAGAATTTAATCAGAAAAATGTGAATGATCATTGGGAATCCTTTAAGAACACTTTACTAGATGCCCAAAAAGTCACGATTGAGGAAGAAGGCTGTGCTGGTTTAAAAAAAAATTGCTTGGTTTACAGGCGAAAGTGAAAGCAGCTATAAAAAATACAAATGGAAGATGGGGAAGTTGATAGTAATTAATATAAATCAGAAGTTAGGAATTGTAGAAAATTGATAAGGGCAGCAAAGAGACAAGGAGAAATATATGGTCAGCAGAGTTAAGGACAATAAGGAGGATATTTTAAAATATATTAGGAACAAAAAGAATCCTGAGAATGTAACTGGTCTATTACTAGATGGAAATGGTAGAATCATCATTAATAATGCAGAAACGGCAGAAGTGTTCAATACATTTCTGTTCTGTATTTGTGGAAAAACAGATGCTATAGTCTCCTGATATAGTGCTGATAACACTCTTTCTATTCCAAAAGTATCTCAAGAAAATGTTAAACAGAAGCTATTAAAGACATTTTTAAATCAGCAGGTCCAGATAAAACTCCTGGATGCAAATTAAAGAGCAGTCTGAGTAGCTTACTAGACCGTTAATGTTGATTTTCACTAAGTCTTGGAGCACTGAGGAAGTTCCAGAAGCCTGGAAGAAAGCTAATGTGTCAATTTTTAAAAAGGGTAAATGGGATGATACGAGTAATTATAGGCCTGTCAGTCTGACATTGATCCTAGGAAAGATAATGGAGCAGCTGATACAGGACTGGATTAATTAAGAACTAAAGGAGGGCACTGTATTTAATGCAAATCAACAAAGGTTTATGGAAAATAAATCCTGTCAAGCGAACTTGATTTTTATTTATTTTTTGCTGAGATTACAAGTTCAGTTGATAAATGTAATCGTGTTGATGTAATATTCTTAGACTTCTGTAAAGTGTTTGACCTGGTACACACAACATTTTGATTAAAAAAAACCCACTAGAATATAAAATTAACATGACACATTAAAAGGATTATAAAGTGGCTAACTGATAGGTCTCAAAAGGTAATTGTAAACAGGGAATCTGGTGCATTCCACAGATATTGGTTCTCGTCCCTACACTATTTAACATTTTTATTAAAGACCTGGAAGACAACATAAAATCACCACTGATAAAGTTGTCAGATGAGACAAAAATTGGGGGAGTGGTAAATAATAAAGAGGACAGGTCACTGATGCAGAGTGATCTGGATCGTTTTTAAGCTGGGCACAAGCAAACATTAGGTTTTTTAATAGGGCTAAGTGTAAAGGTATACATCCAGGAACAAAGAATCTAGACCATACTTCCAGGATGGGGACTCTGTCCTGGGAAACAGGAACTCCAAAGGTTTGGTGGGTCATGGTGCATAATCAGCTGACCATGAGCTTCCAGTATGATGCTGTGGCCAAAAGAGCTAATACAATCCTGGGATGCATAAACAGGGGAATCTTGAGTAGAATTAAAGAGATTTTTACCTCTATATTTGAATCATAGAATCAGACAACTTAAGATCAGAGGGGACCATTATGATCATCTAGTCTGACCTCCCGCATGATGCAGGCCACAAAAGCTGACCCACCCACTCCTGAAATAACTCTCACCCTTGACTCAGCTGTTGAAGTCCCCAAATCTTGATTTAAAGACTTCAAGTAGCAGATAATCCTCCAGCAAGCGACCCCTGCCCCATGCTGCGGAGGAAGGCGAAAAACCTTGGCACTGGTACAACCACTTCTGGAACTCTGTGTCCACAATTCAAGAAAGAGGTTGGTAAATTGGGGAGGGTTCAGAGAAGAGCCAGAAGAATGATTAAAGGATTAGAAAACATGGCTTCTAGCGATAGACTCAGGGAGTTCAATCTATTCCGCTTAACAAAGAAGGTTAAGGGGTGATGACTGTTGTCTGTAAGTAATTACACAGGGAACATATATTTAATGATGAGCTCCTCAATCCAGCAGAAAAGGGTCTAACATGATTCAATGGCTGGATGTTGAAGCTAGACAAAGTCAGACTGGAAATAAGGTGTACATTTTGAGTGGTGAGTAATTAACCATTGGAACAACTTACCAAGAGTTGTGGTGGATTCTCTATCACTGACAATTTTTAAATCAAGATTGGATTTTTTTCTTCAAGATCTGCTCTAGGAATTATTTTGGAGAAGTTCTATGGTCTGTGTTATACATGATAAAATGGTCCCTTCCGGCCTTGGAATCTATGAATACAGGCCCAACCCAAGCTCCCACGTGTGGACACCCTGTGCTTGAGGGGTATTTGAAATCTGAGCTTGATTCTAAATCTGAATTTGCAAATAGCCCCAATCTTAATAATGGACCAAACCAAAGAAAAAACAAAAAACAGACCCAAATGATGTGTTTGAATCTTTGGGATCTGAATTTAGGCCCCAGCATCATCTCTGTTCATGCCAGTAAAACCAGAGGTATATGACAGACATGCTCTCAGTGGTGGTCTGAGAGTTAGGCTGTGTTTTACAATAAGTGTAGTGCACAGCCTCAGTGACTTACCAAAGCCACAAAGTTTGTGTATCTAACTGACCTTCTCTATGAATGGACTTATGAGCCACATGACCCCCCACCCACTGTGTAGTGTTACAATGCCTGTCAGTTATGTTGTATGCCTGAGAAGTAGCACCAAGGCCTGGATTTAATAAAACTGAGCATTTGGAATTAGAGCTGGACATATTGTCCTTTGCCTAGATTTTTTTTCCAAAGAAGTTTTGCTGTTCATGAATTATTCACAAACAGGCCACACTTCACTAATTCATTTGTTTTCTTCAAGGGTTCAACGAAGAGTCTGTGAGAACAAAGGTGAGTTGCTGGATTGTTTGCAAAATGGGCACTGAGACAGAGGGCGGGGCAACAGCAGCTGAACTAGCACTCTGGTCACTGAAGCCCCAGTTAGTTGCCTGAGATTAAACCTGACTATGAAAACTGTGCCTAATTGAGAGACTGGGGATGGGCTGGAGAGAGCTACAAGGCTAATTAACCCATTCGCCCAGAAATTAGGAAAGGCACAGTAAGGAAGTGCTGGGAGTTGGTCTCAGAGTTAGTCCTAAGTGAGCTCTGTAAGGGGGAGATCTCCCACCACTCCTATCCTTGGTCCCAAACCCAGATGGACTATGAAATACCTTACACAGGAACAGATTAGACCCACTGGGAGCCCTGCTCTCACCCCATAGGATACAAGTAACTTCCAGTAAAATCAACAGGAGCTACTCCCATTCTGCAAGAGGCAAAATCAGGCCCCAGGCAGCTGGTTCCTAACCAAAGAGCAGCAATGTGTGCTCTCCATGGCCACAGCTGGACTTTGTAGTAAAACACACATTTTGCACGCTCTCGCACTCTTTCCCCGCCCCCACCCCCCTTAGACTTAAGAGGAGATTGCAGCTCCCTTCTCTGAAGTAGAAGGGTGAAATAACACATATGTTCTTGGGGAAGTGGGCTAGAAAGGAGCTACAGTCTCATATACGAGTTCCACATGCATTGATCTGGGGGGAGAATATACACCCCCTGCCATTCAGAGGCTCATGGATTAACACGCATACCTGGCACTGCTTTTCAGCTCCAGAGCTGAAATTGTTTTATAATTTCTTCCCCCTTATTTCCATTGTATTGGTGGGGGAAACTGAGTCACCAAGATGAAGTGCTTGTGCAAGGTCACCAGCAAGTCAGGAATTAAAACAACTGCACCAGTGTCACATGAGCTAAGTACACCAGCTTTCCACAGACTGAAGCAGAGCCCCAGCATGTGGGGATATAACCCACATGTGCCCAGGGGGCTTGCAGGGTTGGGAATTGAAATGGGTTTCTGACATGCCCAGTCACTAGGGCTAAAGGAGAATGGCTGTTTCGAGCAGCAGAACCAGGACTGCTATTGGTTCTGCATCAGCCACAGGGTTTACCAATCTTTGATGAAATCGTGTGCATGCAGACATCCATCTTTACTGGGGATACAAGCTAAGACCTTCCACTCCATTGCCCAGACCCCTGCCAATTGAGCTAAACAAGACCCTCCCTTAGTAGCTTTCCTAGGTGCTGGCTATGTAGCACCAAAGAACTAATGCTGAGGGGAGTTTGGAGACACCTTAGGGGAGATTTTTGAAGTGGTTTTGTTCCAACAAATGGTACCAGCCTGAAGACCCCTCTCCACAGAACAGCTCCACCCCTCAGTGCTGTCCCCGCTCACGTGCCTCATCGCTATGGCGACTGTCATTTCAAAACAAACCCCCATGGCACAGCACCCCTTGTCCTATACTCCCCCCATCTTGAATGGATGGATCTTACCCTCTCCCGCCTAGCACCTCTGCCGTTCTTCTCCAGCCCCCCTCACCTTATCCCCTCCCACCCCATTATGTCATTTTCACTGCTTCTCTCTCTCCCTGCCTTTGTCCTTCCCCTTTGGGGGGTTATTGTCTCTTGCTTCTCACTTGCACTAGCTCCCTTCAGCCTAGTGCTGATGGGTTCCCCTCTTGCTTTCTTCCTCTTGCCCTCTCTCTCACCCCTTCCTCTGCCAATTTCCTGTGCCTTTCTCCGGTCCCCTCCCCCCAATTTTCTGTGCCTCATTCCCTGCATGTCTTCTCTTTACTTCCCTCAAACTCCTCCCTGTGTGCAGAGGCAGATTTGGGGTTTGTGGGGCCCTGAGCCACAGCAAGTGGGGTCCCCCCCAGCACTCCTGCCAGGGAAATGGGGTCAGGGCACAGGGGCCTCCCCCACTTCCCAGCAGGAGCACTGGGCAGAGCAGGTCAGGGCATGGGAGTGCCCATTTTTCCAGGGGCCCCCAGGCACAGGCCTCAGTGGCTAATCCACCTCTGCCCGTGTGCTTCCCCCCTTCCTTGTTCCTCTTCCCTGCCCCAGTTCTCTCTGGCACCTGGTTTTCTCCAGTTCCCCTTTTCCTCCCCCAGTTCTCTTATCTTTGTGCTGAGCCCAGAGGAGCCCAAAGATCCTTCACACCAATACCGGTCCCAAGGGCAAACTGATGCTGGGGAATGATGGTCTTGTAGATGGCCAAAGGCCTTCTGGAAGCACAGGAGCTATTCCTGGTGCTAGCCGACAGAGGTAGTTTTAGGGTTAGAGGGGGCCCCCCTGTGAGAACTACAGATGAGCCCCCCATGCATTAAAACACCAAGGACAAGAGTGCCAGCCCCCCAAAAATCTGAAAGATCCTTCCCCCAAAGGAGTCAATCAATTCTGCCCTCGATCAATAAAGCAACCATTTCTTGCCCCCTCTCAAATAAATCCATTATAACTGCCACTTTCTCAGCACATAATGTGTGCTTTGTGGGGCTCTGCTACTGCTGCCTTTTTCCTGGGTACCAGGACACCTCAACCTCCCACTCCTGATATGCTCCTCACTTGCTCTCACCCCCCACCCTCCCCCACCCATCCTGTGCAAGCCCCAGCTCTCTGCTCCCTCACCATTCAGGCTCTTGAAGGTCAAGGAGCAGTGTGAGACAGGGTCCACTCACTACACTGGGACCTCCTGTTGTCCATCCTGGGAATTAGTTTTACCAGTTGGTGCACCTTCTTCAGGTGGTGCTTCTCGTATTGTCCCCTCACCCTGCAGGGCCTGCCTCAGTCCAGGAACCACAGCATCCTCTTCATGACTCAGGCCTCCAACCAGGTCACCAGTCATGGTTCCCCCTTCCAGGGTTACTCCAAAATATCTTTCTATGGAAACAGTCCTAGGCAGCCTTCTCCTAGGCTGCCATGATGATGCCACTGCCCCAATGGCCAGTAGGGGAACCCAGGCCCACCCTCTACTTTGGGTGCCAGTCCAGGGGCCCTCAGCTCAGCAGTTCTGGGCTCTACCCTCTCTGCTCCTGCCCTGGACTGCTTCCTACTCTGTCTGCCCCGCTCTGGGAGTACCAGCTCCAAATCAACTTCCTTCTCTCTCAGAATGGCTGCAGCCTTTCCCAGCAGCCCCTAAACACTCCTTCCTCTTCCCACAGTTACTACTCTTTCCTCATCAGTGCTTCTATATCGTGATGCCAACTTTTCCCAACCTAGCACTAAAATATTTCCAAATCTGGTGAAAAATTCCCAGATAAAGTTTTTTACTGTGCGTCTATATCCTGGGAAATTTCCCAAAACCTGGGACTTTGTGAGTAAAATGTTTCAACTTGGGAAATGGGGAATTTTCATTCAAAACATTTTACTCAAAAATTCCCAGATTTTGGGAAATTTCCCGGGATATAGAAGCACTGTTCCTCATAGCCCTGTCTGTGCTCAGCTCCTGGGCTTTATAGGCTCTGCCTATTTCTGCCCAGCTGAGCCTCCTTTAATCAACTCCCTGCTCCCTGGCTGCTCCTCCAGGTGCAGCCTGGGCAGTTAATTGGCCTACCTGGCCACCTTAACCCCTTCCAGTCTGGTCCTGTTGGGTGAACACCCTATCACACAGTGACTCAGAGACCATTCTGCTATCTAAGCAGAACCCCCTCCTGTTAAAGGAGCAGTGCCCCACTCCCTGGCTCTGGCCGAGTGGTGCAATGACCAGATGTCTTGGGGTTCTAAGGAAACCGGGTCAAAACCCTAGAACCAATCAGAAGACTGAGTCTGCCCCTCCAAACTGTGACCAGCTTGGGGAACTGGGTCATTTAGTTTCACCACTCCTGAAAGGATGCCTTCAAGGGTCAGGAAAGGGTTTACTCTCCCTGGCCCAATCAGTCCTTGACCTCTTAGCTTAGACTGCAGTAAGGGGCCTAATTAGTGGCAGAACTTTCTAGGGTACAGATGCAAGCTCCCAGAACTGAAACCATCAGCTCAACTCGCACAGGCTGTGAACAGCCGTCTGCCTGTGACAGCGTTCAATCACTGAACACACAAGGTGAAAGGCTCCTTAACCCGTTACTAACTATATTATCTGCCTAGCTAAAGTACTTACATGGCTCTTGTGCCTCATAATTAACAGACGGATCTTCACAAGGCCCCTCTGAGGTAGGGATGTGCCATTGTCCCCATTGTACAGAGGGGGAACTGAGTTACAGCCAGACTAAGTGACTGGCCTTCAGTCACACAGAGAGTCTGTGGGAGTGCAAAGATTAAAGCTAGGTTCCAAGTGTCCCTCTCCACAACCGTAACTATAAGGCCTCTCAAGCTAGGCAAAACAATATATTCTATTTTCCGTGCAAAATGACAAAGAAAATAAATGTTTTGTTTTCCATCACCATTTTCCATGGAATTCTTCTGGTTTTCATCAAACCTCCCAAAACTGAACCTTTTATTTTGGTTTTATATTGTTGAAAGCTGACAACTTTCAGGTTTTGATTGCCAAAGGTTTTCAGTTTAATCAACAAAATATGCATCTAGAATTGGTGATGTGCCTCTTAGGACACACATATACACTACCTTACGTGCTTGCAGGTGCTTGATTCTTGTAGGCACTAGGAAGGAAGCCCACCATGAACAGACACTTCTGAGAGCGATTCCCTCTTTATTTCCACTTCCCTATCTCCGGAGGGACTCTCTGTAGAAGCTGAATCCCTCTACCCAGCCACTGTGGAGGATGGGGGCTCTTATTTCAGAATGGAGGATTCCTAGATGATCTTCCCCAATTCATTGGCTGATACTCCCATCTATCGGGGAACTGCTTTCCCATAGGCTTTAGTCCTGGGCATTTTTCCCCTTCCCCCAGCAGGCTAAGACTTCAGGACAGGCTAAGACTTCTGAGTCCCAATCACTTGCAGTAGGACTTCTAGTGACAGCCTTTGAAGGAGCGTGTGGGGAGATTATACCTGGTTCTAGCCATCTCTCCCTAAAATGGGAGTTAATGGGATTTTTGATCAGCTTTCATCTGATGCACCATCCGTGGAGGATGGTAACAAATCATGAAAATAGGCAGCTGACTCTAACTGCCCCTCCCCCCAGCTGGCAGACTCAGCAAAGAGGCCAAGGACTGAATGGGCCATGGAGATCAAATTATCCGCTGAGCCCTACAGGGGGTCCCTGCGGCCAAGAGGGAGGCACACCGGCAGGGGCAGGCATGGTGGAAGCTAGCTATGATGCTGTGCCTCTCCTGTGGATAGAGGTCTTCAGTGTCCAGGGCTGTCAGAGCAGCAGCTTCCACGACCAGCACGTTCGCTTATTAAAAGGACTAAAACCCACAGCTTTATGTTCAGCTGCCAGATGGAGCTTGCAGTGGCAGCGGTTAGAAAAAATCTTCTTTGGCTGGAGAATAAATCTCTGTGACAGGGAATAAATAGAGAGCACCAAGTTGTCATTTTAATAGACTTTTCCTCCAGACCGTTACCGCACTTTAAACCTTGAAAATCACCATTTCTTTCATGGTCACCTAGACACGCTTTTTATCACAGTGGCCTGGGCCACTCTGACTCTCCAGGGGCGTCCTGTTGCTGGCTCTGCTGTTCGGTCCAGTGTTGCGCCAGGATATGATTAATACTTCTCCTCCTCAGGTTACTCCTCCAAGCAAAAAACAAAGGCTAGAAACTGCCACCGGGGGGCAGCCTTGTCAAGCAGTTTGACACCCTGTGCCAAGCAGCAAGAGCTACCTTCAACCTGCTCCTGACTGACAGCATTTTGCACCTAAGCTTCAGGACCCGGCTCCGTTCCAAATCCCAGTCACATTGGGCCGCGTGGTGGTGACACTTTAACATGCAGCATATGCAGCTCATTTCCCTATTCACTGGGCTATTTGTAAACCTAATTTAAGCTAAATCTCTCCCGACTCTTATCATTTTGAAAAGCTCCAAAGAAAAAGCGTTGCCAGCAACGCACCTTTTTCTTCCGTTCCAGTACAATGGCTTGGCAATCATTCCCTTAACCCTGTCTAGTAAAGTGCAGCATACCTCCCTGCTCTCACACCACCTTGGGCTGTGACCTTCAGATCGCTCAAGGTCACAAGGGGAAAAAAACCCCAGGGTGCTACAGGAAGTGGTGATGGAGATTCAGAAGGAAGCGCTGCTCTGTCTGAGAGGGTCTGGAATGCAACAGCCCGGTGTGCTGCTGCGGGGCATCACGCTGGAGAAAGGGCTACTGGTGATCCGATATGTGGTATTCCTCTAAGTTAGCACCGCTCCCCTAACCCGCACTGTGATGCTAGGGGGCACTGTGCTGGTCACAGTGCTGTCTTTTGCAATGGGGTGTAAAGTTTGTTCTGGATCTGGCTATAAAAATCTCTTCATGCTTTTCACAAGAATAGGGCCATGACCCCAGGTGGCCTGGCAAAATGAAAACTGCAGTTAGGGTAATTATTCTGCCCCCATAAACACCCTCTTGCAATGTTAACTAGTTACAGGAGTCTCCCTCACTTCCTGCCCTACATTGTTATGTAGCGTCGCTGTACACTGTTAAGCAGCTACTGCATTCCACCCCAGAGGAGGTTGCATTTCAGGACTGGGTGAAGTTATTATTTTTGTAGTGCCCAGAAGTGTGGTTGGAGCGTTTATGTATGGATGAAGACCAGGTTACTGCTTCAGGGAGCATACAGCCCAAATCAAAAATGTGCAGATAAAAGGTGTGGGAAAAAGAGACAACGGGAAATATTGTCGCTGAGCAGACAAGTCAGGCATGTGCTTTGTTGGTTCCATGTTTTGGGGTAGGAGGCATTTGCTTTTGTTCATGCTCTTTTGAGGAGAGGGCTTGGGTTTACAGACTTTGTGGAAGGGGTATGTATTCATGAGAGACTTGAAGGAGGAAAGGGTGGAGACCATCTGGCCTGACAGATGAGGCAGTTTCAGGGACAGGGATGCTCTTGGAGAGGGATGATGGGTCAAAGGATGCTTGGCTGTGAGGCTCAAGCAGAGCAGAGGGGCTCTGAGGGAGAGTAAGTGAAAAGAGATGAGAACAGAGAGGTAGGTGGGTGATGGGTGTTCAAGGTAGGGACAAGACTCTTGAATTAGATGTGGAAGGAGAACCAATGAAAGGATCTGAAGAAGGGCTGGATGGGGTCAGGACAGCAGGTGATGGGGAAGATTTTTGCGGTAGTAGTTTGGATAGATTGTAGGTAGGGATGCGTGAGAGGTTCGGGGTCAGAGAGGTTGCAGTTGTCAAGTCATCAGATGAGGGGGCCTGGATGAGGGTTTTAGCAGTGGCCAGGAAGAGCGATGGCTGGGCTTGGGAGATATTGTTGAGACCCCTCTCTTGTCCATAGGCCATAAGCCCTTTGGGATCGTTGTCTGAAAGGGATCATTCATTATTACAAGGGCTGCTCAACAATTGCTGGGCATATTATTTATTAATAATATTCAGTGGAAAATTGGGTTTTTGACTAAACAAATTTTCATGCAAACTGTTTTGCTTGGGAAAAATAATTTTTCAGTGGAAAACTTCTTTGTGTGTGTGTGGCAGTTTTCAGCTGAATGTATTTATTTATTGGTTTGTTTTTAGCTGCCTTCTGTTTAGTTTTCTTCTCTTTTGGGGGTGGGGGGGTTCCGTCAAAATTCTGTTAAAATCTCCATTTTCTGACCAGCTATAATCATTGTCACCTCAGTGTCCATGAGTTTGTCTGAATACTACAGCCCAGCAGTTCTTTATAAATGTTTACAAGGAAGATTCCCTAGGGCAGGGGTCGGCAACCTCTGGCACGCGGCTCGCCAGGGTAAGCACCCTGGCGGGCCGGGCCAGTTTGTTTACCTGCCGCGTCCACAGGTTCGGCCGATCGTGGTTCCCACTGGCCGCGGTTCGCCGCTCCAGGCCAATGGGGGCTGTGGGAAGCGGCGCGGGCTGAGGGATGTGCTGATCGCCCTTCCTGCAGCCCCCATTGGCCTGGAGCGGCGAACCGCAGCCAGTGGGAGCCGCGATCGGCCGAACCTGCGGACGCGGCAGGTAAACAAACTGGCCCGGCCCGCCAGGGTGCCAGAGGTTGCCGACCCCTACCCTAGGACTTTCACCTCTTCAGTGAAGCTGCTATATGGAGCAATTAATATACTCACTGACAAGGAGGAAGGGCTGAGGTATTAGCACCCAGGCCCTCAGAAGCTGGGTGTCACAGCTGCCTGTGAAAGCTATCACCCTGGCCAAAGCAGCCCTATTATGAGACACACACAACTCTTCTAAATGCCTCCACTAGGTTTTCAGGGTGCTGCCACCCTGGCATGCTGCAGAGTGAAAGCTGGAAGGAGAAGAGCAGCAGGTGTGACTCTGCTGTTCGGAGCCACTGCGTGAGGAGCAGCTGTATTCAGCAACAGTGGCAGCAGCGGGGACCGCAACACGGTGAACTGATGTGAAGAACATCTGCTGGAGACAGATAACAGGAAGAAAGAAGCCTGCAGGCTTGTTCAACAGTAGCTCAAACTTCCAAACTAGTGTTTACGACATGTTATGTTCTTCTTCATCTACTTTTGCTATGGAGAGGGAAAGAGGCTTACAAACTCCCCCCAGGAAACATGCTGGATATTTAACCCCCTGAAGCCAATCTCGAAAGAGGAAGCTAGTCCAGACAACAGCTGGAAGCTCAACCCTGTTTCTTCTTCATGGAGATTTGAGACGTGACCCTACTAGAGGAAACAGAACTAACTTGGATTGTGATTGATCACAGCAGCTTTGATGGCTTGGTCTGGGTCAGGGCTTGGATGGGACACTGCCATGTCAAACCCAGGTTGCTGCAGAAAGTGGTGCTAGTGATTCAATAGGCAGCCCTCTTCCCTGAGCCACTACTGAATAAATACCCCTGCCCATGTTACAGGGTGCTGTACTGCCAGAGATGCTGCCATCCGCCCACTGGGACATCCCCCCACACTGCTTGCAAGAGTCAGAATATTAACTTTGGTGTCTTGCTCCAATCCCATTCGGTATTTCCATCCTGTCTCCTACATTGCCCCTGGATATGCTATACTTTGCTTTCTGCCCTATGGTGTGGCTGTGACCTGTTTAGCCAACACAGCTGGGTGGAATGTTCCAAATCCTACCAGGGTTGAGTGAAGAGAGGAAGAAATTCACTGCGAATATTATTTCACATTTGAAAGCCAATTTCCATCCAGAGCGGAGGCAAGCACACAAGACAGCTGCAGTTAAGCCAACCAAGCATTGAATTGAAGCTATTCAGAACAAACTGTCCATGGAGGGCAAGAGGAAATTCATGGACAATTTTGACTAATGAACAAATTCTGGAATTTGGCTCTCTGTTTGCAGACAGTTCACGAATAGAAAAACAGATGAAACTTATTGAATAAATGATAGTGTGAATTATTTGTTCAGCTCTAATCCCTGTAACATGGATAGTTTATGGTGTTGGAAAGCACTTTAGGATTAGCAGTGGGTGCTATAAATCAATGAATAGCCTGTGGAACAACATTCCTTTCTGGACAGCTACACAGAGAAATGTCTGCTCCTGGTTACAGGGGGATCTGATAAAGCACCTCAGTTTGGAACAGAGGCTTTGGGTTCCAGCTCTGCTTCCTGGCATCTGGGTTCAGAAATATAGGCTTGGAACCTTGGTGGGCTGAGACAGTCTCGTTCATGAAAGCAGCGACAACAGAAGCAGGCAAATACCAGTATCCACTGGCATTGGAAGCGAGCTGGAGGAATTGTTTCACTTTGCAGATTATTTTTACTGAGTGGTTTTATGTTCACTTTCCACCACGACTGTAAGAAATAAAACTCAGTGTAGCACTCCCCTGTGTCAGAGCATCATCTGGAAAGGAAAGAGGGACTCTCTAGAAAAGCAGCTGGGACAAATCTTCCTGCAAAGACCAGCATGTTATTCTGTCCCAGTATGGGGTAGAGGAAACTTGCGGGAGGGTACAGAGACAGCTCCTCCCAGTGTGAATAGAGGGGACTCGAAGGCGGGGGGGGGGGGGGGCACGGGGGCGCCCCCGGCAGGGGGGAGGGGGGGGGGGGGGGGGGGGGGGGGGGGGGGGGTACAGAGACAGCCCCACTGAGGGTAGGACTCAGATGTCCCTCCTAATCCCTTTTTCAATGTGTATTTAAATTTCCTAGTATGTTGAAGACTCTGCATCCCGACCGGAAAAAAAAAAATCAATGACCATTCAAAGGATGCTGCTTTCTGTAGCTGTCTGAGGCTGCGTGGTCTGGGCAGAGGCCATTAAGCATTGTTCACTTGCATCCCTTAAGTGCTGAGACGAGACCAGACCATTTAGTTTGACGGCACTCAGCAAGGGATAGTGGTTTGCAAAGCGATGGGAGTAGACAAGGCCCTTGCTCACTAGCTCTGGTTAGTGAGCCCATTGCAAGCCCCTCTCCTCACATCAGCCTTTGCTGCAAGGACCTCAGCTTTTGGTGAACCGAGATGGCAGATGGTGACAGGGGGAGGAGGACCCTTAATTGGCAACCAGAATACTGGAAGGACATGTATTATCAGAGGGCACCAACTCAACACTCCATTGTGGCATGAGTACTGTACTTAAATAGCTTCTGAATGTTACCCTTGTCCAGCTCGTGGAGAAGGTACCATTTTGTGAGGCATGGTAGATGCAGGTCATTATGGGGAAATCACACACTGCGCTCCCTTGTGAAATAGGCTGTGGTCCTTGCTTGGTTGTTTACCTCAATTTAAAACAACATTGAGGCAGGCTGAAAGGCTTTGGTACCTCTTTGTGTATGGAGTAATGGCACCTTGGGAGGTGTTATTGCAGGGACTGAGCCTAGGCCCTCTGGGTCTAAAAGTGTGAGCCTCTACTACTAAGGACCAGCTCCTTCAGCTCAGAGGCAGTAGTGGATTCAGAAACTGCTATATGTGACCTAGCCACTCGAGGGAGACCAAAAGGCATATTGTGTCAGTGTAGATTACAGTAGGCAAACAGACCAGCCATGACCTCTTGTTTCAGTTGGGGGAGGAATGAGAAGGCAGGGTAAAAGGATACCACCAACAGACCTCTATTACCTTCGCCCAAGCCAGCAAAGCGCTGCTAGTCCTTAGTAAGGGGAAGAATTTTAATAAGATCCCCCTTTCAATGTGACATGGGCCAGGGTATACGAGCTGCTAAGTGAAGGTGTGAGGGAGTCTGCAGACTTACCATTTGTTTTTCCATTTAAACAAAGATGCTTTCTTGTAATCACAACCAAGGCAGAAGGCAGCATCACTTGGCAAACAAACGTCCATTAAGAGCATTTGCTGGAAATGCTTATACTTCGCTCCTGAAGAACATGCAGAGCATATTGATAGTACAGCCCGGGATGTGTTAGTCCTGCACAGGGATCAGCTTGTGCGATTTGAAGTGGGGGAAAGGTGAAGAATTTGTAGAGAATCTAGTGGGCTTCCTCCCCCTGGAAGGTTTTATTTCTTAAACACGCTCATCGTTTGGTGCCATCTGGTCCAATCCAAAGACAGAAAATTTGCACTTCCAAAATATGTATGGGAGCCCTGGAATAGATCATCTGCAGTGTAGGTGGCTTAGCAGCATCCAGAGAAGGGGTGACTCCACCCAGAAATCACCCCCAGCCCTCCCATGAATTCAGGGGCAGAAGTTTTCAGAGGAAACTTGGAAGCACATGACTGCCCTGTGCTCATGTGATGAAGGCAATAGCAACCATAAACTCAAGCGCACATTAGGTTGTGGAGTCTCCATCATTGGAGATTTTTAAGAGCAGGTTAGACAAACCTCTCAGGGATGGTCTAGAGATAATACTTAGTTCTTCCATGAGTGCAGGGGACTGGACTAGATGACCTCTTAAGGTCCCTTCCAGTCCTATGATTTTATGACTAGTCAGAGTTTGCTCCTCAGGTGCAAACGAACTGTCTACCACAAAGGTGAAGCTCGTCTGTGCAGGAGACACGGGGGCTGGTCCAAGACTGTGGCATGAACGCCCACAGGAGCTGAGGGCCATCGCAAACCTCGCCACTTTAAGCTCCAAGTGCAAGGTGTATTTCTCCAACCTGCCTTCTCTAACCTAGACACAGCAGCACGTACAGTTAAACAAATGCAAAAGCAAATTCCTACCAGAACAAAATGCTACACTGTACACTCAGTTCTCCCTCTGTGGAGAGGAAGAGAACAAACCACACATGAGATATTAGTCATATCACTTAATGCACCACCGGAAAGCTCTCAGATACTGTGGCGATGAGATCAATATAAGAACCTGTATAGAACAGACAATACAACCAACATCATCCATAATCCAACTGCAGCCGAAGCACTCCAGCTTGTTTTAGCACAGAGATTTAACTGGATAATGTTGTTGGACCAACTTGATTGGTCTGCTGGTGATTCACAAGTACACAAAGATGTGGAGAAAAGGAGGAGTCTCTCTCTGCATCCAACCTTTAGATGCAGGTGATACTCCATACCAAACATGGACTTGATTGAGTGCACCCCTAGCGAGTGCAAGTTCCAGGACAAAGTCAATGTTAGAAAGCAGAGTCCTGCTGGCTTCTTGAGATGCTGGTGGATCTGGTTGCAAGACCGCCCATGAGCTACCATGTTGGTCATGGTAGCCATAAGATCCTGAACAAAATGCTCACCATCAGAAAAAAAGCAGACAAATTCCAAAATCTTTCCATTTGTAAGGAGAGGGAAAGGCTCTCATCTTTACCAAGTTGTTTCTCATTAACTGTGTCACCTCTAACAAGTCACTTTTGGAAACCAGCTGCTGGAGCTGACCTCTTTAAGAGAGTAGCTGAAATGGAAGGTATGGGAGAGTTCTGCATTATAAAAGGATAATGGTTTAGCAAGGGGTCATCAAAAGGCAACATATTTAAAATTTGTACAAGCAAACTTTTTTTTTTTTTTTTAAACACACACACACACACACACACAGTCATTAACCTGTGGAACTCATTGCCACATGATGCCACTGAGGTCAAGAGCTTTGCAGAATTCAAAAAGAGGACTAGACATTTAAATAGATAACATCCACAATTACATTAGACAAGATAAAAATTTATAAGGGATATAAACCCTCATGCTTCAGGGCAATCAATTACTAACTGATGGGATTTTGGATGAAGCTTCCCTTATTGGCAGGTTATTAATTGCATAATTGTCCATTACAGGGATTTTACACCTTCCTCTGAAGCATCTGGCACTGACCTTAGTTGGAGATGGGATACTGGACTAGATGGACCAATTGCTTGATTTTCAGTCTGGCAATTCTTATGTGTATCTCTTCGTTTTGTGTGGTATCCAGAAAGTATTTCTAGTGCATTCCTCCCAGTACAATAAGTAGGGTGGCTGCTATTTAGTAGTGGGTGAAATGATTCATATATATATATATATATATATATATAGATGTGTGAATCATACAGAAACACATATATAATGTATAAAGTCATTCAGGATCCTTAGGGAAGAAAGATGTGACATAAATTTGTAAGTAGGATCTTCATTTCTTTAGAGTTCCATTGCTCCTGCTGCTTATTTCCCACCAGAAATCATCCTTTAGCCCAGTCATTCTCAAACTTTTGTACTGGTGACCCCTTTCATATAGGAAGCCTCTGAGTGTGACCCCCCTTATAAATTAAATACATTTTATATATTTAACACCATTATAAATGCTGGAGGCAAAGCGGGGCTTGGGTTGGAGGCGGACAGCTCGTGACCCCCCATATAATAACCTTGCGACCCTCTGAGGGGTCCCGGCCCCCAGTTTGAGAACCCCTGCTCTAGTCTTTACAATACTTAGCAATCTGTCAAGTGTTTTAAAATCTACGTCCAGATTCGGGGGGTCAGCTACACACCTCCAACTCCGCTGACTTGGCAGATTTGTGCTGATGGAACTGAAGATGGAAATTGTCCTGTTCATAACTTTGACACCAAAGATTGCAAGGGCCCAGATCTAGAAAGGTACTTAAGTGCCTATACCCCAGACTTAGCTCCACCATGATCCACAAAACTCCTGTTGAGCCCTGTAGGCACCTGAAATCGCTCGCAGGTTAAGTTTTCATGGTAAAAATTCCCTCTGCGCCTAGGTTTCTGCCTCTGGGCATGAGTGCTGCTGCTTCCTTCTAAGCATCTGCAAGCCTATCTCCAATGTAAGTGGTGGTGGATTAGCCACTGGGTCAACGGGGCCCATGCCCAGGGGCCCTGGCCAATTGGGCCCCCCCCACACCTAAGTCACTCCACCCAGCACTCCTTTCAGGAAGTGGGGTCGGAGTGCAGGGACTTGCCCCTCTCCGCCCACCTACCCGGCGCTCCTGCCAGGGAGCAGGGAAAGCCCCCATGCCCTGACCCCACTCTGCAGCAGGAGTGCAGAGGGAGGGCGGAGACGGGGGGGGGGGGGACTGCAGGCAGAAGCCCCCTACTTGCTCTGGCCCAGGGCCCCACAAACCCCTAATCCACCTCTGCACGTAAGCCTTGGAGCAATCCATAAATCAGAGGAAGAGAGGTATTTGGCTGCTCAAGTTGTGTGCAGAGCCCGATCCAGGAAGTGGCCTCTGAGCATGCCTGTGTGTTTGGGTCCCATTCAAAATCCAGAGGAGGGGGTGGTGCCCACCTTATAATTTTTTTAGCCCAGTATTTAGAGCACTTGCCTGGGATGGAGGGGAAGACCCAGATTTTTCCAGATGGGGAAAAAAGGGATTTGAACAAAAGGATCTCCCTCCTCTCAGGAGAGGGCTCTAACCACTGAGCTGTAGGATACGCTAATATAAGACCCCCCACACTGTTTTGTGTTGAAGCTGGTCCACTGGAGATTAAACAATTAATAGTCATTGGGCCAGAGCGAGAATACAAGAAACTCTTTAGTCCAGTGGTTAGGACACCTGCCTAGGAAGTGGAAGACCCAGGGTCCAGTCCTTCTGCTCCAGTCACTATAGTATGATGCTCAGTGTTGCAACACCTGACTCCCTGTGTAGATCCCCCCTCAGAGTTTGTGAGGTAGCACGNGGGGGGGGGGGGGGGGGGGGGGGGGGGGGGGGGGGGGGGGGGGGGGGGGGGGGAGAAAGACCCAGATTTTTCCAGATGGGGAAAAAAAGGGATTTGAACAAAAGGATCTCCCTCCTCTCAGGAGAGGGCTCTAACCACTGAGCTGTAGGATACTCTAATATAAGACCCCCCCACACTGTTTTGTGTTGAAGCTGGTCCACTGTAGATTAAACAATTAATAGTCATTGGGCCAGAGCGAGAATACACAAGAAAGAGAAACTCTTTAGTCCAGTGGTTAGGACACCCGCCTAGGAAGTGGAAGACCCAGGGTCCAGTCCTTCTGCTCCAGTCACTATATTATGATGCTCAGTGTTGCAACACCTGACTCCCTTTGTAGATCCCCCCTCAGAGTTTGTGAGATAGCACGGTGTTCTCCCCATTTTACAAAGGGAGAAATAGAACACAGAGCAGGGCAGTGACTTGCCCAAGGTCACAGAATGGAGTCAGTGTCAGAGCTGGGACTCTAGAATTTAGGAGGTCCATGTTCCTGGACATGTGTCCTAACCACTAGCCAACACTGCTAGATTGCCATGGGGAGTGCTGCATACAATGGACGACAATGATTTGCCATCACAAACACTGCTTTTCAGAGTTTTCCATGAGTATCAGCAGCTCCTAAAAGGGATGGCTAGTGCTGTAATTTTTCTGGCCTAGTCTTTTGATGCAGAACTGGGCTGTCCCCATTCCTCCCAATCTAGTCTCTGTATTGTATTCACATAGCACAGCATGTCTCCAATGGGACACGAAGAAGGAAAGTAGAACTTGCCCTAAAAGTGTCACCCCTAATTAATATCCTTCCAGGCAGCTCCCTAATTAGTATGCAGATCTGGTGTCAACTTGGCTCGTTAATGGGCTCATTCCTTCGAGAATGGTAATTAGGTGTGACACTGATGTACTGTGCTGTTATGGGAACCCGCCACCATGCTGGACCCAATGGACAGGTAAGTGGCAGAGATGAAATCTGCCACTTCAGGAGAACAGGCCATGCTCAGGCAACTTAACAAACAAGGTTGGGAAAGAAGTTCCTTCAGCTTGAGGAAAAAATGGGTTTTACTTGAATCTTAGTCTGCTGGTAGCTGACAGCATGAGCTAGGGCCAGGAGAAAGGCCTTGCAAACTTCCCTTCCCCATCCAAAACTATGCCAATACCCCTCAATCCTGCAGCAGCCCCTGCTATTCTAGTGCTGGGCTCCCCAAACAGCTCTGCCAATGCCCCTCAGTCCTGCCCTGCAGCACCCTCTACTGTTCCAGTCCTGCCCCCTGGGATGCTCTAGGATTAGGGCCCTACCAAATTCATGGTCCATTTTGGTCAATTTCACCGTCATAGGATTTTAAAAATTGTAAATTTCATTATTTCAATCTGAAATTTCACAGTATTGTAATTGTAGGGGTCCTGACCCAAAAAGGAGTTGTGGGGGGATGGCAAAGGTTATTGTAGGGGTGTTGTGGTATTGCTACTCTTACTTCTGAGCAGCTGTTGGTGGCAGCGTTGCTTTCAGAGCTGGAGCGTGGCGGTTGGTGGCCAAGATCCCAGCTGTGAAGGCAGAGCTGCCGCCCCCAGCAGTGGCACAGAAGTATGGATAGCATGGTATGGTATTGCCACCCTTATTTCTGAGCTGCTGCTTGCAGAGCTGGGCCCTCAGTCAGCAGCCGCCACTCTGGCTGCCCAGCTCTGAAGGCAGCAGCGCAGAAGTAAGGGGGGCATGGTATGGGATGATATTGCCACCCTTACTTCTGCGCTGCTGCTGGAGGAGCACTGCCTTCAGAGCTGGGTGCCTGGCCACCAGCCGCCATTCTCCGGCCACCCAGCTCTGAAGGCAGCGCTCCTCCAGCAGCAGTGCAGAAGTAAAGGTGGCAATACCATCCCATACCATGCCCCCCTTACTTCTGCACTGCTGCCTTCAGTACCACAGCCCCCCTCAAATAACTTTGCAATCTCCCTGCAACTCTCCTTTGGGTCAGGACCCCAATTTGAGAAACAGTGGTCTCCCCTGTGAAATCTGCCCTTTTGTATGCTTTTACCCTATACTAGACAGATTTCACGGTCCGTGATGCATTTTTCATGTCCGTGAATTTAGTAGGGCCCTAGCTTTGATTGATGACCTGGAATTGAAGGTGGCAGACTGGATGGAGGGATCTGGCACTTGTTTTGTTGGACTTTTAACAAGCTCTGAATGTAACCTGGCTGGAGAACTGAGTCACAAGATGGAGGCTGACCTGTTGGCAAGGGGTGCTAGATGAGGAAAGCCTACTAGGCCAATGAAGCGGTGCACCAGAGGTGAGTCAACTTTTCTTTAGATGCTCTGAGACTGTTCTATAAACAAGTGCCAACTTTCTCCTTTCCCTCGGGGTGCTCAACCCCACCCAGGCCCTGCCCCCACTCCACCCTGCCTCTTCCTACCCAGTTCCTCCTCTGAGCCTGCCCTGTTCCTGCTCCTCCCCTCCCCTACACTGCAGAACAGCTGATCGTGATAGGCGGGAGGCACTGGGAGGGAGGGGAAGAAGTGGATTGGTGGGGCCGCTAGCAGGTCAGAGGCACAGGGGGTGGGTGTTGGGGGGGGGGGGGGGGGGGGGGGGGGGGGGGGGGGGGGGGGGGGGGGGAAGATGGTTGCCAGTGGGGGCTAAGCACTCACTAAATTTTTTTCTGTGGGTGCTCCAGCCCTGGAGCACCCAAGGAGTTGACACCTATGATTCTAGGCCCACTGCCCTCTCACTCTGTAAACCCTCACTCCTCTTTCCCCGCCCCCAGAATGGATGATACTTCAAGTTTCCTGTAGCTCTACAGAATGCTGCCCCTTTCTCTACCTGCGCCTACCTCTGCCATGGCCATAAAACTTCAGCTTCTACCTCACCCCAAAGCCACAGGGAGGGATAGCTCAGTGGTTTGAGCATTGGCCTGCTAAACCCAGGGTTGTGAGTTCACTCCTTCAGGTGGCCACTTAGGGATGTGGGGCAAAAATCAGTACTTGGTCCTACTAGTGAAGGGAGGGGGCTGGACTTGATGACCTTCCAGTTCTATGAGATAGGTATGTCTCCATATATTATATTATATTATTAAATGCTAGTTAAGGCAAATCCTGTCTACTGTATCTTGTGTTTTTCCCTGCCATGCCACTCTCTCACTTCCAGGAATACCTAGCAGTTGGGGGATCCACTGGCTGCATGGCTCTCAGAGAGGCAGGGAGCTGGCTGGGCAAAAAAAAAAAAAAAAAAAAAGCAGATGAAATTCAGTGCTGATAAATGCAAAGTAATGCTCATTGGAAAACATAATCCCAACTGTACATACAAAATGGTGGGGTCTAAATTAGCTGTTACCACTCAAGAAAGATCTTGGAGTCATTGTGGATAGTTCTCTGAAAACAGCTGCTCAATATGCATGGCAGTTAAAAAAAGTGAACAATGTTAGCAACGGGCTAGATAATGACAGAAAATATCACAATGCCACTATATAAATCCATGGTATGCACACACCTTGAATACTGCATGCAGTTCTGGTTGCCCAATGTAAAAAATATGTACATTAGAATTGGGAAAAAGTACAGAGAAGGGCAACAAAAATTAAGGGTATAGAACAGCTTCCATATGAGGAGAGATTAAAAAGACTGGGACTGTTCAGGTTGGAAAAGAGACAACTAAGGGGGGATATGATTGAGGTCTATAAAAGCATGACTGGTGTTGAGAAAGTGAATAGGGAAGTGTTTGAAGGGGTAAATAGCAGCACAACCACCATGGGGTCACCCAGTGAAATTAATAGGCAGCAGGTTTAAAGCAAAAGGAAATATTTCTTCACACAACGCACAGTCAACCCTTGGAACTCATTGCCAGGGGATGTTCAGAGGCCAGAAGTATAATTGGGCTCAAAAGAATGAGACGTTCATGGAGGATAGGTCCATCAATGGCGGTTAGCCAACATAGAGGACTTGTGCCTCCCAATAGTGGAGGGGCACAATCTAAAGGAGAGGACACATGGCTGCCTCATGTGTCTCCTCTGCCCACCAACCCCTCCCTGCCCTGTGCCCAGCGCTGCCATGCTCTCCCCATCCCACCAGATTTACCTGCTGGTAGGGGATCTGTTCTTCTGCTGTGCCTCCCGCCCCCCGCCACCCCAGCATATTCAGCTGCTCTCCCTGGCAGCCAGGCTCGGGCGGGGAGTGGAAGGGAGCTGCTTCTCACGCCAGCTGAAGCTGGCCATTCCAGGTCACTGCCTTTGTGCAGCACAGCAGCTTCCTGAGAGAGAGCCTCTGCCTCCCCAGCCAGGCAGGAGCATGCTCCCTGCCCGGGCCCGGCAGCCAGTGACAGGGCTGAGTGAGCCAGAAGTGTGCCGGGGGGGGCGGGGGGGGGGGGGGGGGGGGGGGGGGGAGGGAGAGACTGACTCACACGGCTCCTGTCCCTGGCAGCTGGGGGCACCCCGCCGCCACCGCCGGCTCCCCCGCCAGGCTCTCTCTTAGGCAGCTGTTATGCTGCCCAGAGCAGTGACCCAGAATGGCTGGCACAAGAAGTGGCTGGTCCCACCCCTTCTGCTCCCTGCGCAGGCTCAGCTACTAGGGACAGGAGCTGAACATGGCAGGGGGCAGGCGCTGCGGGAGAAGGCCAGAGCCCCTCTCCCTCCCCTGGCAAGCCAAGCAGAAATCTGGGAGGGCACTTGACTCTGTATGCCCCCACTACGCATTGCCTAAGTTAGCGAAGATGGTCAGGGATGCAACCCCATGCTCTGGGTGTCCTAAGCCCCTAACTGACAGAAGCTGGGAGTGAAGGATGGGCTGGCTCCCTTGATAATTGCCCTGTTCTGTTCATTCCCTCTGAAGCACCAGGCATTGGCCACTGTTGGAAGCCTGAATACTGGGCTAGAGGGACCATTGGTCTGGCCCAGAATGGCTGTTCTTATTAACAGAGTTTTAGAAAGAACAACATCTACACGACTAAGTCTCAAGAAAGCTAGAAATCAAAAAGTGCTCTAATCACCCTTAAATAGGGAACTTTAAAATGTTTAGAGTCAAGATAGGACAAGGTCACAAGGAGTGGAACTGAGGGTATGAAATTCCCTAAAGCTAGGGGAGGGTGGGGGGTTTAAAACTCATGTTTTGGTTTGGGACCCTTCGTCTTTAAAGGTGACCTGCAAATAATTAAAAAAAAAAAAAAAAAATTGGATTTGAGCCCTCTCTCGTTTTTTTACCCTGACATCTGTCAGGGATGGTCTAGATCAGTGGTTCTCAACCAGGGGGTTCAGGAACCCCAGCAGGGCTGCAAGCAGGTTTCAGGGGTCTACCAAAATAAAGCAGAGAGCAGGGCCGGTGTTCGATCCACTGGATCCCAGAGCAAAAAGCTGAAGCCCAAGTCCTGTCGCCTGGGGCTGATGCCAAAGCCCAAGCAACATAGCTTGGTGGGGCCCCAGGCAATGGCCCTGCTCGCTACCCCCTAACACCAGCCCTGGCTTTTTATCTACTGGATATGCAGTTGTCGCTCAGGTGGGGTGCGTATGTGTTTTTATAGCATGGGGGGGGGGGAGGGGCTCAGAAAGAAAAAGGTTGAGAACCCCAGGTCTAGATAATACTTAGTCCTCTCTCAGTGCAGGGAACTGGACTAGATGATCTATCAAGGTCCCTTCCAGTCCTACATGTCTATGATTCTATAGTGAAGTTCTGATGGCTTGAAGAATTCCTCTCCGTTCCCGCCACTTGTTTTTTTTGGTTTGGGGTTTTTTTACTTTGGAAATATCCAGAATATCAAGTCAGATCTTCCTGGAAGACTCTTCGGTGGTCTCATTAGATGTGTATTGAGTTCACACCTTAATTGAAGGGGCTCATGTGATGAATCTTTAAAGACTTCCTTTTGCCCAAGCCTTACCACCAATGCCGTGTGATGTAGTTGGCAAAAAACTAATGCCAGAACTTTCAAACTTGAGTGCCTCCAGTTAGACACCTGAATCCATGTTTAGGCACTGAAATGAGTGGCCTGGCTAGATTTTAAGAACCTCTGAGCATTCTTCAAGCTCCCAGTGAAGTCAAGAAAAGCTCTGCCACGAAAGATTTGGGAAAGTTATCAGGTTTGTGCTTTTTTTTTTGCCTTTTGTTGTATGTTGGTGAAAAGGACTAGCCTGACAACTCAAGGCTGGCTGACCAAAAGTGAATCTGGCTAAGGCTTGATGCTGCAATTTTATGCATGGTGGCACACAGCAAAGTTGTCACACTCCAGTGCACATGGAAGCAGAACCTAACAAAGTAAGGTTGCAAGCAAGGTTAAATGCTAGTAGTAATATGCTTCCAACCTGTTCTGAAGGGAATGCCTACAGGGGAGTTTAAGCTCCATTCAGTCCTTGGCCTCCTGGAGATAAACAACCAAAAGGGACTAACTGATGCTAAACGCAAAGGTGGGTTTTGTGACATGGGCACCTCTTCTCTGAGAACTGGATTGAAATCCCAGCCCATTTCACACAGGATGCCCAGCAGCCGTCAGATGGTAACAGCGTTTTGTCCCAGCCCATCGGAGTTGGATTGGAACAGGCAACTTCTTGGCATCCCATGAAAGCCACAGTCCTCCCTAAAGTCTTTCAAAATGTAGCTGGTTCATGTTGTTTGAAGAGTTTTGAACACTAGCCTGACCTTTCATTCCCTCGACACGTCGTCCTGAGACAATTTGGTGGGGGAGACTTTTTTTGTTGCCCTTGGATATTTCATAATTGTAAATATTTTATAACAAGTTAAATGTTAATTGTGTGCTGTCGTGGGAGAAGATCCATTGTCGTAGTCAATTAACATTTAATTTATTAGCCATCAAATATTTAAATAGTTGCTATCCAATGGACCTTTTCACCCTCCATTTGTCAGAATGGATCCTTCCAACTCAGCACTCCAGAGAACTTTTCATGGGGACACTATGGAAGAATAGCTTAGAAAAGACTATTTTGTCCCCCGTTTTCTTTTCTAGGTTTGCCAATGCAGTATAAAAACTCTGAACAGTAGCAAAATGAATAGGCAAAGGGATGATGGCACCTGCAGTCTTCTGGTATCTCATTCTGACTACAAGTAGCACCATCTTGGAGGATTTGCCTATAGCTCTCAATGACATAAGTGCCCTCCTTATGTCACTTCATCGCATTGGGCTGCACCTCAAATTCACTCTCTTGTCCTTCAAGTCCCTACATCTCTCAGTCCCTGCTTACATTTCTGATCTGGTGTCCTTTCACATTTCCTGCCACCGTCCCCTTAACCCACCACCTCTTTCAACTTCTCCCTTCAGATATCTGTGCCTTCTAGGCTATACTCCTCTTGCCTGGTTGCCAGGCTGCCTCCTCATTTCATTCAGCTCAGACTCCCAGCAGCAACTACCTTCCCCCCCAAAATGTAAGACATCAAGATTAATGTCGGGAAGAAAACATAAAATGATTGGCAAAGTGTGCTGATGGCCACAAACTGGTGGCATGGCAAATAATGACTGGGACAAGTCAGTTATGTAGCACAACTGGGATTGCTTGGTAAGAATGTGTTTTTAATACAGCTGAATGCAAGGTCAGACATCTAGCAATGAAGAACGTAGGGCACTTTTACAGATGGGGTGGGGGGGAGGGGGTGGAAACCGTATCCTGGAAAGTAGTGACTCAGCAAAGGACATAGGGTTCATGATAGATATAGCCAACCAAACATGAGCTCTTAGTGCAAGACTGTGGCTAAAAGCTGTGATCCTTGGGC
>QXTE01000127.1:3360662-3459731 GCA_003942145.1 Platysternon megacephalum | reverse complement strand
GGGGGGGGGGGGGGGGGGGGGGGGGGGGGGGGGGGGGGGAGAAAGGAGAGAGAGAGAATATGAATATCAAGCAATAGAAGGTTGGGGAAACCAGAGTTGGAGAACAATTTGCAGCCAGGGAGGGGAGATGGAGGCATAGACTGGCAAGCTGGGCTTCCTGGAGAGCAGCGCAGCATGGAGGTTCAGAGTATGGAGCCAAGGGGACCAAACTGGCTACAAGCTTTCTCCAGCCTCTGGCATACGTGGTGGGGAAGGAGGTTCTGAGCCTGGCCGTCTAGGTAATGTTATGGAAACAAAAGCCTGGGCAGCAAAGCCAGGCTGCCTGGACAGCATAGCAACAATCCCCATCCTCAAAAATAATTGTTGAAAACAATCATTGGTGAAATTCACATTAGTGAGCCACAGGCCTGGTGGTGTATTAATTTAGATGGAATATATGGGCCCAAAGAGTCAAAGGCGTTAACATGACTGACACTGTCAAACAATAAACAGTTAAAGTTTGGGATTTGGTATCCAGAGACCTCAGCTTGATTTGTACTATTGCAAACACATCATTAATAAAATGTTTAAAAGAATGTTTAAAGACACAGAAAAGGGGGGGGAGGGATAAAACATTTGACATGTAAAGTATTAAGTAAAATAAGTCTTAACATCCCTTGTTCCCTTTAGCTGTAAAAAGTCCTTGGGGGGGGGGGAGAGGGAGGGGGGAGAGAAGCCCTTGTGTGACAATCTTTTAGATGGTATTAAAGATTATAACAGTCTTTTCCCCACCCCAAAAAAGAAAGAAACAATGCAAACACGTACAAAAGGGGAGAGGAAAGAAAAGCAAAGATAGAAAATGCAGTTTCTCTCTGGTGTTGACTCTCGCTTTCAACCTCACTGCTGGAAAAACCTGGACACAACATGTGGCCTTATCAGTCACTCTGAGACCTGGTGAACTTGTGCTGGCATCAGGTTCTTTAGGGCATTGCATTAGCAAGTCTTTCTGGTCACAGGCTTACAGCAGTGTTGAAAAATATGCAGTCTTGGCTGGCTAAGCCACACTCCTATTAGACAGAAGAAAGGAGAGAGGCAGGAAAGAAAACAAATAAGATGGGTGAGAGAAAAGTCTCCCATCGCAGACAGTGATTGGGTTTTAGCTAGAGATGATGGAGGTGCTGATGTCATCTGGGTCAGGACCTCTCTCATGATTAGGATGAAGGTGGTCTGGGATTCCAGGCAACAGTGGGGGTGGCAGCCATGATGGTGAAGCTCGAGACTCTCAATTTGTCTGTGTGTCAGCCTGTGTTGCAGAAGCCTTCTCTTGTCTTTTAACTAGCCAGCATTTGGGGAGTCTCTCTTTTAGGACTCCAAAAGGGAGTGATGTGTGGAAAAGCCCATCCCCTCTGTGTTTTGTCTATCAATTAAGCCTAGCTTCAAACAACAATTTTAGTGTAACTTCTGGCTCCACACTTTTCTTGTTTATGTGTTTTTAATCATCCTTGAGTTATATGTATGCCCTATGCTACCAGCACTCCCAGCGATCTTTGAGACACCATGGACTTCCTGAGGAAACTACAATCCATTGGTGGTCTTCCAGAAAACACCATCCTAGCCACTATAGATGTAGAAGCCCTCTACACCAACATTCCACACAAACATGGACTACAAGCCATCGGGAACAGTATCCCCAATAATGTCACAGCAAACCTGGCGACTGAACTTTGACTTTGTCCTCACCCACAACTATTTCACATTTGGGGACAATGTATACCTTCAAGTCAGCAGCACTGCTATGGGTACCTGCATGGCCCCACAGTATGCCAACTTTTTATGGCGGACTTAGAACAATGCTTCCTCAACTCCCGTCCCCTAATGCCCCTACTCTACTTATGCTACATTGATGACATCATCATCTGGACCCATGGTAAAGAGGCACTTGAGGAATTCCACCAGGATTTCAACAATTTCTATCCCATCATCAACCTCAGCCTGGACCAGTCCACACAAGAGATCCACTTCCTGGATACTACAGAGCAAATAAGCAATGGTCACAAACACCACCCTATACCGGAAACCTACTGACCGCTATACTTACCTACATGCCTCCAGCTTTCATCCAGACCACATCACACTATCCATTGTCTACAGCCAAGCTCTAAGATACAACTGCATTTGCTCCAATCCCTCAGACAGAGAAACACCTACAGGATCTTTATCAAGCATTTTTAAAAACTACAGTACCCACTTGATGAAGTAAAAAAACAGCTTGACAGAGCCAGAAGGGTACCCAGAGGTCACCTACGACAGGACAGGCCCAATAAAGAAAGTAACAGAATGCCACTAGCTGTCACCTTCAGCCCCCAACTAAAACCTCTCCAGTGCATCAAGGATATACAACCTATCCTGAAGGACAATCCCTCACTCTCACAGATCTTGGGAGACAGGCCAGTCCTCGCTTACAGACAGCCCCCCAACCTGAAGCAAATACTCACCAGCAACTACACACCATACAACAAAAACAATAACCCAGGAACCTATCCCTGCAACAAACCCCATTGCCAACTCTGTCCACATATCTATTCAAGGGACACCATCATAGGACCTAATCACATCAGCCACACCATCAGGGGCTCGTTCACCTGCACATCTACCAATGTGATATATGCCATCATGTGCCAGCAATGCCCCTCTGCCATGTACATTGGCCAAACTGGACAGTCTCTACGCAAAAGAATAAATGGACACAAATCAGACCTCAAGAATTAGAACATTCAAAAACCAGTCAGAGAACACTTCAACCTCCCTGAAGGCTCAGACTTAAAAGTGGCAATTCTTCAACAACGAACTTGAAAAACAGACTCCAATGTGAAACTGCAGAACTGGAATTAATTTGCAAACTGGACACCAATTTTAGGCCTGAATAAAGACTGGGAGTGGATGGGTCACTACAAGAACTGAAAACTAGTTTCCCCATGCTAATTTTCCCACTACTGTTACTCACACCTCCTTGCCAACTGTTTAAAATGGGCCACCCTGATTACCACTACAAAAGTGATTTTTCCTCCTGTTGATAATATCCCACTTTAATTGAATTGTCTCGTTAGAATTGGTAAGGCAACTCCCATCTTTTCATGTACTATGTATATATATCTTCTTACTGTATATGCAACTGATGAAGTGGGTCTTAGTCCACGAAAGCTTATGCCCAAATAAATGTGTTAGATGCTACAAGTACTCCTCGTTGTTTGCGTTATCTTAGTAGGCTTCTTTGTTTAGAAGAATCTTTTGGGTTTTTTTTGCACTTTTGTAAGCCCAGTTACAACAGCGGGGAGAAGAATGAAGAGCACTTCACGGCAACAGAATGAACTAACATGGCTGTGGAACGTAACGTTTTTCAACGGAATGTAGCCCAGTAGGGCTGCGGAGTATCTGGGGGCCATTGGCATAGCCTCATTATCTATTTCCATCACTAAGACTGCAGGAAGCAATTTGGGCAAGGGCTTGTTTTCCCTGTGAAACGCCTAACGCTTGTGGGTGCTAGACAACAACCAACAGAAGTGAATAGTTTGGTTGAGTTAAATTAATTTAGAGCAGAATTAGAAGGTTGAAGTTACTCAAACATTTTTTTGAAAGCTGACCCAAATTGTTCATGCCTCAGAGTTCTGGAGGTGCTGGTGTCAGTGAGGGTGCTGCAAACTCCTCCTTTCAGGTTGTTCCATTCTCCTATTTCAGTCCCCTCTGGTCCATCTAGAATGCAGCAGCCCCAATCACTTTCCTCACCTATCCCACCAGTTGCCTCCAAAAATCAAATTTGGGATTCTTGTCCTCACCTTGAAGATTCTGTACAATTTCACCCTGCCAACATTTCTGCTCTTGTTTCTTCTCTTATCCCACATCAGCATGCCTCATTGCTTGTGTCTTTCTCCCACTATTACCTTTGTGCTGCCTTCCATGCCAGCTCTGTGCTTGGAATGGCCCCCCTATGGGCCAGGCACCTTCTCTTGATTTAGCTACCCCCAGGAAACCCACTTCTTCTGCAAGGTCTAAAAAAGTCCTAACCCTCACATAGCGCCATCGCCAGTCCCCTCTCTACATACACAAGCCAACATTCTAACTCGGCACCATGATCTGAGCTTTGTCTTTTAGATTGTGGACTTCTCAGGAAAGGGAATGTCTTTGCATCTTGTGCAGCATCTGGTGCACTGACGGTCCTGGCACTGTCAGTACTTTATTTTATTATTATTTCATTTCTGTTAAGACACAGATTAGAAACTTGATCAGGTTCCACTTGGCAACAATGACACTTAATGCATCTGGTGGTAGGAAAGGGGTGAAGAAACAATCTACAAGTGTTTAAAGTGTGTAAACACCAAGTGGAGAGGAATTCACAGGGGCTAGAGCAGGTGTTCTCAAACTGTGGGTCAGGACCCCTCAGGGGGTCACAAGGTTATTACATGGGGGGGTCACAAGATGTCAGCCTCCACCTCAAACTCCACTTTGCATCCAGCATTTATAATAGTGTTAAATATATAAAAGTGTTTTTAATTTATAAGGGGCGGTTGTACTCAAAGGCTTGCTATTTGAAAGGGTCACCAGTATAAAAGTTTGAGAACCACTGGGCTAGAGATCATGGCATCTGGGTTTGTTTTTAGTGCACCTTTCACTAGGTTGCCGGGCATAGCTAAGATGTGAAAAAAAATTATCTAAGTTCTCATTCTCTTCTTTTGCTTCCCAAAAATCGCGTGTTGGCTGGAGCTTTCGTGTCTTTGTGAGACTGCCAGCAGCAGGGTTCCCCAATCATGTTACTTATGACAAAATTAACAGTTCTAACAATGCCCATGTATGTAATTAGCTTTTGTATTAGCGCATATATGTTGCATGATCATGTATTGCAAATCCCTCCTACAGGAGATCTCAAGCTGCGTGCTGCAGAACACTCCAGGTGGACAGGCAAAGCTGCTTCTGTCACACCTATAAAATGTTTCAACCTTAACACATGGTTTTGATAAGGTTAAAACAAAATATTTGCAGAATATTTTATTTTTCTAAATAAATTGAGATTTTGACTTTGGTCCAATTGTGGTTGCAATGAAATTTCAAAATCTTGGAATTTTCTGTAAATATTTTGTTTCAACCTTATCAAAACACTTTTATATCCTCTTTATTGTTTGGACTTTTGTAGTATGTAAAAAGTCAAAACGTTTTGAATGTATACATTATAAAAGTCTGCATGACAAAGTGGAAATACTTCATTTTGACCCCTTTTGATAATTTCCCATTTAAAATTTGATTTCATAGACGCGAATAGAAGACTGTGTTGGACAATTTTCAACCAGTATGGGAGGTGGGAAGGTGGAATACCCACAGTTTCTGTTGCTCCTTAGAGCTCAGTACATTCAGTTTGGCCTCCTGCCTGGACCAAAGTTTGCTTCCCCTCTCAAGGGGATCTCTGTAGAACATAGGGGAAGTGAGGGAACCTGAGCCCACCCTCTACTCCAGGTTCCAGCCCCGGGACCCTAATGGTAGCAGCTGTTAGCAGCTTCCCCTTCACTACAGATGCTGCTTTGATTCCCTAGACCACTTCCCCATGATCCTTTTCCCAGCTTCACCCTTACCTCATGCTTCAGCAACATTTCCTCTCCTCCGGCTCCTTTCACCTGGGCTTCCTTGAGGGAACTAGAAGGAGAGCTCTTAAGCAATATGAGTAGGACCTTGATTAGTTCCAGCTGTCTCCATTAGCTTAACTGATCCTTTGCCAGTTAATTGGAGTCAGGTGCCTGCATTAGCCTAATGACCTTAACTGGTTTAATTGGTTTCAGGTGACTTCACTGGCCTGGAGTAGCTCTTGTTTGGCTACCCAGGGAACAGGAACCTGCTCCTTCTGTGGCTACTTTCCCTGCCTTCCCCTCTGGCCTGGAGAGCAGTGGGAGGCTGCTGGTACTGCTAGGCCCTGGGCCCTTGCTGCTGTTGCTCCAGCTACTCCCTCTCTGCTACCTAGTTGCTGGCTGGTGGACCCCTCCTCCCCACCCCCCGCAACCCTCGGTTGCTGCTACAGCCCCTTGGGGGGCTCCTGGCCCGCTCCCCAGGAGAGGGGAGTGAGGGGCCCCAGCCGTTGCTGTTGTTGTGGACACCATCGCCACTACCACCTGGAAAGGGTCCCTCCTGCCTGGCCACCGGACTGCCTGCTAGAGCCACTGCTGCTGTGCTTGCTGCCTGGGAGCTGCTAGAGCCTCAAGGTGGAGAAGAAAAGGATCGTTCACTGCTGGGGGAGCGCGCAGAGCCTCTGTAGACCACCATGGAGGGGGCTTTCAAAGACTGAGTAACTTTCCAACCCTAAGCAGTTGGTCCTGTTGGCATATGCCGATGATGTACTCCTCGTGGTCCAGGACCTGGGCGACCTGGTGCGGGTGGAGGCATGCCAGGCTATCTACTTGGCGGCCTCCTCCGCCCAGGTCAACTGGGTCAAGAGCTCTGGCCTGGTGGTTGGGGACGGGTGGCAGGCGACCTCCCTCCCACCCGCGCTTCAAGCCATCCAGTGGAGCGCAGGTCCGCTGCTCTATCTCGGCGTTATCTATCTTTCCCCAATGCATCTGTCTCCGCCGGAGAACTGGCAAGGTTTAGAGGGCAGGGTGGCAGAGTGGCTCCGGAGATGGACAGGACTACTCCGGTGCCTCTCCCTGCGAGGGAGGGCACTGATGCTCAACCAGCTAGTCCTGTCCATGCTCTGGCACTGGCTCAATACCCTGGTCCCGGCCCCGGGTTTCCTGGCTGATTTCCAGAGGCTGGTTCTGGGGTTCCTTCGGGCAGGACTGCACTGGGTCTCTGCAGGGGTCCTCTACATGCCCCTGGAGGAGAGAGGACAGGGCCTGAAGTGCCTGCGCACTCAGGTCCACGTCTTCCGCCTCCAGGCCCTGCACAGACTCCTTTATGGTGCAGTTAGTCCGGCGTGGAGCACGTTGGCGCACGCCTTCCTCCGCCACCTCCGAGGGCTCTGATACGAGCGGCAGCTCTTTTTTCTTCACCCAAGGGGTCTTCCGCGAGACCTCTCAGAGCTGCCAGTCTTCTACCAGGACCTCCTCCAGACCTGGAAGCTCCTTTTGGCGACCAGGTCCATTGCGGTCACCGAGGGGGCGGATCTCCTCGCGGAGCCCCTGCTACACAACCCCCAACTCTGTGTGCAGGTGGCGGAGTCCCGCTCGGTGCGACAGAGGCTGGTCCTGGCAGAAGTCACCAGAGTCGGAGACCTCCTGGACTACGGCTGAGGAGACTGGCTGGATCCCCTGACGCTCGCTCAGTGCATGGAGCTTTCCGGCCCTCACACTCCCCAGTGCTTACTTCAGGAGGTGAGGACTGCTTTACCGCCCGCTACTCGGGCTTACCTCAACTGAGTCCTGCGAGAGGGTGCCCCATGCCCACCCTGCCCCCCAGGCCCTCCGGACATTTTCATCAGGCCCATGCCCCGGGGACCCACCCGGCCACCCAACCCCTTCACTGTGAGCCAGCTGCACGAATTGCAGCCGGCTCGCTTCTGGACCGCACCAAGGAAACATCTGTACACGCTCACGTTCCACACCCTTCACGTCCTCACCCTCGCGTCCTGGCCCGACACAAAGTGGCGGGACCTCGTACCCCCTCTGGAGGGTGAGGCACCCCGGTGGGCCAGCCTATAGTCCACCCTGGTCCTGAGGCCCGCCGGGGATATCAGTTGGCAGCTCCTTCGCAGGGCCATGAGCACGGGCATGTTCTTGGCGCGGTTCACCCCCATCCCAGACACCTGCCCCTTCTGCGGCGTGAGGGAGACCCTGGCACACGTGTACCTGGAGTCCGGCAGGTTGCAGCCCCTATTCCAGCTCCTCCAGAACCTCCTGCTGCGATTTTTGGCTGCACTTCTCCCCACACTTGTTCATCTTTGCACACCCTATCGGTGGTCCCACTAAGTCGCGAGACCTCCTCATCAACCTCCTCCTGGCACTAGCCAAAGTAGCCATTTACACCACCAGGAAGAGGATGGTAGACAAGGAGGTGCTCTGTGACTGTGGGCCCTACTTCCACTCCTCCCTGGTCCAGGCAGAGTTCCTCTGGGCGGCATCCAGGCAGAGTTCCTCTGGGCGGCGTCCGCTGGCTCCCTTGACACCTTCGAGGAGCAGTGGGTGCTGTCCGGGGTTCTCTGCTCGGTATCCCCATCTGGTTCCCTTTGTTTAGCCCTGTGACCTCACTCCCATCCCTGTTATATCTTTAGTTGTCCGCTGCAATTATTTGGTATCACGGACCTGTGGATCCTCCCCTTAGGCTGGGGGGAGGTCCTTTAGCAGTGGGCGGGCTCTGCCCGCCCACTTCCTGGATACCAACAGGACTACTCTTTTATAGCCTTCTGGACTGAAACCTCTGCACACCTCTTCCAGTTGTGACGGAATCTCTTGCTGTGAGAATGATGCTTACTGGCCTATTTGAACAATTCGGTGCCTTAATCATTACAGCTCAAGAGTATAAACATCTTTGAATTGTGCTATCAAAAGAGGTAGAATGTATTTCCCCACCCACCCTGTCCTGTAGAAGGTCATATAGGCCTCATGTCCTTAGAATGACCTTCCAACTAAAACTGCTTACAGATTCCTGCTGTTATCTTTCCAACAGTTCAAAATCGTTAGTCTCCCAAATTAACCAGCTCCTTGTCCTTACCCTTGGTTCCTGACAGATTTTTATCATTTAATGAAGCTTGATTCATATATTTTAAAGTTTTAGCCTTTATTTTTACATTTTAAAGTTCTTTGGATAGCGCAGATATAATTGCACAGCAAGGCTGTGCTACACTTACAAACCGGCTAAAAATTTCCAAACAGATGATGTGAAAATCATTGCACCACTAAATCACCGCACTGTGGATTATGGAAACACAACATTGACTCCATGGTCTGGATTTCAAGATTATTTTTGATATAAATTAATTATTTGCATTTGGGCTGTCCCCAAAAACCTGAGTCAGGATCAGAGAGCCCCATTGTTCCACATGATATACAAATGCCAAGGGGGGCTGGGGGAGTGTACTGTTAATTCTTTTTTCTCTTGGGAAGGCTTACATACTATAGTGATAGGTGCTGATATTAAAAGCCTGGATGGATAGGTAACATGGAGTTAGTTAACATTTGTAGTGCATATAGAAAACATATGAAGGGCTATTTTTAATAGCTAGTGCTTTATTATTTTAGTCTTCACACTTCAAGGAAGTCCTAAAGATGTGTCTGTATTGAATCTGGAAAAGTGTCTGGACTTCATGAAGATAAAGAAGATAATGGTGCTTGGCACTTATAGATCTTTAGCGCTGTATTTTCAAAATTCTCTACAATAATTAATTAATTGTCCCAACAGCCCTGTTAGGTGGGGGCAAGAAGTAGTAATATCCTTTTACAGAAGGGGAAACTGAGGCATGGAAACAGGATGTGACTTGCCCAAAGCCACCCCCTGTGAGTTGATGGCAGAAATGGTATTAGAATAAATGACTCTAACATACACTATATAATTTAAAAAATCCCTACTAGCCATATTCAAACCTAGCCCCCAGATCCTTTAGATACAGTTGGAGTCTCTCCCACCACAATAAGTGTACGTTGACAGAGCCTATGTGTGGCAAATGTTACAGGTAATGTATCAACAACTAAAACATCATCAGCAATTCCCACAGTGTTTTGCAGGTTCCCCTCTTGTTCTGGATACTGCATTTTTGCAGGGTTGTGTAGCAAGGCGGAACTTTTTGGCTGCCTACACTGAATAGGTTGCTTTTGTCTGAGGTTTGTGATTGAACTAGTGATATGTTAATTGGGCCAAATTCAGAGCTGATTATAAATGGAGGTATATGTTACATGGCAGTAATCTAGAATAATTTACAAGACCAGGGTTGGAAAATAGATGGTGCAGCAGAGAAAGCAACTAACTGGAAAGCATTAGACCAAGTGAAGTCATCATTTCTTTATCTTAAATATCTTTACCTGGTACACCGCTACCTCGATATAACGCCACCCGATATAACGCGGTAAAGCAGTGCTCCGGGGGGGCGGGGCTGCTGCGCACTCCGGCGGATCAAAGCAAGTTCAATATAACACGGTTTCACCTATAACACGGTAAGATTTTTTGGCCCCCGAGGACAGCGTTATATCGAGGTAGAGGTGTAGTTGCTTTCCCAGCTAGGCAACTCACTTGGCCTGCAAATTATATCTGTTTACTAATGGAAGTAACATGCAATATCACATCAGTCTCTTCTGAGTTTGACCCAATGTGTTTACTTGCAGAAAAAAGAGAAGAGACTTTTAAAAAATGATATACCATTGAGCCAGAGAATTCAGCTTTGGGTGATGTTCAAAGCGGTCCTTTTGTGCGGTGGCAGGCAAATTGAAACCACTGTGCCACATGTCTCTGTTGGATAGTGCTTTGAAGTCTGCTGTTAACCAGGGGAAAGGACATGGGCAGAATGCACTGCTTAGCAATAAAACACATCAATACACTCAACATAACCACATCAATAAACAGTAATTAAATCTATAGCTCTAGCTTTACAGTTCTTCTGCCTATGCATCCCCCTAGGATAGCCTCAAAGTCCTCTGTACATCTAATCAATCCAACAAGGCCTTTGCACTGTTATCATCCAAAAAGGAAAAATATATTGCTTTGTGTTGTAGGAGATTTTCATTTTGGCTGGCTATATAAGAGGTGTCAGCATTCCTCTTGCTAAAAGGCTGTGTGAGGGGAAGCATCTCCTGTCACTCTGCATGTGTTTGCTCCCAAATCCAGGAAGATGACTAAATTGAGTAAAATAGAGCATTCGTGGAGCTGAGATGGCAAGGATAACAATTATAGCTTACAGACAGATATCTGCTTCATATCTGAGTATCTCAAACACTAACTAGGCCTTACCACATCCTTTTGAGGTATTATTCCTATAAGCCAAGACAGCGGTTAAGACCAAAGTGGGTATGTCTACACTGCAATTAGACACCGGTGGCTTGCCCATGCCAGCTGACTCGGGCTTGAAGGGCTGTTTAATTGTAGTGTAGACTTCTGAGCTCGGGCTGGAGCTTGGGAGGGTCCCAGGGCTCAGGCTGCAGCCCGAGCCCAGATGTCTACACTGCAATTCAACAGCTCCACAGTCCAAGCCCGAGTCAGCCAGCATGGGCCAGCTGCAGGTGTCTAATAGCAGTGTAGATATATCCTGGAGTTTCCACAGTGGCCTCTGCTTTTGGGCATCTCACTTTCTAGGTGCTTAGCCAGTAGGTAGGAATGGAAAATCAGAAGCTACACTTTTTTATTTTATTTTAATTTGGCTATAAGTGACTTATTAGCAGAGCCAGGGACAGAATCATCAACACAGCAGTTCAAAAGGCAGGAAAGGATTCTCAATCTAGCTGAAACTAAAGGAAAGTTAAGGAATCAGAATTGAACGACCCACAGAGTTCTAACACCCCAACTCATGCAATGACAATCATGTGGGACTCAGTTCCACCTGTCACCTCAGACACTGCAGTCACTTATACCACACTGAGGCAGCACTTAGGGAAGGCTACTACATCCTGAAATTACCCACACCCTGCTCTTTGTTGGTGATCTCCCATTCAAGTAGTGGGTAAGCCTGCTCCTACTGAGCTTGGGAGGTGCCAGAAATTCACAACCCAGTGTATTAGAGTTGTAAACCATTCAGAGCTCCTTTAATTTATAAATTCTAAAGCTCTTAAATCAAAGTGGGGGTGGGGGACGACTTTGTCAGTCATTTATGAAAATAATTTATCTTTTGATCAAAGGTCAGGCAGTGTACCATAAACGGACTATAGTACATGCTATTGATGAGCTTTGATAAGTACCCATCATTGTATCTAAGCACAGCTGATATCCATAGATATAAATTCAGAAGGTTAAAAAAAATTCAATCAACATTCAAAACAAATGTTGTATATGCCAGTGGCAAATGGGCTGTTTAAAAGCAAATAATTCCCCATTGTTTATCAAGTATTCATAGTGGATACAGCACAAAACCAAGAGAGTACATATACCACAAAGCAAACCAGCACATTACAGGATTTTTCCAAGGGGCAAATGGTTTTCTTGTAATAAGCAAGGTCTATGTTGATGAGATGGACTTTTAGCATAAACATGCATCACTGTGACATACATGGTAGAGATGGATATTCGAGAAGGCTGACCAGATTCTTCTGGCTTTTTCCTCCCCCTGAAATTTTTCAAATATATAGTTTTTCTCCCTAGTGTTTATTATCTAGAGCCCCCTTTGCTTCTTGGCTTCCCAAAGCCAAAGCATGATCCAGCAGCTTGCAAGTGCAGTATCGCTATAGAAAGAGGTTGGTGGTATAGACTACAGGAGTCACCATTCTCGCTATTCCTCGCAGGCTTGCAGACACACTAGTAAAAACACACACCTGAAAATCAATACTGTTGCATGATGCATAAGGGGACCATCCTCCAGGCCACTGAGCTCTCGTAGGCTGAAACCACGCATGGTAGCTCTGAGGACTGCGAAGGTTGTGGGAAGACATGCTTGAAAGAATTGTGTTCATAATAAAGTGAACGGTGCACATGGCTGTACAGAACAAGCATCTGAGGGTTAAAATCTTTTGAACCAGATTAATATGGGAAGGAGGGGAATAATTTGTCCAGAAAAATAACATCCCAGAGTTTAGGATTAACAGGTCGAGAAGTCCTACTAAATTTCCTCTAGTTCTCCAGTGCTTTATGCACCCTTGGGTCCCAAGTGATGGGACTGCTACCACTTCCCTTGGGAGTCTATTCCACCTAATACACCTCACTGGCAGTTTCAACAGAATAGATTTCACTCAAGATTTACAGCATAGTCTACCCTGAGATCATGTCTAAGACAGTCATCTACAACAGGGCGCTCCCCCCACCAAACAGTGACATGTCCCTTCATTCCATGACTATAGCACATTTTAATGGCTTTTGTCCACGAGCCCAACTTTCAGACAATGTGACTCCCTAGCTCTGCTATTAGGTATAGCTGTACTTCATCCCATGTGTTCCCACACTCTTTATCATGGCCTGTTATAACACTGAGTCTTACTTACAGCACCCTGTTTACAAGTGCATCAATTATGGTTCCCGGATCATCACCGATAGCAAGCACCACTACACTTACAATACACTGTCTTAGTCTGTGTGATCAAGTTTCACTGTAGTGGCTGGCCCCAGTGAATATAACACTAACGACCTTTTGACAGCTGCAGGTGCTGACTTCCAGCTCTGGTAGTGGAAATGTCTGTCTTCTGGAGCTGCAGATCCTGGGTTTGATCCTCTACTGATACAATCACTATTCTCCTTACCCAGCTCGGGAAGGTTTTCCTGATAGCATCTCACACCAACTCATGCTGCAGCCTCCTAGATAAATTCATGCTCACTTCTATGTGTCTGCAATTTCCATATCATGTTTATTCAGAATAGGTTGTTTTTGCTTCTCTCAGCCCTGCGGGGTTAACCCATCTTATGAAATTCAAATGTCCTCAACTCAAACGCTCTCTTGTAGCACTTTTCTTCTCCCTCCCAACTCCTGCTGTCTTCATGTGCCTCATTAGTCCTGAAAAGAGATGCTGAGAGGAACAGATGAAACACCATCTTTGCCCTGTCCGTGGAATGACACAGTCTTCTTCTGGAACCTGTTCTAGTGTTTTGCACAATGCTTCTGAACAAAAACACACCACCACCCAATGCTCTTTACCACAAAACCTGTTTCTAATTCCACTCACAAAAATCAGACTATACCACTGGGCTAAACATCTAATGCAGACAGCATTAAGGAGATATGAATTTCCCCATCAGCTCAGCAATTTTCAGTGCCTTATTGAAGGAAGCTTCCTGTTTTAGGAAATCTTTTATCTTTCAGTTAATGCCTAATGTGCTGCCCTCTTGTATAGAGCTTTGCTATCGCAAATTGAGATAATGATGAAAATTCCTGCCTGTGTAGCTAGTGATCCTTGGTGCTGCTCATAGCTTCTTTCATGCAAGAATTGCAAAGTCCTTTATGGCTGGGATTTTAAAAGGTGCCTAAGGGAGTAAGGCACCAAAATTCTATTGAATGTGAGTACCTAACTCCCTTAGCTTTTTTAAAAAAATCCCAGCCTAGACACATTAACAAATTAGGCTTCATAACCCCCAACTCCTCATGAGATAGTTTCCTGTCATTAAACATACCTATCTGAGTCCCATAATGATTAAAACTGACTTGCAAAGATAAATAAATTGGGTTTTTGTCCTCTTTTTCATCCTTTCTGGATCAGCCCGTGATCCTGTGGAAATAATAGTATATGTATATGGCCATGTAATTAAAGTCTGTGCAGCCTTAACTGTGCCCCCTTCTGCATACACATTACAATACAATCTTAACTCTGGCATATTTTTACTCCAGTACTTCATGTTACAGCCTTAATGCTCTTTTAATGCATTTTTAATAGAATGCATAATAAAGGATGAAAAGAGGGGTAGTTAGTTTGGACAGTTGAACAAACCTGCTTTTCTTTTGAGTTAGTTCAACCTTAAACTTCACTTTCTTTTATGGTGTAGCTTCAGGTCCCCATTCTCCACCATGAGCCAGGATCCATGGGAGGGCCACTTCTCCAGTGATGAACTATGGTCTCCCGGCTGACCAAGCTGCAGTGGTGCATCATGAGACTCATACAAATGCACGTGTATCGTGGGAGAGGTAGTCCAACTAGGGAGCCTGGCATCAGGCTCCTGAACTACAACTCTGTGGATGGAAATTCAATTTGTGCTCTGCTGTAGTTGCAGGCACATGTTAGTGGGTTGTGTGCTTATTACCTTTCATGAAATGTAGAGTGTAGGTTGAACTTCTCAAATAAGTCACCCAAACTACCTTAACTCTGCCCCTGTGGTGAAGCCTGAAAGAATCAGAAATGCATACTAACTTACCCATCCATAAGGTTTTTGTGGTCATGGTTTCAAACAAACTAGAATGCCTCAGTCCTAATCATATATTGGTTGTGTTTACACGTATGAATGTAAATACACATAAGTAAAAGGACTTCATAGGTTCTTACTTAGACAAATAGCATACTGAAGGCAATCATTCTCCATGGTTCAAGTAGGCACAACCTTGCCAGGGACTGAGTGCACTCAGCTTCTCATAGAAGGTGCCTAGCATCTTACAGGATACAGCTCTCCAATTACATAATGCAGCCTGTTATCCAAGTGTCATGAGACACAGTGCTAACATGTCACTATAGATAAACCTAATACACCCAGATCATTAAATCTGAGTGCTTACCCGAAAAGAAAAAGGGTCAGTGGGGTAACACAGCAGCACATTTAACATTGGAGATATGTACTGATGGAGTGGGACAATGCTAAATCTGGTGTTCTATGGTGCACATTTAGGAATCTCTACATGAAAAGGAGGGAAAGTGGCAGGCTGGTATCACTATGGAAGCAGATGTAAAGTAGTTCAGGTGCCCTGTCTAAGTGCAATCCATAAGTTTTATTTTAACTCTAATGATCTTGAGTGGCAATATGCACTCAAACCACTGCTATGTGCCTGCAACCTTAACTTCACCTTACAAGTTTTTTGAGTGGGTTATTTATTATTTAGTGTCATGGATGCCCATAGGACTTCTGTAACATGGGGATATGATTACGCTCGCTAATAAAAATAATGGGTAGTAATAAATCTGTCACTGAAGCTAAAAATATTGACCATTACTACAAATTACTTGTGGTATGGACTAAATTATTTTACTGCTATTAGAAATTTCAATTGCCACCTTCATACAGGGTACATACTTCCTCTTTGGCTGCATTGGATGCTAGATGGGGTGATTGAAGGAAACAGGGAAGTGGGTCACTGCAGGGCAGGGGATGAGAACTATTGTGGAGTGGTGAATGGGGATGGTAGAGATGATGGGGTTGGGGCAGATGGCTATCGTAATGGGTTCGGGTGCCAGTGATCATGGTGACCACAGATTGCACTAATTTTTCAGCCACTTCACTGCTGGTAGCTGGGATGTGGGGGACAGGACAAATGCACAGTCTTCTCCAATTCACATGTAGCTCTTCACCCAGGGAGTCCGGGGACAGAATGGTACTTTGGATGAGGAGCATACGTACAGTGTGGCCAGGGGAAGAGCTGTGCTCAGAGGATCCCCTCTGTGGGTAGGTAGCAGGATTTGGCTCTTGGTCTGCTCTTGGCTCCTACTGATTTTTTTCATTGCCTTCACTAGGAGCAGAAGCAGGGTAATAGTGAGCAGACCGAAAACCTGAGTCTAGACCTTGATTAGTTAGTAACTTAAAAGTTATAGAGAGAATACAGATCAGGGTGTAGGGAGAATGAATGAACCAGAGGAGAAGCATGAGGGCAGGTGTTATGGGACCTCAGGGTGATGGGTAAGCAAGAGAAGAGGAAACCACAGCTCTTGTTGGTGGGAGACACAATGCTGTGAGGAGCTGATGGAATGTTCCACCAGATGGTCAGTCTATCTGTTATTGCCTGGGTTCAGGAACCTGCGGCATTGGAAAGAGGAGCTGGAGTGGATCACGAAAGCAGCCAGGGACAACTTGTTCACTCTTATCCATATTAGATTCAACAGAATGGCCAGCAAGAGGGGAGATGTTGGAAAGCCATAGAACTGAGCTGGACTGAGAGCTGAGGATCACAGCCAGGGGTGAAAGTAACTTAAAGGACTTACCGGTACGCCGGAGTCCTGAGTGGGGGTGTGGCCTCAACCGGAAGAGGCGGGGCCTTTCAAGATTTAAAGGCCCTGGGGCTCCGGCTGTGGCTGGGGGCCCCAGGGCCTTTAAATCACCCCGGAGCTACCAGCTGCAGAGGCGTCTGGGAGCCCCAGGGCTCAGGGGCGAATTAAAGGGCCCGGGGCTCAGGCCGCCGTGGAGCTCCGGGCCCTTTAAATCACCGCAGGCAGGAGCACCGGCCCTTTAAATCCCCACCCGAGCCCAGCTGCCGGAGCTCCAGCGGCGCTTTAAAGGGCCCGGGCCTCCCCGCAGCGGCTGGGGCCCTGGGCCCTTTAAATCACCGCCGCGGAAGCCGGTCCATCCGGCACGGCGTACTGGCTCTTGCCGGTACGCCATACCGGACCGGCTTACTTTCACCTCTGATCACAGCACTGGTGATCTAGCCACACAATCTTCTGGTAGATCAGGCTGGTGAAGAAAGAAGTTCAAACCAGCAGGGAGGTGAGGTTTCCACATCAGCCCTTTCACTGCCTGCATGGGACAGCCTTCACTTGAGTGCCAGGGGAGCCATCTAAACAGGAAGAGGGGGTGTGATATCATTTATCTGATTAGGTCCCTGAAGGCTTTTGCAAGAAAGAGAAAAGGGATAATGCAATTAACAAGAGAATCAATATTAAAGTGTGATAGAAAAAGTGAGCAAAAAGTATTTCCTAGATGTCTCAACACAAGAAGTCTGGGAAATAACTAAGCAGGAAGAGATTCTCATGCATGAAAACAATGATTTAGTTGGCATTACACAGACCTGCTGGGATAAAACACATGACTAGAATACCAATGTAGGAGGAGATGATCAACAGTACAGAAGGAAAAAAACAACAACAAACCCACGCAGGACAGGAGAAAATGAGGTTCTGTAATGTTAGAGCAAGAAGCTGATTCAAAAATATTTTAGGCCAAATTCATCCCTGGTGTAAATCTACTGACTTCCAATACCAAAGATGAATTAGATGCAATCTATGTTAAGAAGAAAAGCAAATCAAAAACAACCTCATTAGAAGAGAGTTCTGCAGTTAAGTGATCCAAGAAGCAGGATCTAATGGCTGGAGCAGCATGAGGACACCTGGGTTCTTTTTCAAGCTCTGAAGCTGACTTGCTGTGTCATCCAGGCCAAATAATCTCCCCTCTCTCTCTTTGCTTCAGTTGCTCCCTCTGTCAAATGGTGTTAATGATACTGGGCAGCTTCACAGGGGGTTGTGAGGATTAATGAATTAATGTTTGTAAAGTGCTTCCTTTGAGATCCTTATATATCAATAATCATCTAAGTATAACGTTTAACCTGACCTCTAACACGGATAGGACATTTTTTAGGATTGTATATAGGCCCAGATCCAAAGGCCCCGAACTCAGAGGACTGAAGGGATTGGGAATCCAAACATAGATACAGATCTGAATTCCAAATGATCTCAGTAGCTAATGAAAGCAGGAATGGTACCTTCAAACAAGAGTCAAATTAGGTCAAAAACTTATCTACCAGAAAAAAGTAATGCATTGCTGTTTCGTGCTCCAGAATCAAAGCTGTTACTATTTTTTTTTAAATTAAGTCTCTGGCTAGTAGGACTGTAAAGGTAACCTTCAAAATATGAACCCAATGTCACTGGTGGGGCGATAGCTGCTTAGGCATGAATCTATAGCTCTGGGAGAGTTATGAACTGCCCCCATTCAGTTCAACAGGGCGTTGAGCCTAAAGCCTCATGATAATGCTTTAAACGTGAGCCTTGTTAACGACGTCATTAATGAACAATGCACGCAAGGAAGGAGTGGGACAATCATATCTGCTGTGAGTGGCATCTGAACCCCACCAAAGGGAAGCCACGCCTCAAGAGGCCAGGGGGATGTCCAAACCCAATGGAGGGACAGCAGAACCTAAGGGACTCAGTGGGGCAGCTCCACTGAAGGGGAACCAAGCCTGTGAAGCCCAGCACAGCAAACAGTCTGTTGTTAAATGTCTCATTTGGGCATCTGAAGTGGACAGAACGAGATACGTAGTCAGAGCTTGAGAGGGTACCACTGCTTTTATATGTTTTTCAATCTGACCTCTTCCTTCTAACTGGTGAGCTCTGTTATGGTCAGGAAAATGACTATGCAATATACCCCCTTCTTATTCACTACTTCTGCTCCCTGGGTGTAGTCAGAGTTGTGTCTGTTCACACTAGTGACACGTGATCTGTTACACTAATTCACTCCTATAGAGCCCAGAACAGCTACAGGAGCGTGAGCTCGGGTTCTTTTCAGCCTTATGCTGCATCAGGAAAATTGTGAACTAAGAACCAACTGCAGAATCTTTGTCCCCAGCAAGTCAGAACGCACCCAGCTTGACTCTCAGATCCCAGCTGTGTTAGCAGCGTTGGCAGTTTACACTAAAAAAAGTTTGTTTTAACCGAGTGAATTTGTTATGGACTCAGACACAAAGATAGAACTCCACAAGGCCATTTTTACAGATGTCACAGTGTGCAATTTAACTGCACCTTGAGGCAAATACTTTAGCCACTAGGCTGTGCAACCTTTGGTTAACCTCCATGGGAATGTATTGCTGCTATGTTAGCAAAAGATACAGCCTCTGTTGTTCCATAAATGTAACAAAACCCCAGTGCTGACAACAAGAACCCAAAATGGGATTTCTATGAAGGTGGCACATGAGGTGCAAGAAGCAATGGGCGTGTGACGGTGAGATATGATAGATACCACCTAATAAAGTGAACAGATCTAGCGATCAGGCAGGCACCAGTGGAAAGGATACTAACATTAAAATCCCCCATAATTCAATTTCTTTTCAATGACTGAGACATGTATTAGAAGAAACCCAACTGGCAGGGAAATATCCCATCAAAAACATTTTCAGACTTGGTGGAGGACAGCTGCTTTTTACACACCGTGGAGGAAATGATAAAGGGCGATAGAGTTTTGAACTGAAGACTACTCACCAGAGAAAAGGGGCGAAGGCCTGGGTTTGAAAGTGGGGTGCAACCAGGGATTGAGGTTTGCTTTGCTATGGGGCTCACTGCCAACATCACACATGGCTCGACTTGACAGAAGCATCAGTGCTTCCGGGGGATTTGCCAAACCCAAATTAACCTCCAAACCTATTGAGCTTTGCTCATCACTAATGAGACCTCGAGACAGGCCCATGTGGCAAAGTGCAGATCCAGATCTGACCTTCCCAACTGTTCAGGGAATGCTTGTATTAAGGGTTTTGGCTCACTCTGTTGCAGAGATGAAGCCAATTGCAAAGTTCAGATGGTTTTTTCAGACGCAATGGCTTGATTCTTCCACCACAGGAGGCGAGTAACTCCCACTGACGTCAATGAGAGTTACTCGCAGCCTGCTGTTGGAGAATGAGGCCCCACATAATTGGTTCTGACCCATTTCTAATTAGGATGCTAAATTTTCAGCAAACCCCGTTATCAAGAGAGTGTAAAGTTGCCCTCTAGCTGGAGCTGGGGTCTGCAAAAGACAGGAGTGTATTAAAAACACAATCCAGAAAGCCCAAAGGCTAGCCTTATCAAGACAACTTAAAAATACAAGGTAGATTTAAAAAAAAATCCATTTGGCTGAAGGGAGGGTGTGTATAGAATTGCATAGAAAATAAACAGGGAGATTGATTTGAACAGATAGAAGCCAGCCATCGATGCAGGGAGGAAGGGAAGGGAAGCAGAATCAAATCACACTCGCTCGGGGGTGAAAAAAAGCCAGAAAGGGACTTATCAAAACATCCAGAGACAGTGAGAAATCGGAGCGAGTGTCCAAATGAGAAAGTGAGCAGAGGAGGGAGGACACCAGAGTGGCGGTGACTCTTTCAATCACTATTTTTGCTCAATTTTCTGTGCTCTGAATCACACAATTAATCCTCCTGGAGGGCAATTTTTCAATATCATCCACTGCTTAAGCATTGTACATCATTCCCCAGCCCTGGAAGACCGCATCTTAGGGGTTAATGAAGCTTGAGACAGAGCCCATCCATGCCCTGGAACCTGGAACCGGTCCCCCATCCTCTTTATGGTGCATCTGCGGCTAGGAGAATGCCACAGGACCCCTGCCGACATGAAGTCAGAAGACTGGTGGTAGCAGGCATAGGGCGTTTGCACCAATCAGCCTGGTCTCCTGCTGATCCTCTTGTATCCATGAAGAGCCTGGGGGATCTGTAGCACTTGGGGGCTGGCCCCTCAACTTCTTCCATGAGGGAGGAGGTGGGTTGAGGGATAAATCCTGCTTCCCCTGAGCAATCTGGGGTAAACTCTGTGATACGAATCTGAGTTTTCCTCCTTGTCCATTCCTGTGGGTTTCTCCATAGGTGGCAGCATTTGGGCTTCTATGCCCCAGTTCAGCAAGGTGCTTACACATATGCCTAACATTAAGCATGTGAGTAGTCCCATTGACTTCAATGGGACTATTCATGCAGGTAAGTTATCTTTCTGAATTGGGGGCCCTAGTCAGGAGACAAAGTAAATGCAGGGGGTTTACTATGCTTGATTTCAGCAAGGCATTTGATCTTTACCAAGAAACTAAATGAATGCCAAGTAGATAATATGGATGAGATACTACTGGACTCAGAATGTAATTAGGAGGTTAAGGGGAATGAGAATGGCCTATATCAGGACAAAAAGCAGTAGTAGAGAAAAATTAGGTTTATTTTTAAATGAGGATGGGAATGAAATTAGGGATGGCTCAAAAATGGCTGAGATTCAGATTTTTTTGGTAAGTGTTGAACAAGAAATATAAAGAAGTTTGAACAGAGAAAGTGGAAGAGACCCCGAAGAATAACTTAAAGGGCAGGTCTGGAATGTATGAAGGTGTACAGATCAGCTGATCTGCATGACATGCATATTAGGACACTAAAAGAAAAGTCATTAACCTCACAGTACCACTGACAATTAATTCTGAAAAATTGGGTTGAACTGAGGCAATAGGGGGAGGCTTAAGAAAAGCAAACATGGTACTAATCTTCTGCAAAGGAAAGACGAGTGATCCTGACAGTCACTATCCTTTAAGTTTAATGTCTCTCCATAATAAAATAATGGAAGAAATATTTGGAAAAATCAACAACTAGCTCAGAGAGAATGGAACCATAAGCAATAGGCAGCATGAGTTTATAAACAAACATCTTGCTAGACAAATGTAACTGCTTTTTTTTAAATTATAAAACTTCACCCCAAAGCAGGACCATCCTGTGCACTGAATGAGGCAGGGGGACCTGTGGAAAAAATAGTAGGTGACCATGCAATTAAAGATTTGTATCATAATGCATACACACAAGAGGGGTGAATTAAGGTTGTATAGCCAGACTTATGCTGGCATTTCCTAGCTTCCAGGAACCCTGCCTCTCCCTGTCCTGGCAGCAGCTTCAGTGGATCCCCACCTCCCCCTAAGGTATAAGGGAAGAAGTGGGATCTGCAGGAGGTTTTGGGTTTCGTACTCAATAATACACCGACTTTATCTAATAGTTTTCTCCTCCCTTACTGATGTTTCAGAGTCACTCTTGCTGCCCCTCTCCGTAGCTGTTTCTCTGCTGAATGGGTGGACTAACATGATTGATTCTGTTTGAGGGTCTTTGGTGTGAACGTGGGGGGTTTTGTTTACTTTGCTAGCCTTGACCCATATCCGGAAGCAAAATGCTCTGTACAAATGGCAGTTGGCTGATGTCCTGATCTTTGGTTGGTTTGTGGAGAGTATATCTGGCACTTTAAATCTGGATGGTAACAACACAAGGAAACACGAGGATTCACACTAAAAATAGCCAGTTGCTATCTCCTCTCCCCATCCTCCCCTCTCGGACAGGAATGCATTTCAGTGGAACATGTCCTCATAAATAATGCACCTGTATGCACACTCTCAGTCTATCATTTGCATTTTCCTCCCTATTGCTATCTCTTCACTCCCTCCACAGCCTGATCTCTTGCTATATGCGTTTTTTCTTTCCTCTTCCAGAACCAAATTTTCTTCCTTATTTAAAAAACAACATCATCTGAGAGACTGAAGTTGTACATTGGTTATCTGCAAAACAGGCACACGGTTCCTGCGCATTGCACTACCTGTGTGCTACAATCCTGCCCCAAAGGGACCACCTTGAGGGGCGAGAGAGGAGTTCAGTCTCCCTGGCCCATTCAGTCCTTGCCTCACTGTACTTGTCAATGTAATGTGACCCAGTCTGAGACTACCAGCTCAGCCAGGAAGGATGATCTGAATGGCACTGAAAAAAGTATTGATCTGAGATTCATGCAAATTGCACTAAGGAAAGCACTGACTGAGATTCAGGCAATCTAAGGTCGGTACCCAGTTCTTCCAAAGACTTCCTGAAAGACCTCGGTAAATCGTTTAATGTCTCAGACTATGGCTCCATTAGAGAGCTTACAGCTGCACTGCTGTAAGCTCTCTACTGGAGCTGCTTTAAGCCGATGGGAGAATGCTCTCCCATTGATTTAATTAATCCATCCCCCATGAGCGGTGGCAGATATGTCAGCAGGAGAAGCTCTCCCACCAACATAGCACTGTCCACACCGATGCTTAGGTCAGTGTAACTTACGTCGCTCAGGCTTATTCACACCCCTGAGCGACATAAGTTATACCGACATAAATGGTAGTATAGACATAGCCCCATTTTACAGATGGGCAACTGAGGCTAATACTTCCTTCGTCTGTATGCTTTTTGGGGGGCAGGGTCTGTATCTGAGGGTGCATTTGTATAATGTCTGGGCTTCTAGGCACTACTGTAAGATTCATCAATGTTGCAACCTTAACATTAAATAATCATTATATAAAAATATTACATTTAGCACTTATGACTTAGGAAATGCCACAATTAAGGTTTCCTGGGCAACCCTACTTTGCCCCTCTTGTGTGTATGCATTATGATACAGTCTTTAATTACACAGCCACATGCTATCTTTACACAGGGCTCCTGCCTGTGGGTTTTACAGCCGTTTGCTCACAGCAGAGGAATGCTGAGACCCTGGAATTCTGAGTTCCATGCCGTGTTCTCAGGGGAGTGGTTACAGACATTTCTGCACCTGTCTTCCCACAATCCTGGTATTGCCCCAGTCTCAAACTCTCCACTCGCCCCTGTCAGTTCCCGCCCCCCTCCTTGATGCTATGTCCTCTCATCCCAGTTCGCTCCTAGCCCCACTGCAATTGAAGTTGTTTACCCCTTCTCTTTCTTACTGCTAGAGCACCACAAGTCAACACTGAGACTAAGCACGGAACTGACAGTCTCCCTGTTCTCAAATCCAGTGCCACAATGGCCCTCAGTTGTCAGGAGAAGCATCTGTAGGGAAAGTTCAGCTCGGCCCCTGCAACTCTGGAATGTAGCATGCTAAGAAGTCCAAACAGAATCTTGGAGAATTTAGCAGCTAACTTCTATCAACTCTCTACTGAGCATGTGCAAACTGAGATTATCAGAGGTCATCACTTGGCCAAATTGGGGTGAATTTTTACAGGAAAAGTAAAAGGCATATCACTGACCCCAGGGTGATGATCTCTTTCCCTGCCCACAGCCAAATTTCCAGTCCTTGCTCCAAAGCCTGGAGGCACTAGGACTTCTCAACTAACTGGTCCTAACAATTTTTTTAACATGGCAAAACAACACATTTTCGCCTAATCTCATTCTCAGAAATGGCTGGACCATTTTAGCTGAAATATTCCAAAACAATCAGGCTGAGACAGACCCCTCCCCCGCAGCATGGAAAATGTCAGCCCCCAAAATGAAAGCTTGGCAAAGTTATAAGGTCTTGTAATGGGAAGTGCTGTGTAACCACAACTATAGGTATCCCTATCTTCATGGCCTTCATGTTTACCTGCAGCGTCCGTAGGTTCGGCCAATTGCAGCTCCCACTGGCTGTGGTTCGCCGTTCCAGGCCAATGGAGGCTATGGGAAGCAGCGGTCAGCACTTCCCTCGGCCCGTGCCGCTTCCTGCAGCCCCCATTGGCCTGGAACGGTGAACCGTGGCCAGTGGAAGCTGCGATCGGCCGAACCTGCGGATGCCATAGGTGCCATCTTCTGCTCCCGCTAGTGGGTGCTTGACCCCCCTCTGGCCCCAGCCCCACCCCGCTGCCACCCCTGCCCTGCCCCCTCCTGCCCATGCCCAGCCCCCATTCCAACCCTTTCCCCAAAGTTCCGGCCCCAACTCTGCCCCCTCCCTGCCCCTATTCCAACTCCTTCCCCAAATCCCTGCCCCGGCCCTGCCTCCTCCCCTGAGCATGCCACGTTCCCGCTCCTCCTCCCTCCCTCCCAGAGCTTGCTACATCGCCAAAGCACCCAATAATTTTTTCCTATGGGTGCTCCAGCCCCGGAGCACCCACGGAGTCAGCGCCTATANACCTGCGGATGCCATAGGTGCCATCTTCTGCTCCCGCTAGTGGGTGCTTGACCCCCCTCTGGCCCCAGCCCCACCCCGCTGCCACCCCTGCCCTGCCCCCTCCTGCCCATGCCCAGCCCCCATTCCAACCCTTTCCCCAAAGTTCCGGCCCCAACTCTGCCCCCTCCCTGCCCCTATTCCAACTCCTTCCCCAAATCCCTGCCCCGGCCCTGCCTCCTCCCCTGAGCATGCCACGTTCCCGCTCCTCCTCCCTCCCTCCCAGAGCTTGCTACATCGCCAAAGCACCCAATAATTTTTTCCTATGGGTGCTCCAACCCCGGAGCACCCACGGAGTCAGCGCCTATGGCGGATGCTGCAGGTAAACAAACCGTCCCGGCCCTCCAGCGACTTTCCCTGATGGGCCGCATGCCAAAGGTTGCCGATCCCTGACCTATAATAATGATAATAATAGTGGCAACCAAACAGTGATTAAATGCACAACAATAGCCATAGCACATTAAAAAATACAAACCTCTGTGGCTTATCAGTTCCTGTCTCCCCTCCATCATTGGAGGTCTGAGAGTTTCTGCTGAAGTGAAGGGCAGGAGCCAGCATGCCAGTTCCATCTGTGCTTCTGCCTTTGTCTTTCTACCCAGTATTCAGTGCTACTGAGGTGATGGCATCTGTTACCCAAAGAACTGCTTGGGAATGAACTTGCTGCCATAATTTGGAATGCTCCTGATGAAGTCAGCTGAGGACAGTAGCTCTGACAGTTATATGCCCACTAGGGATAGGCAAACTGGTGATTGGACAGTAAAAATGGGGAAAAAATCCTTCCCGCAAATCAAACTTGAGACAAACCTTTACAGGTCAGGTAAGTTATCAGATGATTCCCTAGGGGGAAGGAAATTGACTAGGTATGTGAACCTAATAACAATAAAATAATACTTTTAGCCCTTCAGCAGGACTCCAGGAACAGTCCCTAGTCCTCACAACTCCTCTGTGACATAGGGCCAGAGTTTTATTTGCCATCTGCTGATGGGGAAACCGAGACACAAAGTGATGATGGCTGAATTTTCAAAAGTGGCCAGTGATTTGGGGCAATTCATTATTTGGAGGACTCATGTGTCTCAAGCTGGACGTCCATATACTGAGTCACTCAAAATCAATGGTCACTTTTGAAAATGACTTGCCCAGTTCACAGAGAGCGTTAGAGCTGAATTATAATTTAGGAATTTGTCAGGTGGGGTAATCAATAGACTGCACTGGAAACATAGGATCAGATTCTTGCACTGGTAAAACTGGCAGAACACTGTGGAAAATCAGTCTCCTGACTAGAACTGGCCAAAAATTTGATTTGGCAGAACTGAAATGTTCCACAAGAACATGCAATTCTGTCAAAAGTTTAGATGGAAACCAGGCAACCAAGCAGGCTGCCTGACCAGCCTGCCTCCCTGCATGGTTTCTTGCCTTCCCTACTCCTTGGGCAGCCATCTTCTCAGTGAGTTGTGCACCCCGGGGAGCCAGCTGCCCCAGGAGTCAGGTGGCCTAGGGAGGCAACTTCCTGGCAAGTTGGAGAGCCAGCTGCCCAGGGAGCAAGTTGAAAAATTCCATTTCTGTTCTGAAATGGAATTTTTCACATTTCTTCCTGCCCAAACTTTTGAATTTTTGACCTTCTAGCCTGATTTGGGAGGAAATATTTTTCAAAAATTTGAAACTATTCTCAGAAAAGAAATTCCCTTCTCTGGCTAGCTTTGCCTATGACCTCTACACCCAGTTACTGAGCCTTTCTCCACTGCTTTGGCCGATGTGGTCATTCACACCTGTACAAAGTATGTGTAAAATGCCACCAAGTCCACATGCTCCACTCATTTACACCAGTGGAAGTGTACTACCTCCACTTTGTACAGCTGTAAATGGCTCCACAGCGGGGAACCAAGTCCACTATCTCCCAACACCATTTCCTACCAAGGGTGACCAGCCTTCTTTTGGGAAGGGAATATCAGGCAAGTGGTTCTTGAATTCCCTAATCTTGTAAACAAAAGCACAGAAGAGGGAGGTGGTGCACGGAGGGAGAAAGGGACATTCCCCTTGTTAGTGACCTTCTCATTGAAACCCAATGCAAAATCTGCTGTGTGTGTCCTGCTTTCTTGGGTTGTGAGTGTATCTGACATCCAACCCATAAAAGGGTTGCTAAGCAACAGTATTCTGCCCTCAGGGTATGTTCAGCTAGTGAGTGTTATTCTTTGATGTCATTCTTCCATCTTGTGTTTCTGCTGGATATGGCGTTGTGCACGGCGTGTCTATAGAACTGGTCTGATCTTCCCAGCTTAGATTCAAGCTCATCTACTCATGTAGTTGAATTCATTTTTTCTAATTAAAACCAGGGAATGTTTTTCTAAGGCCTGGCCTACATGAAAAACTTGTCTCAATTGAAGTAAATCAGTTGAGAAACTGTTTGGTTAAATTCGCACGAGCCCCTTGTGTAGCCAATCCTATATCGGTATAAGAATGTCTTCTGTAAACAAAATTGATATAGGGTAAAGGGATATAAAAAGAGTTTCTAAACTGACTTAGTTAAATCAGCACAAGTTTCCAACTCACCTCTGGCCCGTTGAATAAAATTATTCCGTATGCAACAGTGTTTCAGCAAGGCTGGGGGGAGAGGTTAACTGTGAGGTGATGACTTCCTCCCACACTATCTCTGCCACAGTTCTTCAGGAGACAGTAAGCAAAAGGACTGAGGCTCACAGCACTATGAAGTCATTTGTGAAACAGAAAATGAAAATAGATGACACTGGCATTGTTTCAGTGAATTATATTTCTTCCCATACTGGTATCAAAGCACCCAAATCTCATAAGAACAGCCACACTGGGTCAGACCAGTGCTCCATCTAGCCCAGTATCCAACAGTGGCCAGTGCCAGATACTTTAAAGGGAATGAACAGAACAGGACAATTTATCAAGTGATCCATCCCCTGTCATCCAGGCATGTCTGGCAGTCAGAGACTTAGGGACACCCAGAGCACGGGGTTGCATCCCTGACCACCTTGGCTAATAGCCATTGATGGACCTATCCTACATGAATTTATCTAGTTCTTTTTTAATCCAGTTATAGTTTTGGCCCTCACACCATCCCCTGGCAACAAGTTCCACAGGTTGACTGTGCATTGTGTAAAGAAGTACTTCCTTTTTATTTGTTTTAACCTGCTGTGTATTAATTTTATTGGGTGACCCCTGGTTCTTGTGTTATGTGAAGGGGTAAATAACACTTCCCTATTCACTTTCTCCCCACGATTCATGATTTTATAGACCTCTATCATATCCCTTTTTAATTGCCTCTTTTCCAAGATGAACAGTCCCAGTCTTTTTAATCTCTCCCCATATGGAACCTGTTCCATACCCTTAATAATTTTTGTTGCCCTTCTCTGTACCTTTTCCATTTGCAATATATCTTTTTTGAGATAGGGTGACCATATCTGCATGCAGTATTCAAGATGTGGGTGTACCAGTGGCATTATGATATTTTCTGTTTTATTATCTATCCCTTTCCTAATGGGTCCCAACATTCTGTTAGCTTTTTAACTGCTGCTGCACAGTAAGTGAATGTTTTCAGAGAACTATCCACTGACTCCAAAATCTCTTCCTTGGGTGATCGCTAATTTAGACCCCATCATTTTGTATGTATAGTTGGGATTATGTTTTCCAATGTGCATTACTTTGCATTTATCAACACTGTATTTCATCTGCCATTTTCTTGCCCATTTATCCAGTTTTGTGAGATCCCTTAGTAACTCTTCGCAGTCTGCTTTGGACTTAACTATCTTGAGGCTCCACAGGAGAAGTTTTTCCTCCTGTTCCTATGATCTCTGCGGAGCCATCTGATAGAGCCCTGGGAATGATTTAAAGTGCTTTTTAAGCATTTCCATCGTGCCTAAGTCCCAGAGGGAGTCTGAACCCAACCCGAGGCAGTTCACTGGCTCAGGTCAGCCCCCTGGAGATGGAGTATTGGATGAACAGGTCCACCTCAGTGGGGGGAATTGTCAATCTCTGTAGGGTGGTATTGGTGTTTGCAAATAGATTTAAATTAATTTTGTCTGTATTCTATTATTACTCTGCTCACTAATATTCATCCTATTACTTAGAGGTACTCAGGCTCATAAGTGGTACAAATTCTCTGTGAGGAAAATGCTATATAAGCTCTGAGTCTGAACCTGCTTAAGCCGCTGAGCCATCCCTGAGCCACAGAGCATGGTGAGTCATCAGAGGCAATTACCTGCAGGTCTTGTGATAGGCGCCAGGCCATTTAACCAGGCTTCAGCCAATCCACAGGCAAAGACCCACCCAGGTGATCCAGTTATACAGGCTCCTAAGAGAAGCCATCAGTCTGCTCAGTGTCACAGCTTGACTGGGCCCACTCCCATTGCTAGTACTGTAGTTTCAACAGACTGCTCCTGCTCTAGTCCGTGCCTGTTCCTACATGAGCCAGCCCCTACTCCAGACTGCATCTGCTCCTGCCTCAGCCGGCTGCCCAGCAATTCGGAGGGCAGTTTACAAATGAAGGCAGTATCATTATCCTTATTTTACAGATAGAGAAAGTGAAGCACAGAAAGTGAAGTCACTTGCGCTAGGTCACCCAGCAGGTCAGTGACAGCACTCAGGTCTCCTGATTCACTCCCATGGTCTACTCACTAAAGCACATTGGGCTAGGCCAAAACCCTGCCTCCTGATATCCCAAGCCATAAGGCAGGCTCTCATCTGAAACCATGCTCCTAACATTGTGACCTGGGCCCTTCTCTGATTATTATTCCCTGGCTTTTCTCAGGAGCAGTGTCAGACACTGAACACATGGTGCTTTGGAGTGGCACCTCTTCCAATCTAAGGAATTAATGATAATGTCTTCTTTCCAATTGCTTTAAAATCCTTGTCTCATGTAGTCCCCTCATACCCCCTGTGGGGATGGCAAGTGCCCCACTGAATGAAAGGGGAAAGAGAGGACAAAGAAGGGAGAAGGGAGTCAGTGATAAAAGCTGGACTACAATTCAGGAGCTCCTGGCACCAGTTGCTCTAGGCCAATGGTTTCATTGCAATGTCTGCATGAGAAGGAAGACCGCAGCAAACCAGACTGGGGCAGACAGGCCCAGAGCTTCCAAAGAGAAATCCTATGGATCAGGGCAGAAGAGACTTTAAAGAGGAGTGTAGTGAGGAGGCAGGAAGAGTTGGAGAGTGTGCAGTGAGAGAATAGGGTTGAGGGGGAGACAGCAATTTGAAATTCACAAGCACATGTGCAAAAGGAACAAGAGAGCCGCTCCCCCCCACAATACAGTATAAACCCATAATCCTCCCAGGATAGAACTGCCAAATCCCAGGTCCGAACTCACCCAAACCTTGGGGAAATGTGAATCTAGGACAGTGTCTAACCAGTACATACAAAACCATATGGTTAGAGACGGTTTGCCATGTGTTACGAAAAGTATCCCCAAAAATCACTTAGAAAAGTTAGATGCCTGCAAGTCACCAGGGCCTGATGAAATGCATCCTAGAATACTCAAGGACCTAATAGAGGAGGTATCTGCACCTCTAGCTATTATCTTTGGAAAATCATGGGTGACAGGAGAGATTCCAGAAGACTGGAAAAGGGCAAATATAGTGCCCATCTATAAAAAGGGAAATAAAAACAACCCAGGAAACTACAGATCAGTTAGTTTAACTTCTGTGCCAGGGCAGATAATGGAGCAAGTAATTAAGAAAATCATCTGCAAACACTTGGAAGGTGGTAAGGTGATAGGGAATAGCCAGCATGGATTTGTAAAGAACAAATCATGTCAAACCAATCTGATAGCTTTCTTTGATAGGATAACGAGTCTTGTGGATAAGGGAGAAGTGGTGGATGTGGTATACCTAGACTTTAGTAAGGCATTTGATAAGGTCACGCATGATATTCTTATCAATAAACTAGGCAAATACAACTTAGATGGGGCTACTATAAGGTGGGTGCATAACTGGCTGGATAACCGTACTCAGAGAGTAGTTATTAATGGTTCCCAATCCTGCTGGAAAGGTATAACAAGTGGGGTTCCGCAGGGGTCTGTTTTGGGACCGGCTCTGTTCAATATCTTCATCAACGACTTAGATATTGGCATAGAAAGTACGCTTATTAAGTTTGCAGATGATACCAAACTGGGAGGGATTGCAACTGCTTTGGAGGATAGGGTCATAATTCAAAATGATCTGGACAAATTGGAGAAATGGTCTGAGGTAAACAGGATGAAGTTTAATAAAGACAAATGCAAAGTGCTCCACTTAGGAAGGAACAATCAGTTTCACACATACAGAATGGGAAGAGACTGTCTAGGAAGGAGTACGGCAGAAAGGGATCTAGGGGTTATAGTGGACCACAAGCTAAATATGAGTCAACAGTGTGATGCTGTTGCAAAAAAAGCAAACATGATTCTGGGATGCATTAACAGGTGTGTTGTGAGCAAGACACGAGAAGTCATTCTTCCGCTCTACTCTGCGCTGGTTAGGCCTCAACTGGAGTATTGTGTCCAGTTCTGGGCACCGCATTTCAAGAAAGATGTGGAGAAATTGGAGAGGGTCCAGAGAAGAGCAACAAGAATGATTAAAGGTCTAGAGAACATGACCTATGAAGGAAGGCTGAAAGAATTGGGTTTGTTTAGTTTGGAAAAGAGAAGACTGAGATGGGACATGATAGCAGTTTTCAGGTATCTAAAAGGGTGTCATAAGGAGGAGGGAGAAAACTTGTTCATCTTAGCCTCTAAGGATAGAACAAGAAGCAATGGGCTTAAACTGCAGCAAGTGAGGTTTAGGTTGGACATTAGGAAAAAGTTCCTAACTGTCAGGGTGGTTAAACACTGGAATAAATTGCCTAGGGAGGTTGTGGAATCTCCATCTCTGGAGATATTTAAGAGTAGGTTAGATAAATGTCTATCAGGGATGGTCTAGACAGTATTGGGTCCTGCCATGAGGGCAGGGGACTGGACTCGATGACCTCTCGAGGTCCCTTCCAGTCCTAGAATCTATGAGTCTATGAAAAATCTGCTCATCACGATAAAGAATATCAACCATTCCAGGACATTGAGAAACAGATACATGCGCCATGTGTGGCCAACACACATGGGAGAGCGTGTTAGTGAAAGAAGGAGAGAAGAAATGCTAAGTGTGAAAGAGAGGCAAAGAGTGTGGGAGAGAGATGGAATGTGGAAGAGTAGGAAGATGAGAATCAGCACAGCCCAGGAGCAGGGGGGAAGGTGGCTTTACATAACCTTTGCATTTATACAGTCATAGATTCCAAGACCAGAAGGGAGCATTGTAATCAACCAGGCTGACCTGCTGTATGACACAGGCCATAGAAATTCCTCAGAATAATGCCTAGAGCAGATCGTGATTTAAAACTTGCCAGTGAAAGAAAATCCACCACAACCCTTGGTAAATTGTTCCAATGGTTAATTACCCTCACTGTTAAAAAATGTATGCCTTATCTCCAGTATGAATTTGTCTAGCTTCACTTTCCAGCCATTGGACTATGTTATACCATTCTCTGCTCGACTGAAGAGCATGTTATGAAATATTTATTCCCACTGTAGATGATTACCTTCCTCAGGGAGCTAGGCAGATTTCCAGTGGAACCCCAGTTGCAAGGCAGGATTCCAAATTTGCCTGGTCTTCTGGCAGCTCACCTGCACGGCTCCTCAACAGCCTGCCTGATGGGTTGATGGGGAGCGGGGACTCGAGAACCTACAAGCCTTGGTTCCCAGGCTCATTGCTCCTCATCAGCCTGGGTTCTTGGGCTCCCTGCCACTGGGGCAGACTGCCTGGGAGCTGGGGATCCTAGGGTCCACTGCTCTGGGGCAGGTGTAATGCCCTGGAACTGGGGGTCTGGGTACAGCAGGGCAGAACACAGTAATTCCATTCAGCAGAGAATTTTGAAATGTTTGGGGGTTTGTTCTGAATTGGAGCAGAAACCAAATTTCAAAATCCTCCATGAAACAGAATGACTGTTCTCTGCCCAACTCTCCTGCCAGCTCTTCAGAACAAGACTTGGGTTTGCTCTGTGTGTGTGAAACACATGTAAAGTGTGTGGTGCAGTATACATGATTTTTACTACTACAAATCAGAGTTGGGTACTGGGTTTTAACAGAAGTAAGCAGCAATCAGGTTTTGGCTTCTCCAGCAAATTCACAATGCTTGCAACAACCCCCCACTCCCACTCACTCTCTTTTTCTCTTTTCTCCATTTCCTCATGTGAGCTCCCTCTAATGTTCACAAATATGTACTGCATTTGCTCGCTTCTACTCTATTCCATTAGACGTTGATACAGCAAGGGCAAACCCAGAACCTTTTATCTGAACCTATACTTTAGTCATCCAGATAAAACAGGACTCCAGTCAAAATCAATCCTGCTGTTGGTCTTTGGGTGGCAAAACCCAAACCAGGCTTCCTCAGCCTCCCTCTTTTAATAGTTAATTAATCTTAACGACAGAAGAGGAGGGAGGGGAGAGTTACTGGTACTGTACGGAACAGACATGATGGGAAGAGGCAGCAAAATGTGTGATGGGAAATTTAGACTCTGTTTCCCAGCTTGTTTTAATGCATTCCAATGAGAGGAAATAGCTGGTTGGTTTATTTCTGCATTTTAAACAGGTTCTGAAGCCCACTGGAGAAAGGACCTCCTTGTGCAAGCACATGCTGAAATTTTCTGTGTTTGCTTCCTCCCCCAGTTCAGACCTGAGCGCTGCTCTGCTCTGAAGCAGCTGTGAACTGGAAGGGCATTCTGGTTAATGGGACATGCAGATAAGCACTTGATGCATACCATGGTGCTTCGGAAAGTACCACGTTACCACCACATTATGGTTCTCATTGGTATTACAGATGGACTCAAGTGGCATAATTTCCATCTGGATTTTGAGCCCTCCTCATCAAAGTCTGAGGAGTGTTCAGAGCCAAGGTTTTGGTTCTGACCTGTAGAAAGTAGAGCCATTTGAAAAATACAGATGCAGGATGAGGTGGGGATTTCTGCTACTCTCAAAGTTCACAGAGGGTTGAACTTTAAAGTCATATTTTAATGAGGTAATGCTATTTTCTGGCAATCATAGGCAGAACCTGAGATACCGCCCAACAGAAATCAAAGTCTTGATTTTGTAATGAACAAGTATGTGTCAGTAAAATGCTGTCCATCTGCTCACTTTTCTCCTGTGATTAGTGACCTACCCTTTACTTTTACTAGTGTTCCTCCTCCTCAACCTCACCGTGGCTCAGTGCTACTGACCACTCCAGCCTTCCTCCAGACTTCTCTAGCTCTCGTGGCTCCTGGTTAGAATCATGCCTTTTTTGGCTGCTATTTGTTCAGTGCAGTTTGACAGAGAATTTGCATGTTCCTCTTGCCCCTCCCTTTATGTGGCTCTGTCATTAGCATATTCCTGCTTCTAGCTTCTCACCCTGGTGTCTTGCATTGATAGCTTCACCTTGGGCCCTCACTTCTGTGTAAATGACACGCACCTTCACATCTCCCTCGGCTCACTTGCATCCCTCCATCTGACATGTCTGTCTGTCTGCGTGGCCTCCCTCAACTCCTGGCTACACTGTAACTTCCTGCTACTCAGCATATCGCAGAATTCACCCAGAAAGAGGAGTTCAAAGTTCTTCCTCCTCTCACAGAGGCAATGTGGCTCCATATACAGGGCACCAGCCTGCAACTCAGGAGATTTGGGTTATGTTCTTGCCTCTGCCAATGACCTATTGTGTGGCCTCAGGCAAGTCACTTGTCTCCTTGTGCCTCCGTTTCCCCATCTGTAAAATAGAGATGACATTCACCCATCTTTTTAAAGTGCTTTGAGATCTATGAATGAAAACTGAGAGATAAGGGGACTACTAAGATAAAGGAACCACAGCTGGTGATAATGCCTTGCAGTTGTCTAAGGTCAGGAGTCTGGATCTATGGAGCAAATTTAAAGTCTTAATCATTTCTTTTCCACCCACATGGGCATCCTCTGTCAAACTCGTATCCCCAAATCTGAAGTACATGCACAAATCAGTCTCCCCTTATTCTTCCCTTTGCTGAAATCTGTATTCACATGGTAATCACTTCCTGACCTGCTCGCAATTCTCTCTATTGTATTCTTAAAAAGCCATGCCAGACAAACCTCAGGGAGTCAGGAATATTGCAGCCAGATGACTGTTTGATGCCAGCAAGTGGGAAATCTTCATCTAGGAGTCCAGCTCGGAACTGTCTTTACAGCTCTCTAAACTGTCTCTCAAGGTTCATTCTACCTCTCTGAATGCATTGACTGAATATCCACCAACAGCTCCCTTCTACCCCTTTCATCTTCCCTCCCCCATTCCTGCTCCTCCCTTTTCCCCCTCACTATCACGCTGACCCCCCCTCACCTTCCCTTCCCTCTTTCCTGCCCTTCTACCCCCTCACTGTCACACTCACTCTGTTCCCCCTATTCCTGTCCCTTTGAGTGGGGCCATCTTCCCCGTTGTGTGTATGAGACCATTGCTGGCGTTTAGCCATGCAGACCATATGTATTATTTTACCTCTCATGGCAGTAGGGTACAGGAGCAACGTGTGAAGGATGCTACGTGAAGAACTGTTCTGTGTACATTTCCATTCTGCTGAACCTACTGCACCAAAAGGCAGCTTTGTGGTCACCGCCGCATCTTTTACTGCATACCACATGGTGGTGCTCTTGGACACAAGAACACTGTTCCATTGCAATGATGGCCAACACAGCCACAATTTCAGAAGGGACCACTAATGTTGAGTGACTGTTATTTGGAACCCAACCTTATCCAGTATTAAGCTGACACCCCAAAAATCACAGGCCACTTTCACAATTTTGGCCATGACATTGTGAACCCTTCACAAGCTCGAAAAAAATCTTCCCCTTCCTTTTCTTTTGTCCCCTTTCTCTAGGATGGTATTTTTCTCCTCCTTTCCTTTATCTTTTCTTATTCTTCCCTTTCTTACTGTCCTTTTGTCTCTTTCTCCTTTCAGATTCCCTCTCCTTCATGTTAGTTTCTCTTTCTTTATATTCTCTCCCTTCACAATTGTTCCCCCCCACCCCCATCTTTCACACTGACTTTCCCACTTCTTTCCTCCTCCTCTCTCCCTCCCCACTGCTCTCTCTAGAGTTTACACTGCATTGAAATCCACATGAAGTCTTAAAAGGCCCTCAACACAGGGGTTAGATTTTGCTTGAAATTGCAGTCTCTCTCCTCCTTCAGCATTTGCTGCAGTCCCAGTCATTTTGCATGAAAACAAAAATCTCTTTTCTATTTCATTCTTCCTTTCATGACTCATTTTCCAACCATACCCTTGTGACTTGGGAAGTGCAGCATTAACACACCACCCATTGCAAGAGCTCCAGTCCAGAATGGCCCAGAGAATATGCTGCCTCTCCATGGGCACCTGACATAGCCATGGAGAGAATTCGATGAGCTCCCCCTAAGAAACGCTCAAGTGAAAATTCACTGGGAGCACAGTGCAGGCTTCACTTACTGGGTGTGCGATCTAGCAGTGAGAGCACACTGCAGCTCTGACTGACACCGGTAAGGCTGGAACATTAACAATATTACAAAATTCTTCATAAAGATCCTCAGATGAAAAGCATTTCCTAAGAGCATAGTACAGGTCTGTCACATCTTAGGCGCATTTAACATGTGCGATTTCAGCTTTATGCGGTCGGCAAAATCAAGACAAAAACAAAAAAAAAGAGAAAAATAACAATTTAAATACTGTTTCTGTAGGGCGGGCGATTCTGCCCGCCATTACACTCAATGTGATTTTGACTATACGCGGTTTTCGCTTTATGCGCTGACTGCGGAACGTAACTCCAGCGTAAGATGAGACAGACCTGTATCATTATTAAGAACTCTGCAAAGGGGAAGTGTCATTATAGCCACTTTATAGATAGGCAAATAATTCCCCCCTCTGAGCCTCAGTTTTCCTAAGGTCATCCAATAAGTCAGTGAGAGAAATAGAAATACAGCCCTGATACCCAGTCCCCTCCTCTAAGCACTAGGCCAGGGGTCGGCAACCTTTCACAAGTGGTGTGCCGAGTCTTCATTTATTCACTCTAATTTAAGGTTTCGCGTGCCAGTAATACATTTTAACGTTTTTAGAAGGTCTCTTTCTCTAAGTCTATAATATATAACAAAACTATTGTTGTATGTAAAGTAAATAAGGTTTTTAAAATGTTTAAGAAGCTTCATTTAAAATGAAATTAAAATGCAGAGCCCCCTGGACCGGTGGCCAGGATCCGGGCAGTGTGAGCTTCGGCACGCGTGCCATAGGTTGCCTACCCCTGCACTAGGCCATAATGCCTCTTATAGTATTGATAATACAAAACCACAATTAAGCAGGCCATCTCTAGTGGTTAGAGCAGGGGATTAAGGGTCGGGACTCTTGGGTTCAATTACAGCTCTGCCACTTAGTCACTGTGTGACTATGGGCAAGTCACTTCACCTCTCTGGTCCCGATTCTGCTCTCATTCACATTGGTGCAATCAGGTATTACACCATTATCGAGTGAGATCAGAATCAATTCCTTTGTGCTTCACTGAAGCATGATTATAGTGATACTGACCCAAAGGGACATTTAGTGGAGAATTAGGGAGAATTAGTGAATGATTGAAATGTGCTTTAAGATCCTCAACTGATTGGTGGGAGAAAATAGTGATAGGTTGTCCCTCTCCAGCTCCTTCTGCATATGGATCTCCAAGTGTTCAGTTAACTTAATTACCTCACAGGGCAGCTGAAGTTTAATAAAGTAAGGCAACAAATCCACGGCCAGGTAATTCCTGATTGTTACTACACTGTGCACCCATGGTCATTCGGAACTTCATAGCAACAGCAGGGCTAGAACTCAGATCCTCTTGTTCCAAAAGCACAGGCTTCTGCCACTTGAGCTAAAAGAGGCTCCCTATTAGTCGTTAGCAGAGTAGAAGCTATGAAGCACAGTTGAAGAGTTCTGATTGGGGTCAGTAGCAAGAACACATTCGTTAGCCAGTACATTCAAATATTTTTTAGCACAAAGTCCCCACTGGAATCATCTCCTATACAACTGTGTGAGTGCAGAAGAGACACAATACTCCAGAAGATCTCTGTGGAGGAGAGAACTGTTGGGGCTTGAATATACCCATGGGCTCTGCTAGGGTTCTTGGGTTTGTCTCCTTCTTGATGGGGGGTGGGGGGGGAGAATAAGTGGTGGTCTCTCTCTGACATCAAACCCTTGCGCCACCAGAATGAGATATCACTCATAATAAGTTGTGCAGATCTGTCATTCCCTCCTTTCTTCCATGGGGGATGAAACAGCTAACAGTGACATTTAAATAATTGGGGGGGGGGGTAGAGATGTTTAACACCTCACCACAATGAATGGAGCAAGTCACCCCCTCAGAGCTGTTCTTCCATGTTCTCTGCAGACTCACATAGATGTCTCTGCATCCATTGCACTTGGTTCACTTTAGCAGTTACGGCTGTGAAGAAAATCTCCAAGAGTCTTATCTTTTATTAAAAAATGGAAGCTAGATTCTGGAGAACAAGACAATCACTGCAGACAGGTGCTGGTATGCATGGTGCAGGGGTGCATACCAACTGTATCTGACACCTCTCTGCACCACAGGTACTGGCACTGTGGATGCTTTAGAGCAGGGGTAGGCAACCTATGGCACGCGTGCCGAAGGCGGCACGCGAGCTGATTTTCAGTGGCACTCACACTGCCCGGGTCCTGGCCACCAGTCCAGGGGGCTCTGCATTTTAATTTAATTTTAAATGAAGCTTCTTAAACATTTTAAAAACCTTATTTACTTTACATACAACAATAGTTTAGTTATATATTATAGACTTATAGAAAGAGACCTTCTAAAAACGTTAAAATGTATTACTGGCACGCGAAACCTTAAATTAGAGTGAATAAATGAAGACTCGGCACACCACTTCTGAAAGGTTGCCGACCCCTGCTTTAGAGAAAGTTGCAAGGGCACTATAATGCATCTGCCCCAACGTGCAATGCTAAAGTGACAGGGAGAGGAAATTCTCCCACAGCTCATGCCCTAAGGGGGGAGGGGGTCAGTAAAGTTGCTGGTTGAGCTCTAGACCATGCAATGAGCTTTGCACATGCTTACTCACAACCATTCTGTGTAAGGGGCCTTGGAGTCTGTCTGTCTCAGCCTGGTCACACTTTGGCTCAGTGCTGGTCTCACCTTCTTCACACAACGTGAGGCGGAGGAGAAAATGAGCTGAGGGACCTCAAAGAGGCAGGAAATCTGGTTTCTATTTCCAGCTCTTCCACTGATGCGCAGTGTGATCTCGAACAGACCATGTTCTTGCTTTGTGCCTCAGTTTCCCTATTTATGAAACGGGGATAATAATACCCACCTCACATGAGCAACATGGTGATTTATTAATAAATGTCTATAAAGTGCTGTGAGATCCTCAGACAAAAGGTGATATGGAGGAGTATTATTAAAAGAACAGGGTTAGACTCCACCAAACCTCTTGAACTGAGCTGTCTTGTCAGCCTGTATATTTTCACTGCACCTTTGAAGATGATACTCCTCTGCTCGTGCTACTTTGCTCCAATTCAGTGGGTTTTAAGAGGCCACAGGGAGACCTGTTAGAGTTAAAATGGATTGAATATGTCTTTGAGCCTCCAGAATAATGAGTATTTCCCTTTCTTTACCATTTTGGATCCAGATGAGATGCTGTTCAGTCGCTGTCATTCTGCCAAGCAAACACCTTCTCATTGCCTCGAAGCTGAACTCCTAGGGTCAAACATTTGCAAGCAGATGAACCTTTTTTGGAAGTACATTAAGCAAAGGAAACGTAGGCAGGAAATTTTAATTACTTTTACATTCTAAGATAGCTTGTGCTGTAGCCATTATAAACCGCTTTTGATTCTGCATTGTGCCAATGCTGGATATTCCTATTATCTGTATTAAGGTGGTGATCTCCTTAGTGTCTACGCACATTTATTAATTATTATTATTTAACGCTGCAGTGCTGCCAAAAGGAGAGGAAAGATAGTATTAAGGTAGCAGATTAGGACATAATTCCTAGTTCTGGCACAGACATCCTGTGTAACCTTGGGCAAGCCACTTAGGGTATGTCAAGACTGCAGTCACAGGGCAATTGCAGCTCAAACAGACATACCCAAGCTAGCTTCAATCTAGCCAGTACCTAAGCTAGTGCAGTGAAGCCATGATGATACCAGCTTTGACGAGGGCGAGCTGCCCGAGCATTTACCCAGGGAAATGCCCCAGCATTTACAGCCTGCATTGGAGCCCGTGCTGTCATGGCTTCACTGTTCCAGTACCATTTCTAGCAGATGAAAACTAGCTCAGTATATGTACATGACCTATAGTCATATCCTGTGAATGCTGTGTATCTGGACCCTCAGCTTTTCTGCCTCTGTCCCCGCCTCTGTAAAATGGGGGTAATAACACTGTTCAACTTCACAGGAGTGTTGCGGGGGTACATTCATTACTGCTGGTGACTGGAGTCATATAAACACCTGTATAGATAGAAAAGGCTCAGATCAGGGTTCCATTGTGCTAGAAGCTGTACAAATACTGAGGAAGATAAGGTTTTCTACGTAGAGCTTACAGCCTAATGTAAAACTATTCCATCAATCAGTACAGCAGTTCCTTCCAGGAATGGAACTAAACTGTCTCTCTAATAATCCCCCTAGATCCTACTATGTTCTACCTATCACCGTAACATGTGTGTTAACATAGGCTCCATCCTACCTCCTCATGAGAAAACTGCTGTTTTACAGAGACTCAGATCTGAGGGGTTTACTTCTATGGTGCTGGGGCTGTATTGCAACTCAGTTGTTAGAAGATGACTTGCCAGAAGATACATCTCACCCTGAAGGTGGTTAGGTTTGGTTTCATGCTGATCTCCAGCATTCTTAGAATCACAGAATCAGAAAATACCAGGGTTGGAAGGGACCTCAGGAGGTCATCTAGTCCAACCCCCTGCTCAAAGCAGGACCAATCCCCAACTAAATCATCCCAGCCAGGGCTTCGTCAAGCCTGACCTTAAAAAACCTCTAAGGAAGGAGATTCCACCACCTCCCTAGGTAACCCATTCCAGTGCTTCACCACCCTCCTAGTGAAAAAGTTTTTCCTAATATCCAACCTAAACCTCCCACACTGCAACTTGAGACCGTTACTCCTTGTTCTGTCATCTGGTACCCTGAGAACAGTCTAGATCCATCCCCTTTGGAACCCCCTTTCAGGTAGTTGAAAGCAGCTATCAAATCCCCCCTCATTCTTCTCTTCTGCAGACTAAACAATCCCAGTTCCCTCAGCCTCTCCTCATAAGTCATGTGCTCCAGCCCCCTAATCATTTTTGTTGCCCTCCGCTGGACTCTTTCCAATTTTTCCACATCCTTCTTGTAGTGTGGGGCCCAAAACTGGACACAGTACTCCAGATGAGGCCTCACCAATGCCGAATAGAGGGGAATGATCATGTCCCTCAATCTGCTGGCAATGCCCCTACTTATACAACCCAAAATGCCGTTAGCCTTCTTGGCAACAAGGGCACACCGTTGACTCATATCCAGCTTCTCGTCCACTGTAACCCCCAGGCAGTAGCGGCGCCAGCTTTGCTGGCGCCCTAGGCGGCGGAAGGTCCCGCCCCCGAAATCCCGCCCCCAACAGCGGCGGCGGAAGGTCCCGCCCCCAAATTTTTACGGGCGGCGGGGGCGCAGGCGCCCCCAAAATAGCAGCGCCCTAGGCGACCGCCTAGGTCGCCTAATGGAAGCGCCGGCCCTGCCCCTAGGTCCTTTTCTGCAGAACTGCTGCCTAGCCATTCGGTCCCTAATCTGTAGCAGTGCATGGGATTCTTCCGTCCTAAGTGCAGGATTCTGCACTTGTCCTTGTTGAACCTCATCAGATTTCTTTTGTCCCAATCCTCTACTTTGTCTAGGTCCTTTGTTTCCTATCCCTACCCTACAGAGTATCTACCACTCCTCCCAGTTTAGTGTCATCTGCAAACTTGCTGAGGGTGCAGTCCACGCCATCCTCCAGATCATTAATGAAGTCTATAGCTCAGGGTCTGCCCATGTGAATGTCCTACCCTCCACTCCCACAAGTTTAGAGCTAGTTTCCATCTGCCATAGAGTCCAGCTTGAATGGAACTATTACATGTTGGTGCCGAGGGAGGTAGAGGCCCCTTTCGGATAGATAGACCCTTCCCAATTAGGGATTTGAAGATCAGGCTCAGAATAAGGTAGAATGTGTGCTGGCACTTTATGCCATGGTCTTGTTTATTTTTGTTTCCCTTTTGCCCAAGGTCCCCTTTCTGTTTGAATAAGGCACTGCCTGTCCCTTTAGAAGCCTGTTATGGCACTTAGAAATTGAGTATAAGTCAACAATGTGATGTAGCTGAGAATAGAGGCTAATATTCTGGGTACTAATAATACCAGTGTTGTATAGCAGACACGGAGGTAATTGTTCCCCTCTATTCAGCACTGGTGAGGCCTCAGCTGGAGTACTGTGTCCAATTGCGGGTACCACATTTTAGGAACAGAGTGGACAAATTGGAGCATGTCCAGGGGAGAGCAACAAAAATGATAAAAGGTTTAGAAAACCAATTGGGCATGTTTAGTCTTGAGAAAAGACTTAGAAAAAAACTGATAGTCTACAAATATGTTAAGGGCTGTTATTAAGAGGACAATTGTTCTCAATGTCCACTGAAGGTAGGACAAGTAGTAATGGGCTTAATCTGTAGCATGCGTGATTTAGGTTAGATATTAGGAAAAAAAATTTAAGGGTAGGTGAACTCTGGAACAGGCTTCCAAAGGGGGGTTGTGGAATCCCCATTATTGGAAGTATTTGATCCCCATCTTTGAAAGTTTTCAGAACTGGTTGGACAAAACAGCAGTCATGGTCTAGGTTTACTTGCTCCTGCCACAGCGCAAGGGGTTGCACTTGATGACTTTGAGGTCCCCTCCGGCCCTACATTTCTATGAGGGTATGTCCTCACTGCAAATAAAAGGGGTGTTGTTAACATGTTAGCTAACTTGAGTTAAAACACTAAAGACCCATCAACTCTTTTAACTCGTATTGGCTAACCCGAGTTAAGAAATGTGATTGGAGTCCTAGGGGACCATGCTGAGATTGCTCAATTAGGGCAAACTGCAAAGAATGGGGCAGACAACCCCCCAAACTGGTGGTTATTCTAATATTCAGGATTCATCCAGGCTAGCAACAAAACAGCTTCGATAATACCTTACTGGTTACCCAGAAGCCAGAAACATTTATCTTAAAGCAACCCAGACTTTGGGCTCCTACCCAGATAGTCAAGTCAAATAGGATGAGGATTACTGAAAATCTTATTCATCATATAAAAAGTTCTACCAATCCCAAAGGATTGGACACATTACCCTCCAGGTTATTGAATGTTCCAGATCTTACCCAAATACACACTTACAGCCAATTTTTATTAACTAAACTAAAATTTATTAAAATAGAAAAGGGAGACAGTATTGGCTAAAGTATCATTATACAGACATGAATAGAGTTCTTAGGTCAGTCTCACTGTAGAGATTATGAGCTTTAGAGTTGCGAAGAGTTCAGTCCAATGTCCAATATCAGGGTGATCCAGAATGGAACTGGAGACCTCAATCTTGTAGCTCAAGCTTCCCCTGATGAATTTTAAGCAGATTGGAGATGAAGGGATCAGGTCCCAAGAGCCCTTTATACAATTCCCATACAGCCACTTGACAGCATGCAGTCCTCGGGTTAAGGATAGTGTCTTTGAAATAACCTCCTTTTTCCTAAACATCACCGGTAATTAACTACATGGATCAACATAAGGCAATTGCCTATCTTCCACCATTTGCAGGTGATTTACCACAAACTTCAAAGAGAAATTAAGACAGTGATATCACCACATTTACAGTTCATTTAAATGTTAGCATCTTCTTTTGATCTCTGAATTAACAGAATACAGCAATAGCCGGGAACTGTTTGGTTACATTGATAACCTCTAACAATATATATGTAAACACACAAAACACAAACACTATCTACTAATATGTCTCTAAAGGTTGAATCTGGGTCAATTAGCCTGCTAGTTGTGTAACCCTTTCTGGCCCTGTGTCACAAAAACACACTTTTTGGGGGGCGAGGGGGCAAAGACATACCCTTTGAGCCAAACAAAATGTTCCTATTGAAATATTCCCTGACTTTCAGATCTGTAACATGATACCGATGTTTCTTTTTTTTTTTGGACACTCAAAAAATGGCACCCGAATTTCACAACAGCTACCTGCTGTTGGCAGCATGCCAAGCTCTCAAGGGCTGCATGTAATTTCTAAATACAGTTAAATAATTTCTAAATAAAAAACCCCACCTCTCAAACCCCTAATATTTGCATGTACTTGAATCTTCCTTGATAGATGTATGAAAATTGCTCGTTGGTTGAGTTCACTAGCAATTTAAAACTGCAGTTACAGGAAATAATTACAGATGGCTTTATAGAACAGAAGGATAATTTGATCTAAAAATTTGATCTGATGCTCTTGCACAGGGGCATATTCTGCTGGGAGCGGAGCGGGTTAGTTTGTAAAACAGAAGAGGAAAATAGTGTGGACGTGAGCAGGGGAAAGGCAATTATTCTCTCATTATATTGGAACAGATTGTGTCTGGCTCCTGCATAAGTACGAAGCGTGTGGGAGACAAGGGCACACAGAGCCCCTCATGAGAGCCGGAAATGCTCTCTTGCTACTGCCTCCTGGGGCATAAGCTTCCTCAAAATGGACAGAGAGGAGGTAGGGCCATGATCCCCATGAAGCTGTCCATATGCACAGGGAACAACCTGTTGCATCCTCTTAAAGGGTGGTGTAATGGGCACATTATCCCTGTGTTCAGGGGAGCTCTGGGATGCATTAGGTCTTCCTGAGCTGCACCACCCCCAACACAGGTCAGCAAGGTGCAACCTAGCTCACAGCTGTGAGTGTGTTCTTGGACAAAGGCCCAGGAGCCAGGTGTTCAAATCCAGTTTCCGCCACAGACTCCTTTTGGGACTGGGGTGTCCAGGGGTGAAAGTAATATTAAATTCTTACCGGTACGGGGGCCCAGCTCCAGGCCCCCGGAAGGGGTGGGGCCTTAGGCAGAAGGGGCAGGGCTGGGGTCAGCCTCCCCCAGCCAGCCCATCCGTGCCGCCCAGGGCTCCAGCAGTGATTTAAAAGGGCCTGGGGCTCTGGTCGGGAGCCTCAGGCCCTTTTAAATCGCCGGCCCCGGGACAGCTGTCCCCTTTACCCCCCTCATCGGTGGCCCCTTTTGTCCCCCCCGGGCAACAACGTTAAAGCGCTGTTACAGCAGTGCTTTAACGTCAGCTGCGTACAGGCTGGTACCAGCTTCTTACCGGTACGCCATACTGGCCTACTTTCACCCCTGGGGGTGTCTATCTGTGGCAGGAGGAAAATGTGGTGTTTGATTAGGAATCAGAAATGTTCTCCCTGATCCTGATTGTCTGTTGCTTTGAGGGGGGAGGTACGTGGGGAACCCCCTCTCCTGCTGCCCCAGGAGTAGCTCTGATGAGAGCTGGGTGCTCTGAGCCGTTGCTGTCCCTCCTCTGCTGCAGGCCCTCAGCAGCTCCCCTGCTGGCCCCCGGCTGCATCGCAGGGGAAGGAGGCGAGAGCAGCTCTGGCTGCCCCAGGGCCTGATTCCCGGTGGGGCTGTGGGAGCCCCAGGAGAGCAGCACTGGAGGCTGAATGGCTCTGCCTGAGCCTGGGGCAGCACTAACAAAGGGTGTCTCCCCTCCCCCACAGCCAGCCTAGGAGCCAAGGAAAGGGAGGTGCTAAGAACCAGCAGTCACTACCCCATATTCTCTGCCCAGCCTGGGGGCTGCTCTAACCTGCCCCAGCTGGCACTGGTTCCCTCGGCCCCATACTGCACCTGGGGAGAGCTGGAGTGCGGTCTGCACCAGCTATTTGTCTCTCCCATCCCCCACATACACACCTTCCCGCTCATCCCAAGATGTCCCTCCAGCAAGGGCTGTGAGGAGACATAGGAGCCAAATACACTGGCTGTGTGCTCTCATGGCAGAGAATTCCCAAGAGAGGATTTGCAGGTGAGTTTTTTCCCCCGCTTGACACTTGAGCAGCACAAAGGCAACAGAAGAAGGCAGATGATCTGCCCCAAAATACTGACTGTGGATCCTTGGCCTCTTTGCAATGAAAGATTCACCCTGGAGGCTGTAAAAGTTGGGTGCCATTGGCCTGACCTCGGAATAGAATTCTTCACGTAATCTCACCGTGCCTCAGTTTCCCCATCACACTTGGGGATCACACACTAAACATACTTCCCAAGGCAGGGCATGAAATCTAGTGTGTAAAGTGCCTTGAAAAAGATGAATTGGTGGGGATTATTATTACCATCCCCTTTCCTCACCCTCACTGTTGGGTCCCAGAGGGACAGCACCTGCCCCTGACCTATCCAGACACTTTAAACAGCCAAAGAAGTGCATGCTCCCAGTAGGCACACACCAGGTTAATGGCAACACACAGCTCAGCTCGCAGCTAATAAGATTTAAACACAGGCTAATGACTGCATGTTTTCACTTTAATCAACACACAAATCACCCTTTTATTATTATTATGTTTTTTCCCCCCAATGTAATTTATAATTGAATTATGCTCAAGACCATAATTGTTGATATAATCCACCTCTCAAATTTCTAGCTCAGTTTATGCGTCGCCCTAACCTTTCTCTGAGCTGTGGAGAGGGGGCTTAGTTGCACAGTGGGTGAGTTAGTGCATTCATCTGCTGAGAGCTAGATTCCCATGTGGATCTAATCACATGAGAAATGGGTTTGACAACCTAACTCTAGTAGATGTTTGGCCCAGTTGCAAATGCCTTGTCTACACTGGGAAAATGTATCATATTAGCCCTGGTCTACACTACAGAATTACTTTGTTATAACTACATTGCTCAGGGTTGTAAATGATCCATACCCCGAGCGACGTAGTCACCCCGACCTCAGCGCTGGGGTGTAGACAACACTATGTCGGCGGGAGACGCTCTCCCACCAACATAGCTACCGCCTCTCACGGAAGTGGATTAACTAAACCGACAGGAGAAGCTCTCTCCTGTCCTCAGCTTAGAGCATTTTCATTAAAGTGCTACAGCAGCAATGCTTTAAATGCAGTAGCGGCGCCAGCTCTTCCGGCGCCCTAGGCGGCGGAAGGTCCCGCCCCCGAAATGCCGCCCCCAACAGCGGCGGTGGAAGGTCCCGCCCCCAAATTTGAACGGGCGGCCGCGGCACCGGCGCCCCCAAAATAGCTGCGCCCTAGGCGACCGCCTAGGTTGCCTAATGGGTTGCGCCGGCCCTGTTTAAATGTAGACCTGCCCTTAGAAAATACACCTGAATAATTGTGATGCTAAATGCAATTTTGCCCTTGGTGTGCACAAGACAGCCATGCTTGAAAATGTGTGAGCTTCTCGGGGCACATTAGGGTGAGCCATGACCAGCTAACGTATTTAAACATACCTGTCTGCATGGTCCCATTTAACAACACGTTAGTTCAAATGTGTTAATTAACAAGTTTAACATGGAAGATTGTACCAGCATAGACATGAGGCAGGGCACGATTGAGGTGCATTGGCTGAGCTGTGTGGGGAGCCCAGGACTGGCATAGCAATGGAAGTTAGGAATGTAAATACCTTTGAGGATCTGGGCCTCTCTCTCCACAAACTAAATGGGGGTCGTTTTATTTTCCAAAGTCAGGCCTTATCTGGGTGGCAGAGTTGGAGCTTGATGCAAAAGGCTGGTTCCCTTGTTGGGAAGCCGACATCTCTTCCTTTTCAGCTGCAGTGAGTCCCTGCGGTCACAAGCCCTTGCTGTCTCAGTCTCCCAGTTCAGGGATGGCCTGCCAGGCAGTTAGTCCTCTCACAGGTCATTTGTGGCAGAGAGCAACTCAAGAGCTGTGTCCTCTGCTGATGCTGCAACCCAACACCCTGCAGCCAGCTCTCCCCCATCACCCCCACTGTTCCTCCTCTTGAGCTCAGCTCACAGGTCTGGGCAGTCCTAGCCATGCCCAGGATCTCTGGCGCCTGCAGCTGGTCACCCTGCTTGTCAGTCAGGCTTCTGGTCCAACACCACCAGCCAATGTGCATCCCTCCAGTACAGGCGAGAGGGGCTGTGTCAGTTCCAGTCTGCTTCTGTGCTGCTCTGTGGGAGCTGCTTGCATCAAGTCCTCAAACTGGCAAGGGGTCCCCATAAGCATTTTGTCACCCTTTCATACCTGCCAAACTGCAACCATTTCCCTCTCACACTGACCAACACCAGCAAACTCTGTACATGCCTATCTTTATCCTTGTAACATGCTGTGGCATACACGCACTGTAGTCAGCAACAGAGGTCACACCTAAGCCTTTCTGCCCTGAAAACGAAGGCTTTGTTCACGTGAACTAACGGAGAGCTACTTTAACCATGAGTAAGTAGCTGGCAGTTAGAATTGCTAGGTTCAGCCACTATAGGGGGACACGATCACACGCACAAATCCTGTGTAATTTATCCTGAACAAAACAATCCTGGTGCGATGCTGCATCTCACAGCGCTTGTGTCTTCCATACTCAATGTAAATTCGTGGCTCCTTCATTATCCTGATCCCAAGTTAGGCTTCCAGGGTGTGGGACAGACCCATCAGAGTTAAGCATGCTCCCTGGTGACTGCAATGAAGATTGTAGCCATATACTCCCATCATGCTGGCTGGCAGAAGTCTCTCACATTTCAAAATGGTATTATGTTAAGGCTACCCAATGGGGGCTCAGATACTGTGGTGAATGACCCAGATGCCAAGGTGATGGGTGCCTTTATTGAAGCCATAGACAGAAAGCTGCTATCTCCAAAATGTCTGTTTGGGAGAGCAGAGAGGGTGCCAGGGGAAGACAATAAAAATACAGTCTATTTGCCCGACTGTGGGATATATCTGTCTTGTAAAACATTTGGCTACAGATAAGGTTCAAATTCTGGCACGATCAGTTCAGCCCTTCATCCTATCTGGTAGAGAAACTGCAGAGCAGTTTACTGTGTGAGGGTCTTTGGAGGAGACCTTTTAAAAAAAAAAAAAAAAAAAAGAAAGAAAAAAGGTCAACTCCTGTCTGCACTGTGGGGATAGTTACAATTCCATGACACTAGGAGAGTCGGTTACCCTGACATCTTTGGCCAAAATTTCCCTCTCTCCCCTTGACTTCTAGTAGGTTTGTGTTCTGCTTGGCTGGTGCACTCTGCCCCAGAGGCAGCAGAATTTCAGCAGAGCTGTTTATGAATAGCTTTGGGATCCTTTGGATGAAAGATACTAACTGCAGGTAAAGCCTCATTATGCCGAATGTGCAGTGGGTTAGGAAAACCGGTTCACCTCCTGCCTGGGTGCAGGTGATGGTTCCGCAAGCATGCTCCAAGCGGCCAGGCCCTGCTGGCTCTGCAGCAGCTCCACTTTGGCTATTATAATAAGTGTTATCTTTACAAATCTATTAGCTTTACCAGTCCCATTAAATGGCCATTAGACTGCCCATTAGCAGCTGCTGTTGATAGTTTCATGCAGAGGTCTCAGCATGGGATCTCTCTCTGCTTAGGGCAGGAGGAAGAGAGTGGGATGGAACGCTTGGACTAGTCACTGAAGTAGAGCGAGAGATCACCATTCCATACTGCGCTCCCCCAGAGATTGCCAAAGCGGGAGCTATCGTATTCACATCCTTGCCCTGATAGGGCAGGGACAACGCAGGACACAATTTGAAATAAACTAACTTTGCCAACCACCCAGCAGGTTTCCCAGACACCGTTCCAGGGTCCAGTCCTGTTCTGTGAATCCTCAGGGCTGTCAATCCTGCCCCTCCCATCTTCATGAAAAAAAATCACTGCAAAACATTTAAACACAAACCAACCATACACGCAACTATTGGGCTAGGAAGAGCCAGGCAAAAAGCGACGGAAGCTTCTAAGAGCCGGCACTCTGTATTGCAGGCTTCACAAGATGCCAGCCAACTGGGTCAACAGCTGCAGCTACGCGTGGTGCTCTTTGGAGCCCTGGGACTGGTCCAGGGACACAGCCTCAGCCAGCATCAGAACAGCTTTCATCGGGAGAACAAACCCCGCAATTACCCCAGCCTTGCTCTGCTCCGTGAAATTGCCTCTTTGCATTTCAGATCACCTGGAATTAGCCCTAGCCTCTCTGCTGTACCCCTTGAAGAAACCACTAAGCTCTCTGGGCAAGCTTTTCTCCTTGTAGCTATGGCCGAATGGCAAGGTTACACTGTTAAGGGGCAGGAGGCCAGGGCTGGGGTGGGAGGCAAGTGGGCAGTGGTAAGGGGTGCAAGGGGGACAAGAATTTTTAAAAACAGTTTTATTTTTATAGAAAAGGAATTTGAAGAATATTTAAATCTCTTATGAAGATTTATAGATCTGCATAAATATTTGTATACTAATAAGAATGGCCATACTGGGCCAGACCAATGGTCCATCTAATCCAGTGTCCTGTCTTCTGACAGTGGCCAGGGCCAGATGCTTCAGAGGGAATGAACATAACAAGGAAATTTATTGAGTGATCCATCTGCTGTTGTCCAGTCCCAGCTTCTGGCAGTCAGAGGTGTAGGGATGCCCAGAGCCTGGGGTTGTATCCCTGACTATCTTGACTAATAGCTATTGATGGACCTGTCCTCCATGAACTTATCCAATTCATTTGAGTCCAGTTATAGTTTTGGCCTTCACAACATCCCCTGGTAATGAGTTCCACAAGTTGACTCCGCATTGTGCGAAGAAATACTTCTTTGTGTTTGTTTTAAACCTTTTTTCATTGGGTGACCATTGGTTGTTATATTGTATGAAGGGGTAAACAACACTTCCTTATTCACTTTCTCCACACCATTCATGATTTTAGACCTCTATCATAGCCCCCCATAGTCATCTCTTTTCTAAACTGAAGAGTCCCAATCTTTTTAATCTCTCCTCATATGGAAAGTGTTCCATACCTGTAATCATTTGTGGTGCCCTTCTCTGTACCTTTTTGAGTTCTTATATATCTTTTTCGACATGGGGTGACTAGAACTGCACATGGTATTCAAGGTGTGAGCATACCATGATTTATATAGTGGCATTAAGATATTTTCTGTCTTATTTTCATCCCTTTTCTAAGGGTTCCTAACATTGTTAGCTTCGTTAACTGTCGCTGCATATTGAGCAGATGATTTCAGAGAACTATCTACGATGACTCCAAAATCTTTCTTAAGTAGTAACAGCTAATTTAGACCCCATCATTTTGTATGTACAGTTGGGAGTATGTTTTCCATTGTGCATTACTTTGCATTTATTAACATTGAATTTTGTCTGCCATTTTGTTTCCCAGTCAACCAGTTTAGCTAAATCCTTTTGTAGCTCTTTGCAGTCAGTTTTGGATTTAACTATCCTGAGTTATTTTGTGTCAGCTTCATACCTTTGCCACCTCATAGTTTACCCCTTTTTCCAGATTTCCAGATCATTTATGAATATGTTGAACAGCACTGGTCCCAGTACAGAGCTTTGGGGGACTCCACCATTTACCACTGTCAAAACTGGCCACTCCTTCCTACGCATTTGTTTCCTATCTTTTACCTAGTTAGTGCTTACTTTGCCTTTGATGTGGGACCTGATCACAGGCTTTCAGAAAGTCCAGGTATGCTAGATCCACTGGATCACCCTTGTCCCCATCAAAGAATTCTGATAAGTGAGGCTGATTTCCCTTTACATTAGCTGTGTGAACTCTTCCCCAACATATTATGTTCACCTCAACGTCTGATAATCCTGTTCTTTACTATAGTTTCAGCCAATTTGCCTGGTATGGAAGTTAGGCTTTGTTAGGGTTCCCCCCCACTCTGAACTCTGGGGTACAGATGTGGGGACCTGCATGAAAGACCCTTTGGTTTTTAGGACACTAAAAATTAATCAGTTTCTTAAAAGAAGACTTTATTATAAAGAAAAAAAAGTAAAAGAATTACACCTGCAAGATCAGGATGGAAGGTAACTTTACAGGGTAATAAAAGATTTAAAACACAGAGGACTCCCCTTTAGACTCAACTTCACAGTTACAAAAAACAGGAATAAAACTACCTCTTAGCATAGGGAAAATTCACAAGCTAAAACAAAAGAATTTAATGCATTTCCTTGCCTTTACTTACAATTTCTGTAATTTTAGATGTATTATTCAGGTATTTTTTTAGGAGCTGGTTTACCTCCTTGGTCTCTCTCTTTGTCCCGAGAGGGAACCAACAAAGAGCACAAACAAAACCTTCCCCCTCTCCCTCCAGATTTGAAAGATCCCCACCCCCCATTGGTTCTTCTGGTCAGGTGCCAACTAGGTTAATTGAACTGATTAACCCCTTACAGGTAAGTGATTTTGTACCTCTGGCCAGGAGGGAAAAATTTTATGTTACTGCATACCACATCACACGATCCATTGTCTACAGCCAAGTTCTAAGATACAACCGAATTTGCTCCAATCCCTCAGACAGAGAAACACCTACAAAACCTTTATCAAGCATTCTTAAAACTACAAATACCCACCTGCTGAAGTGAAGAAACGGATTGACAGAGCCAGAAGAATACCCAGAAGTCACCTACTCCAGGACAGACCCAAAGAAGAAAGTAACAGAACGCCACTAGCCCCCAACTAAAACCTCTCCAGTGCATCATCAAGGATCTACAACCTATCCTGAAGGACGATCCCTCACTCTCACAGATCTTGGGAGACAGGCCAGTCCTCGCTTACAGACAGCCCCCCAACCTGAAGCAAATACTCACCAGCAACCACACCCATACAACAATAACACACACTAACTCAGGAACCTATCCTTGCACCAAAGCCCGTTGCCAACTCTGTCCACATATCTATTCAAGGGACATCATAGGACCTAATCACATCAGCCACACCATCAGGTTGCGCCGCCAGTTCCCGTTTTGGGTACAGCTGTGGGGACCTGCATGAAAGACCCCCTAAGTTTCTAAGTACCAGCTTAGGTTAAAAACTTCCCCAAGGCACAAATCCTTAGATGGTATTGCTGCCACCACCAAGTGATTTAGACAAAGATTCAGGAAAAGGACCTCCAAAATATCCCCTCCCCGCAAGCCCCTTCACCCCCTTTCCTGGGGAGGCTTGAGAATAATATACTAACCAATAGGTTAACAAAGTGAGCACAGACCAACCCCTTTGGTTTTTAGGACACTAAAAACCAACCAGGTTCTTAAAAGATGACTTTATTATAAAGAAAAAAAGTTAAAGGATCAGACCTGCAAAATCAGGATGGAAGGTAACTTTACAGGGTAATAAAAGATTTAAAACAGAGGACTCCCCTCTGGGCTCAACTTCACAGTTTCAAAAAACAGGAATAAAACTACCTCTTACCATAGGGAAAATTCACAAGCTAAAACAAAAAAGATAATCTAATGCATTTCCTTGCCTTTGCTTACAATTTCTGTAATTGTAGATGTATTACTCAGGTATCTTTTCAGGAGCTGGTTTATCCGCTTGGTCTCTTTGACCCAAGAGGGAACCAACAAAGAGAGCACAAACAAAACCTTCCCCCCCACCCAGATTTGAAAGTATCTTCTTTCCCCATTGGTCCTTCTGGTCAGGTGCCAACTAGGTTAATTGAACTGATTAACCCCTTATAGGTAAGTGATTCTGTACCTCTGGCCAGGAGGGATTTTATGTTACTGCATACATAAAGGTTGTTACCCTTCCCTTTATATTTATGACAGGCTTACTGGACTATAATTACCAGGATTCGCTCTGGACCCTTTTAAAAAAAATCAGTGTCACATTAGCTATCCTCCAGTCATCTGGTACAGAAGCCGATATAAATGATAGATTACATACCAGTTAGTAGTTCTGCAGTTACATATTTGAGTTCCTTCCTACTGCAGGCAGATGCTGAGCAGACTTATACTGCACAGCTTTGCCGGTGCCCCTCACTCCTGCCCTGAAGCCCCCTATTTTTCCAGTCCTGGGCTTCCCACAAACAGCTCTTCCAATGCCCCTCTCTGACCTTCAGTTCTCGTAGTCTCTCACCCCTCCTGTTAACACACATTGGTAGAGTTCTGTCAATGCACCTCAGTCCTGACCCTTGGTTAGGGTTGCCAGATGTCTGGTTTTTGACCAGAACACCCAGTTGAAAAGGGACCCTGGCAGCTCTGGTCAGCACTGCTGGCAGGGCTGGCAGGTTCCCTACCTGGCTCCACGTGGTTCCCGGAAGCAGCGACATGTCCCTCAGCTCCTAGGCGTAGAAGCAGCCACGGGTGCTCTGTGCACTGCCCCCACCCCGAGTGCCGGCTCCACAGCTCCCATGTGTTGCCTGGAGCTCACACCCCACTCCCCCTCCCGCACCCCAACCCTGAGCTCTCTCCCGCACCCAAACTCCCTCCCAGAGCTTGTACCCCCTCCTGCACCCCAACCCTCTGCCCCAGCCCTGAACCCCCTCCCACACTCCAAACCCCTCGGCCCCACACCAGAGCCCACACCCCCATCCAGAGCCCTCACCCCCTGCTATACCCCAATCCCCCTGCCTGGTGAAAATGAGCGAGTGAGGGTGGAGGAGAGTGAGCCGGGGCGGGGCCTCGGAGAAGAGGCAGAGCAAGGGTGTTTGGTTTTGTGTTATTAGGAAGTTGGCAACCCTACCCTTGGTCCTTCTAGTTACGCCAGTTCCCAGTATTCTCTCAGTCTGAGCAGAGTCAGCCAATCATGCAGGATTGTGTTTAGCCGAGTCCGGTTATTGTGATGCTGAGAAATGAGGAAGAGATTGAGGCCATCAAACTCATTTTCATTGTCCGTTGTAACTCCAGAAGGGAAAGCTAATGGATTTAGATTGGTTGCTAACATGGAAGCCTCATCAAAGAGGCTTTTTCCCTAAGGGCAGTCAGTGCAATTCACTGACTGATTGGAGGCTTCAGACATTGAGTGTGGATTTGTGCTTGAGCTGGACAAGGCATTCAAGGGGAAATCTAGCCTGTGCTTTCAGGTCTGCTGAACTGCCCCAGAATACAGCAAACTCAGAATTAGCAGGCAAACCAGCAAACTTAAAGGCTGGGAAATGCTCAGCCATGAGCACAAACTTCATTTCCCCCACCCTCCCCAAATGCAGGCAGCAGGGGGGGGGGGGGGGGGGGGGGGAGCCATTTCCCCATGACTCACCAAACAGGGCCTAAACTGTAGCAGAAGTCTTTTCCTGTGGGAGAGATACAGAGACAGCCCTTCCCTGTGTCAGGCAGAGGGGGCACCAGGGGTTTTAAAGGGCCTAGGTGTAGTATATACACAACACATGGAGTTTGATTCCCCTCCCCGCAATTCCATTTCTGCTCTGTCAGAAACCCAGATGAGTTACAGACCTGTGGGTGCTTGTCAGGATGCTTGCTGCTGCCATGCCAGCCCGTCTTCTGTTGGCATTCACTCTGGTGGTTCACTTTTGTCTGCAGCACAAGTAGTCAATCACATGGAGAACCTAATTATGTGGTAACGAACCCAGGTGTCCTACTTCTCTCAGGGTAATAGGACATCTGCTGCGACTCCAAGAGCACTTTGCAGTGACTGACTAACAATGGCTGTAATGTATGGCCATCAAGAGAGAACAGCTCCCCTCTGGCCCCACATTCAGAGAATCAGGACTAGAATGTGGCTGGGAAAGTCAGGGCTCCCAGCAGTTTTTCACAAGGGTGAGACATCGAGTGCCTGAATCGAACCATCAGACTGTAACTCTGGCTCTGAAGCACCTAGGCAGGACAGATACAGTGAACCCCCATGGAAATGTTGTGCTTCACATGGGACAAGAGAGACAGGACTGGGGAAGCTTTATGGAGGCTGCTGGGCATGAAATGACCCCGTGGTTCTCCCTAGTTCCCATACGGATTGGGCAGTACACCCACAATCATGTCCTGGCCTGGGCTAAACAGTCATGAAAGGACTGCTGAGCTGACAACTCTGCTAAAGGCAGCTGCCCTGTGGCCAAATCCTGCAATCCTTGCTTAGTTCTGAGTAGAGCAAATCATTCACAAGCAATAATCTCTTGGCTGAATTTCACTTGCCTTTCTGTCTGAGCAAATAGATTGGAATTTTCCCAAATCAGTCCCTTCAAACGTTCTCAAAATGCATTTGTTCTATGGCTTGCTATAGAAAGTTGAGCCATGGTGCTTGTATGACCAATCACAACTAAGTAATGAGGAGTTGTTTCTCCTTCCTTCTCATAAGGTAGTCAGGTTTCTGGTGTGAATACTCAGAGAAAGAGAATTTACAATTCACTCTACATAGGTATTTGCATGTGTGAATGTAAAATTCATTTCCCTAGAGAATGTCTGAGTAAAAAAATCCATCACACAAGCATAAAAGGCTCTGTATCCTGTCTCTGAAAGTGGCCAGTGTCAAATGAACCAGGGAGAGGCACAAACCTCCCTCCCTGAATCATACAGGATTGTACTATGAGAGAGGAGGGCATGTTCTTCCTGACCAGAGCTAGAGATCAGTGAAAGCCCTGAAGCAGGAGGATTAATTATACTAACATGTATTGTAATAAGCATAACTGCAGAAGCTGTTCCTATTCATAGTACTGTCTACTTCCATCTGCTTGGAATTTACCAAACCCTATCACTGTAAGTGAACAGGATACAAATCCTGTTAACAAATCCAGAGCCCCCTCTCTTACCCCATGAAAATGCTTCCTCCTTATCTCACTGACAAAAAGGCCTGGGAAGCAGAAGTACAATGAGGCACACTTTGTGCGTCTCTCTCCCTCAGGCAAGGAAGGAATTTTGGAAAGTGCTTCAATAAGATGTTTGAATGCCTTCTTGTTTAAATTGCCCCACATTTGCTAGTGTTTAAACAACGTTAAGCCACATCCTAGGCTTTTCTCCTTTCTTTTCAAATAAGTGTGTAAATTTCATGCTCAGGAAGCTAAGCGACTGAAAGCAGTCAGTAGAGCAGCAGCAGATGGAATCTGAGTTCTACAGGCTTCTCCACTAACACTACCAGCATACCCCACACAGTACCCTCTTGTTTCCATCCAGAACCCCACACTCTTCTGTCAATGCATCTCACCCCTGACTGCCAGCACCCCTAGCTAATCTCCTTTTGTTTCCCCTAGCTTACATACTACTTGCCAAAATACTTCATATTATATATATATATATAAATAAATGATTAGAGTGAACATAGCAATGGAAGCCTCCCTCCCCCCCGCCCCCCAATCAGCTATTCAGGCTCTGTCACTACACTAGTCACATGTGATAAAGTCTTATTTCATAGCCATAAATGTCACCGGCTTGAATCAGCAGCTGTTTTGAACTCCAAACTCTTTGAAACCAATGGGAGTTGTGTGCATGAAACAAAACTGCAGGATAATCAGGCCCCATCAGCTCAGTAATGGCACAACACAGTAATGTATTTAAATATTTGGATTATTTGTTAGGTGCCAACACCATGCAGATATCACTCACCCCAAAAGATAGACAACATCCCCTGAGGGGGACATTGCATGTTGATAAAATAGCCACATGACTAATACCAGTGTTGAGTGCATGTGAGAACACATTAAGTCCCTTCCATCCCAATGCTTAACAAATGTTCATAAATTAAGGCTGACATTTTCAAACATGGCTCACACTTTGGGGGTCTGATGCTGGTAGACCATGTGCCAGCTCATGCCATGGTCCCTAGGCCTCAAGTGAACACTATCAAATGCACAGCTGGAAACCAGTCTGACTCCCCTATTTCAGGGGCTGGGAAATTGGGCAAGTCACTATGCATCAAAGGTCACAAGACCATAAAAACGGCCATACTGAGGCAGACCAATGGTCTATCTAGCCTGGTATCCGGTCTTCCGACAGTGGCCAATGCCAGGTGCTTCAGAGGGAATGAACAGAACAGGGCAATTATTTAATCATCCATCACCTGTCATCCAGTCCCAGTTTCTAGCAGTCAGAGGTTTAGGGACACCCAGAGCATGGGGTTGTGTCCCTGAGCAACTTGGCTAATAGCCATTGATGGACCATGAATTTAATTCTTTTTTGAACCCAGTTACACTTGTGGCCTTTTTTGGGGTCTCACAGCGCGTCAGTGACTGAGCCAAGCATAGAACTCAAGTCTCCCGTGGCCTAATCCTGTGCTGTAATCACAAAACCATCCTATGCCCTGTGATATTTGCCTATCCATGATGCTAGTTATACATCTTATTCTTGGAGCGAGAAAACCATCCAGGAGTACCAAAGTAAATATCAAGTATGCAGAGAAGAACTTGACTTTTCTATTGTTATCAGTTGCAAGTAGATTTTAGGTTCTATATAGTCTTTTACCATTGGAGCTCTCTGTATCCAAAAGGAAGTATTTTATTAGAACAATTAGTGCCTGGGACTCCCTGTGGCTTCCACTGGTCAACAACAAAGCAAAGCACAAATGAAAAAAGAGAGACAATTCCTCCAGGGAACTGAAAGGAACCAGTGGGATATTTTTAAGCTGCCTCAGGCCATGGCAGTTCTTTCTACTGTGGCATCCCTGGTGATTGGTACAACACCTCCCTTCTTTTCAGGCACTGGGTAAAAGGGAGCCTGTGATGGTTCCCCTCTTTCTAGTTCTCCGCTCAGCCCCAGTGCAAGTCAGAGCAGTCAGCCGAGGGTCACCAAAGTGTGGTGCCCTCCAGATACTCCTCCTCCCCTCCCTGTTGCTACTCCCCTCACCCTGCACTGGGCCCTGTGGAGTAGGAGCCAGCCATGCCAGCGCTATCTCTACTGGGGACTCCCCACACCAAGGGAATCCTTGTAGAAAGAGGAGGGGGCAGAGACTTTGTCTCACTGTCTATGTCCATTTTTCATTTCATGTCCCCCACATTATCTGTCCTGTCCCTCTCCCCCCTGAACTTGCAGTCCAGGTCCCTTCTCCTCCGCATGCTTCCCTTCTCCCCATGACATACTAGCACATCTTCTTTGTTCTTTTCCTCTGCTGCTGGTGGCTGGCAGCCTCAGTCCCCAGGATGTTTCCTCTTGGCTATATAATTAAATCTTTGTATGCCGTGTCCATTGATTAGTAGGGGGCTAGCCGAGCTGGAAGTTTCCACCTACCAGGTTGTAAAAAGTTTTAGTGGCATTTCTGGCAAAATTAGCCTGAAACCCTTCGACAGTATCATGCCTCTGCATTTGCTCCTGTTCGGTAGACAGCTGATGTAGAATTGCTTGACACCCAGCTTTGGAAAAACCTCACACAAGCAGGAGCTATTGTGTCCTCCAGCAAAACGTAAATCCTGATTAGGATTCTGAAAATTTAAGCTGGCGATTTTCCCCCGGCCTGTGTTACACATGCCAAATCAAATACCTATGGGAGCTTGCTGGACGACACTCTATCTTTCAGTGTACTATTGACTACATGACAAATAAGATTTCTTCCAAATCGAACATTTCTCCTCAAGATTTAGACACCGTCTCTGTCACAATTGGCGGCGTCTTGTAGAACAGTCAATTCATTTGCTACACCTCATCTGGGCTACCAGGCTCAGGGCTTTAATACGTCATGAAATACTTGCAAACCTTTGAAGTGCTCTGCATGCAGAAACAGCAGCAGTGCTGCTTGGTTGCTGCCACTGTGAACCGAGCATGCTGGCAACCTCATGCAAAAAAACATGGGAGGCAGTGCGTGAAGAATGAAGCTTTGCAAGAGCACCTAATGATTTAGGAGCGCAACTCCCATTGGCTTTCAATAGGACGCGTGCTCTTAACTCTTAGTTGCTGTAACAGGGTGGGGCTCACTCATCTCTCACGAGTGCCCCCAGCCAAGTCCATGTGCCTGCACTCTCTCTGGTTACAGAGTCTCTCTAGTGACTCAACCCTCAGGCAGAGTCACACACAATCTGTATGTGCAACACAAGCAAAACAAACCCCTTCCAGGGTACACAATCCAACAGGGGCCTATCCCAGTACCCCACAGTTGGAACATCTCTTGCTGCACCCCTCCTGGGGTCAGTCCCTTAAACAGTCCCACAGTCTTTGAACAGTCCCAGCCCTGCTATGGGGCCATACCCCCAGGGCTTCCTCCCTGGAGCCAATGTCTTTGCTTTCCCTGGCCCCAGCTGGGTCACTAAACACTTCAGGTCCCCTTCCAGGAGTGTATCAAACGCCAATATCACAGACCCTCTTGGAGGTCTCCAATCCCCTCTCCTGGGCCTACTTCAGCTCCCCTCTCTGGGTTTAGGCCACGCCACCTGTGGCCAGTGGGGGGAACCCAGTCCCACCTTCTACTCCAGGTCCCCATCCGGGAACCCTACAAATAGCAGCCACGTGCTGCTGCCTCCCCTTTAACTCTGCTTCACCCTTACCTCAGGGCATTCAGCTACCAAGCCCCAGCAGCCTGCCAGGAACTCCTCCATGCTCCCCTAGTCCAGAGGTGAAAGTAAGCCGGTCTAGTCCGGCATACCGGCAAGAGCTGGTATGCCGTGCCGGACCGGACTGGCTTCCCCAGGCTGGCGATTTAAAGGGCCCAGGGGAGTCCCAGCCCTTTAAATCACCGCGGGAGCCCTGCCGCTGCTACCCCGGGGCTCAGGCAGCGGGGTTCGGGTGGCGATTTAAAGGGCCCGGGGATCCCCATCGCCGGAGCCCCAGGCCCTTTAAATCGCCGCCCGAGCCCAGCTGCCGGAGCCCCGGGGTAGCAGCATCAGGGCTCCGTCAGCAATTTAAAGGGCACGGAGCTCCGCTGCAGTAGCGGTGGCCAGAGCCCCAGGCCCTTTAAATCACCCCTGAGCCCCAGGGCTCCCAGCCACCTCTGCAGCTGGTAGCTCCAGGGGTGATTTAGAGGCCCCAGGACTCCCAGCCACAGCCAGAACACTGNCCAGCAGCCTGCCAGGAACTCCTCCATGCTCCCCTAGTCCAGAGGTGAAAGTAAGCCGGTCCGGTCCGGCATACCGGCAAGAGCTGGTATGCTGTGCCGGACCAGACTGGCTTCCCCAGGCTGGCGATTTAAAGGGCCCAGGGGAGTCCCAGCCCTTTAAATCACCGCGGGAGCCCTGCCGCTGCTACCCCGGGGCTCAGGCAGCGGGGTTCGGGTGGCGATTTAAAGGGCCCGGGGATCCCCAGCGCCGGAGCCCCAGGCCCTTTAAATCACCCCTGAGCCCCAGGGCTCCCAGCCACCACTGCAGCTGGTAGCTCCAGGGGTGATTGAGAGGCCCCGGGACTCCCAGCCACAGCGCTAGGGCCTTTAAATCAAGATTTAAAGGCCCCACCTCTTCCGGTTGAGGCCACACCCCTGCTCAGGACTCTGGCATACGGGTAAGTCTTTTAACTTATTTTCACCCCTACCCTAATCCCACCAGCCACGAACACCACTGGTACTCCTCTGCCTCCCAGCAACAACTGACTCCTGCACGGGACGGCAGCTCCTTTTGTTTGGGCCTGCTGGGCCCTGATTAGTGCTCCCTGCAGCCTCTCTTTGATTGGCTGCTTCCCACACAGTCTCTCTAGGGAACGAGGAGGACTCAGCTCCACTGCTCCTTTTTGGGGATGGGGCGTGGTAGTACCTTGATGGCATGTATTGGTTTAGGTTGCATATGTAAGGCCTGGTCTACGCTTAAAAGTTAGGTCAACTTAACTATGTTGGTCGGGCATGTGAAAAATCCACACTCATGGTGCTGAAACTGTGCTGACCTAATTCCTGATGTAGGCGCAGCTATGTCAACAGAAGAATGCTTCCATCAGCGTAGACACAACTTCCATCAATCTAGCTACCAGTGCTCGGAGATGTGGTGTTTCTACACCAATGGAAAACCCCCTTCTATTGGTGTAGGCTGTGTCTATACTATGGGATAAGGCTGGCATAGCTACGGCAATGTCACTGTAGACATACCCTAAATTAGCAGTGAAGGTTGAGTAAGGACCTACATAAGGTTTGGTCCTAGCTGATTTGGCACTAATTTGTTTAAAGACAAGAGGCTGATCATTCCACCTAGCCACATCCCCCACAGAGGATGTCAGATCACAACCACCAAGGCTGCTGGGTCCTAAGCAGTGGAGGAATTGACCCAAAAGTTAGGGAGAACAAAGGGATGGCTCCCCAGATGAACTCAGTTCCTGTCTCCCAAAATTGCCCCACTAGCACCATATCCTATATTCATACCACAAAAAGCAAGTGTGTCTGGGGTCCTCAGAGATTATCCATACTTGAAAATTTAATTGTGCTTTAACATGGGCTAATTAACACATGATAACTCAGCCAACTGCACGTTTTAATGTAGACACTACACAAATGCTTGCTGCTGGACAGAAATGTTGGCTCCTAGTCACGTTAACATTACTAATGACAATTGTGTCCTGTCTACATTAGAAGTGGCAATCTTGTCAATTAACACATGTGAAAACAACTAAAAAGTCAAGTGTACTGTCACAGGCTGGCTGGCCCTTTAAGGCAAACTGGGCTCAGCCTTGCTTGTGGCCTAGGAACCCAGTGATAATTAGTGACCCTAGCTGAAGGTGGTAGGGAGGTTTCATTATAATAAGTGACCCCAGCTGCGGGGATGGAATTAGGGAGGACTATGAATACAGAGCTGAGCACTCCTAATGCCAGTTAGAGCTAAGAGCAGTAGGGGAATATAGCTAGTGTATTGGGGCTGAGTGCCTGAGAGATGCAGTCTGGTGAGCGTTCAAGGAATAGCATGAAAGTTTAGAGATTACAGAGCTTGGGTAACCCCATGAGCTGGGAGAGGGGAGGAACAGACTAGATGAACTTAAAGGGGCTGAGATTCTGTGTTTAGCTGGGGACAATTGAAGACAGACCTTAGAAAGGGGATGCTGTGCCTGCTGGGAGAGTGGGAGGAGAAAGAAGGTGTTTTAAAACTCTAAAGCAGCCAGACCTTAGAGAGGAGGTGCTGTGCCCCCAGTGAGATGCTGTATATTAATAAACTAGTGCCTGAGAAGGGGGTGCTAAGATAGGACTCAGAGCTTGGCTGTGTATTGAGGAGCTCTGGGGAGGAGGGAAACTGAGGATGGGTGCTGCAGAACCACCCAAGACCAGTAGGGGGCATTGCAACATGGGCATGCATGTCTGCATGGCAACATGCCTCAAGTCTACGTGCATAATACTGTGTTCTTCCCAGCACTACTTTTTCTTTAGTGCTTGTGTCCCCCTGCCCTGCCTACTCTGTGTGTTCCCTGTCTGAGCACACTGTGTGTCCCAGTCATGTTTTGTCTCCCTTTTGGGTCCAGTCTAACAGGTGTGTCTGTCCCTATCCTCCCAAAAGTAACTTCTCCCCTGCATGCACACAGGAAAGGAAGCTGGCTGGTTGTTCTTCTATAAAGGAACTGCTCTGTGCAACAGAAAGGAGCCTATTCACAGCACTGCAGGCTGGGAGCTTGCTGCTTCATTCAACCACAACACAAGTTACAATGGGGCAGGGACAAAAATCCCCACTGACTAAACAGGATGGAAGGGAGGGGGTGGAGCATGTCACCATGCCATAATATTCTGGATAACCCAGTTAACCCCTTGATGACTATTCTAGGATAGTCTTCTCGTGGGGCCTTCCTTGCCTCCAGCTAGCTGTGCTGCCAAGAGGGGGATGTTGGACTCTTTCTTCTGGCTCCCCTGCCTGGCAGAGCCTAGTGCTACTACCTCTGCATGTCAACTGATGAGCAGAGCTCTTACCTCTGCTAATCAGCTGAGAGCCCCACAGGCAGCGAGGGGATGAGGTAGGGCTCAGCTGCTACTTTGGGGCCTGGGACTGCCCTCCACTACAGGCTCAAAGTTGGGAGGGGGGGTTAATTGTGGTCCCCCAATCACACACGCCTTAAAGTAGGGAAATGTCCTGCACCTACTTATAATTGCACCTATGGCCCTAAGTAACCTCTGGAATCCTTTATTTTTGTTCTCAGAAGGTGCCCATCACCATATCATCTGAGCTGATGTTTTAGATTCCTGATGCCTCTTCCTTGGCGTATCCTTTCACCCCACTTCTCTATACTGGCCCATCTTTTTTTCTTTCTCTCTGTTCAGTTCCAAGCCTGGCCAGCCTTAAAATTGACTCAGCTCCGTTATAGGCTATACTCAGCACCACAGGCTGAAGCAGCGTGAGCAGCATCTCTCCGGGAATGAGAGCACACCAGTGGGAAGGAACCAGAATGAGAGAGCCAGATGTTCTCCTAAGCCCATTGAGTGAGTCAGGATTCAGAGGCTGAGAGAGCGAGCTGTCTGTGTGTCCTGCCTGCAGCATCCGAGACAGAAGCTTCTGTTCTTTTCCATCCCTCCTGGGTGTACTTGTCATGTCTGCCTTGAAAGCAGTGCTAATCTTAACAAAAATGACTGTGGAGCTGCTATTCCACATTTAACAGGCTTTCCCATTCCTCCACGAAAGCTATTTTGAGGGCAGATCTGATGGAGGCTATGGCACCAGCTGAGGGTTTGCCTGTTGTGAGCATGAGATTTGGGGCTTGATTTTCCTCACTTACACTGTTGTAGATCAGCATTAACCCAGTGGAGTTGCATCAGTCTGAGCGAGAGGAAAATTGACCCATGCAGTTGAGCCTGTTCTTTCTTTATGAGACAGTGTATGTGTGGGGAGGAGGGGGAATGGGCAGTGGAAGGAAGGAGAACTGGAAAGGAGAGATAGTAATATGTATCTAGAAGAGCAAGAGATGTGTCAATCCTATTTTCTTTCTCTGAGTGACCTTGGCACCAAGTGCCCTGATCTTCGCTGACCTCGGCTCTTATCGTCCCAGGCTTGATGTGACCTTCCTGCTTTCCAGGCTTAAGCTTCTTATTCTATCAGTCACCATTTCCCCCCCCCCCTTTTCTTTTGTCATATTTTAATGAGTGAAGCGCTTATGCAAATAGGAGGAGGAAGCAATTTCCCTGAAAGGGGAAGGAAATTTACCAGGCAACCATACAGACAGATTCTGATTTCATTTACATTACTCTCCCAACATTGCTTCCATCGAGTTACTCCTGTTTTACACCAAACCTCAGAACAGAATCCGGTCCTTTGCCTCCCCTAACACTGTTCTTCCATGATTGGCCCTGCACCTTATCTTGGGATGGGGCAAAAAATCAGAGGTCCCAATTCATTACCTGACATGCACTTGGTATACTTATTTGCCCCATGCAAAAGAGGTGGGAAATGCTCCCAAATCAGAGTGGTAGGTCTTTGCACAGGTGTATAGATAAATGATGACACAAGGTGCAAGGCAGTCAAGAACCAAGCTCACCATTAGCTAACTGAAACTGGAAGGGGAATTTTAGGTGGCCAGAATCCAACTACCCAGACTGGAATTGGTTCAGAATATGGGGTTACTCAAAGGCTTTTTTTTATTTATGTGCCCTTCTAATAATCATAACACTTGGCATTTGATAACACTTTATATGCTCAAAACACTGTACCAACATTAACTCTTTTTATGATCTATAAAGAAGGTCTGAAAGGACTTTTTTTTTTAAGATTACACTCCCTCCCCTTTGTCTTGCTTTCTGGCCTATGCACCATTTTTGTACCAATTTAATGTTATTTATTTATTTATTTATTTATTTAAGGGGGTGATTTTTAGAGATAAATTGTTACACTAGTAAAAGCCCTAGAGTGGACGCCATTATACTGCTATGAAGGTGCTTGATATGGCTATCAGGAGTAGCTATACCCATATAAGCACCTTTATACAGATATAATTGAGCCCATAGCATGGAGTTGAATGGCTATAACTGTACCGGCACAGTTAAAGCCATACAACTTTCTAGTGTAGACAAGCCTTTAGTAATAGCGAGGGTGTCAAATTTAGTCTCCCCTGGTTTTGTTAGTTGCAGTGATGTTCACTGAGAGCTCTGACCCCTTACTGGAAGGGTGGGTGTGCAATCCTGAAGAATGATTTACATTTTGGGTAAAGGAAACCTGTCATTGCAATTACACACGTGTGGACAGGCCAAGTGAAAATCGAAGGGTGAGATTTTTGTGCTGAGCCTCTAAGGGTCTGTCTACACCGCAGCTGAGTGAGAGGTGTGATTGCAGCGCATGCAGACGTACCCACATTAGCTTTGCTCTAGCTACAGGCAGAATACAGGGGGTTTAAGGTACCTTTAAACCACCTTTGTGTCCTCCTGACTGTGAGCTACCCTGGAGGCTGGAGTGGCCCCAGCTAGTTTAGATGGTTGGGGGTGCGAGGTGTTACCTAAATTATGGCAGCTTCTCGGGGCTGTCTTGTGGGCTGCAGCACTGCCCAAAATCTCCACAGGACTGTGTTGGGCAGCCCAGCCCCTGACATGCCCCTCCCATCCCCGACACACCCCCAGGGCTTGAGAGACAGTCCTTGGGAAGCAGCTTTATGGCCGCCTTCCTCAGTTCCTGTGCCGGGGAAATTCTTCGCCAGCCAGAACTGGGGCTTTTGGACAGGGGCACTGGAACCAGTTTTCTAGTAGAGGTGCTGAAAAGCATTGAACAAAACTGGTATATGATGGGCCTTGTACTTCAACCCAGGGATGCTGCCACACTCCCAGTGTCCCTAGTTCCAGTGCCCCTGCTTTTAGAGTCCTTTACATTGTGCTGGCATTTTTACCTGGGGTTGAGGATCTCACCCAAAGAGTTTTAACAGTCTAACTAAAATTCCCTGGCCCTCTCAGTTCAACCTTCACTTTTGTAACCCTTATGATACCAGTTCTCCAGTCACCATCAAGTCTTCCAGGGCGGAGACCTGAATTTCTAATGTAAACAACAACAACAACAAAAACAAGCCAAAAATACATTTATTTTCAAATGTTATTTCATGTCACTAAGAGAAAGCAAACAGGGTATGAGCCCAATTTGATTTCCTGTTCAGGTCACCTATAACACCCCTCTTGTTGTGAAAAGTGCCCCTAGGATCTTTAGAGTTACAGCTTAAGTTGTGCCCGAGGAATAGATCCACATGTGTGTAAATAGGTGACGCTACAAGCTAACTTTGCACGCCTTCCTCACCTGAGTAGTGTTTTTTCTTCAGTGGGGAGTGTGTGCTCACCACTATAAGCCCTGCACCATTGGGCCTCAAACTGGTACTTGGGAGAAGGCAATTGCTAAATATGAGAAATAGCTAAGGCCTAAAACGTATCAGCTGGACCTTCTGCTAGCAGCTGGTGTGTGGTTACTCCCTACAGCAGCAGTTCCCAGCCAGGGATCCACTGCCCCCTAGGGGGACACAAACAGCTTTCAGGGGGGCTGTCAAGCAGGGCCAGTGTCAGACTCGCTGGGGCCCAGGGCTGGAGCCCCACAGGGGCTGAAGCCCCAAGCCGCTCTACCTGGGCTGAAGCCGAAGCCTGGTCAACTGAGCTTCATGGGCCCCCCTGTTGCATGGAGCCCCAGGCAATTGCCCTGCCTGCTACCCCCTAGTGCTGGCCCTGGGTTTTATATGCAGAAAACCAGTTGTTGTGACACAGGTGGGCTGTGGAGTTTTTATAACATGTTGGGCGGGAGGGGTTGGAATGAAATAGGTTGAGAGCCCCTGCCCCACAGTCTGAGTCCCCTGACTCAGATGATGGTAGGAATTTCAAGCGCTTCCTTCCAGCAGGGTGAAGAGATCTATCCAAAGTGTTTGAAAAGCTGATAAGCCTTTTGATTCCCCCCCCCCCCCAGGTCTTATATGAACCCACCAATTCTGACCTGGAAGTGGGCCACCATCCCTTGGGGGTGATGGCATTAGTAATGAGAGCACACTGACTGCTAGCTCATATACACAGCATAGCTTCCTTCCATACAGGGCCGGCTTTACAAAGTGCGGGGCCCGATTTGTGGGGGGCGGGGCTTGTACTCACCGGGTGGGCGGGGCTTGCCATGCTCCGGCCGGAGCTCAGGCCGGAGGAGCGGGGGAGCGGGGCTTGCCGTGCTCCGGCTGGAGCTCCGGATGGGGGAGCGGGGCTGCAGGGCTTGCCCCGCCAGAGCCGGAGCTCCGGGCGGGGGAGCGGGGCCACGGGGCTTGCCACGCTCCGGCCGGAGCGCGGGGCCCTCTTATGCGCGGGGCCCGATTCCGGGGAATCGGGCGAATCGGCCTAAAGCCGGCTCTGCTTCCATACATTCCTCTCCCAGGAGACTGACATGCACGCTACTTACAGATAGCCCGCCCCCCAGCCCCAACCAATAATATGCACTCCTGACCCTCTCCAGCTGCTCTCTTGATGTGCATTTGTGTATGTCTGCTCTAGATGACCTGTGTAAAACTCTATTGGCTTTACAGCTGTGGCAGATTAATAGAGCCCTGAAAATCTGCAGATATCCGCTTCATATCCGTGGACCATTTTTGCAGATAGTGGATCGGATGTGGATACAACCGCGCAGGGCTCTACTCACCGGCGGCGTCTGGCCCATGGCGTTCGGCTTGGACAGCCCAGGGGGTGCAGTGTGCCCGGGGCCGGCGTCAGCAGCCGGTGACTGAGGCTGGGCAGCAGGCCGTAGTCGGGGCTGTCCAGCACGCGCTCGCCACGCTGCTTCCTGTCCAGCAGCTCGGGCCCCTCAGCCAGCGTCAGCATCCCTACCATGGCCAGGCCCTGCAGCATTGGCCACGCGCCCAGTCCCAGGCCTGGCCTCCCAGCTCCTGGACAGCAGGACCCACCCCCGGCCACGGGGTTTGGAGTGGGTGGGGCCCCACCGCTCCGCCCTACTGTGAGGCAACATGCACTGCTGCTGCCATGTGCCGTCATTCATGAGCCAGTCCCCGCTCAATGCTGCCCCTTCTCCTCAAGACACCACCCCCGCGCTGCCCCTTACCCCCAGTCCCCACCCTCATGCTGCCTCTTCCCTGTGTAAGGGGACTGTTGCCCCCTTACTAACATTCAGTGGGGGTGTTTTGGTTGCTAGCTCCCAGCACTAAAAGGGGAGGGATCGATGGCAAATCAGGACCCTGAGACTGATAGTCCCCAGGAACAATGGCAAGAGGCCAATGCTCCAGATTGACAGGGCGGGCCAGCTAATCAAGGAGACAGAAGGCCAGGGTGGGTCCCGTCCTCCGTGTGAGCAGGAATGTGCCTGAGTCAGACAGAGTGGGGCCGAGCTAAGGAGAAAGCAGGGGCCCAAGCTGAGCAGGAGAGCAGAGCTGGGCCAGATCCAGAGGGGCCAGAACTGCAGCCAGAGACCCAGAGGCACAGCCCAGAGAGAGCAGATCCTGTGCTGGGAGCAGAACTGCAGCCAGAGACCCAGAGGCACAGCCCAGGAAGAGCAGATCCTGTGCTGGGAGCAGAGCTGCAGCCAGAGAACCAGGTGTGGTGAGCAACTGGGGCCAGCCAAGGGGGGAACCTTGGTAAAAGGGCCCAGCGCAGGAAGACACTCCAGCCAAGGGTCCATGCGGGCCAGGCTGGGAGGGGGATCTTAACCTGACTGGGGGGCTGGCACTGGGAAGAAGGGTCCCACCACCCACAGCCTGGAGGTGTGTGGTCACCGCCATTGCAAGTGTCTAACCGGCAGCATAACTGCAGCACAGCCAGGCCCTGAGAAGGCGGCCTGGGACCTACAAGGAACAGACTGCAAAGTGCTTTGATGTCCAGAGACACTGTTTGTAATGTTCCCTGCCACAGAGCAGGGTGATGTGTTTTCCTGTGACCTTTCCCATTTTTTCTTATTCTTTTCTTTAAATTAATTGTTAAGTAAAACAACTTGTATTTGCTTTATATTGTATAAAATAATCAGTGGGTCAGGGAGGTGCCCAGTGCAGAAAGGGTACCCCGGAGTGGGGACACCTTAGCCCCTGTCCTAGGTGACCACAGCAGGGTTGGGGGTTGAGCCCCCCCAGGAATCCTGGGCCCAGCCTTGTTGGGGCTACGAGAACTCTGCCAGACAGGAGAGTCCTCAAGGGCAGGGAGGCCTCTGGGTCAAGGAAGTGGGAGCGAGGACTCAGATCCTTTCGCTCGCCCACTTCACCGGGGTAGCACAGAAGCCAGGAAAGTTCCCCACAAGAGCGGGATCATTCCCCCGCTTACACCTGCAAGACCCTGCCCCCTCACTCACTCCTTCCCCCCCCTTTGCTGCTGCGGGTGCAGATACAGGTAAAAGTCAGCTAGTGGCAGGGCCGTCCTTAGGATTTTTGTGGCCCTACGCACTATTATTAAACTGGTGCCCTTATGCCCGCCTTGGGGCACAGCCACCAGCCCCACCCCGCAGAGCCCCAGAAGACACACCCCCACCCCCACCCCCCATTGCTGACACACACCAAGCTGGGGAGGGATGAGGCAGCAAAGGACACCGAGGTGCCCGGCCTGCCTCACGGCAGCGGAGAGTCACAGTTCCCTGCAGAGACCCCCGTACCCGCTCCCTCACGCAGAATGTGCTGCGCCGGCGCGATCGGCTCTGTGAATACAGCCCCTGCCTAAGGAGACTGCAGCGTGCGCTCGGTGTGCGGGAGCCTACCCACTCTTACCTGCTGTCCTGGTGGTGCCCCAAATTTTCGGGTGCCCTACGCACCCGCGTATGCTGTGTATGCCTAAGGACGGCCCTGGCTAGTGGATCACAGGTCGGATCATGGGTTGATTCTGGTGGGTGTGGATCGGATGTGGATCCACATTTTAGTATCCGTGCAGGGCTTTACAGATTAACTGTGCTGTAAAGTAATCTGAGGTGAGTGCATATGTATTTATATAGTTATATGCACTTTAACCTTTGGGTAAACATTTTCTGTAAATAGGGAACAGAGTGGGGACAGTGCCGCATAGGCAAAGGAACCCCTGTTCTTTTAAGATAACTATCCCCTCAGACCTGACAAACTCACTACACCAAACACAAGTCTTGCAGGATATTTATCAATAAAGAATGATGTGTAAGGTATCTACAGAAAGCTCATAACTTATCAAGATTTATAATCATTGTGAGATGTATGTATGGGTAATATTTAAGGAATAATGTATTTCTATTGAAAGTATGCTTTATGGACTTGGAGTAAAAATTAGTCACCAGGGGATAATATGTCTCAGGGAGTTGTCACTCTCGCCCTGCTGAGCCAGTGATGCAGTACAAGGTTCAATTGTTTAGCCTTGCTCCATCCCAAGACTTTCAAAGGAAAACCATTAGAGACAACAGCAAACAATCGAAACCTCTTGAAGATAAAAAGGAACATTACAACAAGACAGCGGTTCACCCTGTCTAGGAATAGAAACAAAGTACTGTTTCACTATAACACAGAGGAATGGGAGATGCTCTGTATCCTTTCACTGCAGAGACATCTTGAAGAGCGAAGTGTTTTCATGAAAAATTTGATCCCGCTTCCTATGTTGCCAGGCAGCTCTCCAGCAGGCAGAACGTGGGGGTGAGAAACCTACTTTATTAGATAGGAAAGGTAACTATTACCCAGTGTAGACTCAGGTTTGCATTTTGTTTTGTATTGTAGCCATTTGTTTCTGCCACCCTCTCTTGTTTCTAGTTAAATCTTTATTCTTTCTTTAACAAACTCTCTTTTGTGTTGTTATAAGTGTTCACAAGTGCTGTGTTTATAGGAGCGGTGGTTTAAGGTTAAACTGGAGTACACTGCCCCTTTGGGGGTAGGAGATCTGGGATTTCTGTGAGTAGCCAGTGTCAAGGGCTGGATATCACAGAGGAATGTTTCAAAGGAATGTGGGGACTGGGGTGCACCTCGTTAACCTGCAAGGTGAATGTGACGTTGTGCAGTCTATATGATTTTGTAAAAACATAAGTGAATATAATGTAATTGGAATAGTTTTATAAAAACATGATAATAAGTGAGTATAATGTAACTGGAATATGCTTCATGCAAAAGGTATCATCACAAAGCTTATAATCTACTGAGAGTGATCATCCTATTTGTATAAATGTACCACTCTTGTATCTAAAACTAGAAATATAAAATATAACTCTGAGGGCCTATTGTAATTATGCAAAGTGTGGGCCATTAATGGTGGTTTGGAATCTTGATGACTCCCATTAACCAGAGCCATTGTCTGCAGATGGCTGTATTTACCTGTGAGTCTTCCTGTATATGTGTGTGCTGGCAAGTGAGTAATGAAGCCTTGCAGTGACATGTGATCATGTCACCTGAACTGGAATCCATCTTTAACCTGGTGCTTTTCCAGTGAGGGGTGGGGGAACCCAGAGGGACAAAGGATTCCCGCCTTATGCAAAAGATATATAAAGGGGTGGAAGAGAACAGAGGGGGAGAGGAGCCATCATGAAGAATCCCCTAGCTATCACCTGAGCTGGAACAAGAGCTGTACCAGGGGAAAGAATTGTGCCCAGGCCTGGAAGGTGTCCAGTCTGAGAAAAAACTTACTGAAGCATCTCTGAGGGTGAGATTATCTGTATTCAGTTTGATTAGACATAGATTTGCGCATTTTATTTTATTTTGCTGGGTAACTTACTTTGTTCTGTCTGTTACTACTTGGAATCACTTAAATCCTACTATCTGTATTTAATAAAATCACTTTCTACTTATTAATTAACTCAGAGTATGTATTAATACCTGGGGGAGCAAACAGCTGTGCATATCTCTCTATCAGTGTTATAGAGGGCGAACAATTTATGAGTTTACCCTGTATAAGCTTTATACAGGGTAAAACGGATTTATTTGGGTTTAAACCCCATTGGGAATTGGGCATCTGAGTGCTAAGGGCAAGCAGACTTCTGTGAGCTGTTTTCAGGTAAACCTGCAGCTTTGGGACAGGTGATTCAGACCCTGGGTCTGTGTCTGGAGCAGACGGGTGTGTCTGGCTTCAGCAAGACAGGGTGCTGGAGCCACCGAGCTGACAGAACAGGAACAGAGGTAGCCTTTGCACATCAGTCGGCAGCTCCCAAGGGGGTTTCTGTGATCCAACCCGTCACAGTGAAGACAGGGCTGGCATAGCCCAGAGCGCTTGAGTGGTTAACAGGCTGGTGGTGCTAGGGAGCTAACACCCAGCCACCACAAGTAAGGCTACCTCTCGCTAGAGCAGTGGTTCTCAAAGTTTTGTACTGGTGACCCCTTTCACATAGCAAGCCTCTGAGTGTGACCTCCTCTTATAAATTCAAAACACTTTTAAATATATTTAACACCATTATAAATGCTGGAGGCAAAGCGGGGTTTGGGCTGGAGGCTCACAGCTCGCAACTCCCCATGTAATAACCTCATGACCCTCAGTTTGAGAACCCCTGCGCTAAAGGCAGGCAAATCACAGTCCTGGGTACTCTGGGATCCATCACACAGAGCTTTGAAAAGAAAACAGAGGTTTGTTTGTAATGGTTGCCAGCCTGGAGAGAGGCATCGATCACTGCAGATGGGTTGAGTGACTGTGGATAGTAGGGAATAAAGGGCAATGTGAGGGGGCCCTGTGGGAGCTCTGCATGAGTGTGGTGGTTGTAAAGCACCTTCTTTGAGCTTGTTTGGTGTTGGTGTTTCTACAGCTTCATGTGCTCCCTATAGGTATCCCCTCACCCCATGGGACTAGGCAGGTGCAGGGGCATTTCATTCCGAGTGTCCCCCTGGAGCCTCACTTCACTGCTCTTACCCTGCAGGTGTGAAAAGAACGGGACATACAGATTGGGATGGCCATTCCCCTCCACAACCCTCATGGCACGTTGTTCCATCTTACTCCTCTCCTTCACCTCCACCTGCTTCTATGGCTAAATTTCTCCCTTTCTCCAGCTGGATTCCCCTCTGTCCCAGGACTATGTCAGCCATGTTCACACTCACTGTTTACTCAGCCCAGCACTTATTCTCACAGCTCTGCAAAGTCACCTCAGTCCTGTCCCTCAGTGACCCTTCTAGCCAGGAGAGGACAAAGAGGACTCCCTTCTCTGAGCTAATTCCATCCCCTTGCCGGAGGGCTGTTTGATCCTCCGGTGAGAAAGGAATGATGGTGCTTGTATTAGCAAGTGTCTTAATTCATTCTCCCAGTTTTCAATCAAACTCCACATATTGGGTCAGATCCTCAGCTGGTTTAAACTTGTGTCACTGAAGTCAGTGAAGATATACCGATTTACACCAGTTGAGGATATGGTCCATACCTTTTAAAGCCGTATCCCCACACCTACCTCCCAGGCAGCTGAGCACAGGTAGTGTTGTCTAGTGGTCAGGACAGAGGCCTGGGAGCCAGGAGCCCTGTATTCTATTCACTGTGTGAACCCAAACAAGTCCCTGCTGCTCTCTGGGTCTCAGTTTTTCCACCTTTACAGTGTTACTTATCCCTTGGGTGAAGCCTGCTACAGAAGCGCAAAGTGATACATGCTTTCATTCTGCTTCCCTCTCCCCACCACTCATCTCGCCACCACACTCCCTACGTGTTGCCACCCCACCAACATGGAGAACCACCCCATCACTGATGGGATGGACAGCTAGACCTTCTCGAGAGAGGAGAGCCACTCCTGTTGCTCTACGGGCAAGGCAGGACCCCAGGGCTTAAGGGTGGTAAACAGAGGGGCAGATGAGTTGTTCCCTTTCACTTCCCACTTGACTCAAGTATTTGCGTCACATCTGTGACCTAACCAAACTGCCCAGGGCGTCCAGGGCCAGATTCTCTGATCTCAGTCACACTGGTGTAAATTGGGAAGAGAAGAGAAAAAGAGGTGGAAGAAGGGAGAGGAAGAGTTTTATTGCGAAAGCAGGTTCCAGCTACATGGTTAGTAGTAACCAAGGCCATGCCTATACTACGGGGACTATATCGGCACAGCTACAGCTCTGCCCACAGAACCCTGTAGTATAGACCCAGCCTACAGCGACAGAAGGGGTTTTTTTTTAATGTCACTGTAGGAATACCACCTCCCAAAGTGATGGTGACTAGGTTGATGGAAGCATTCTTCTGTCGACACAGTGGCATCTATAGCAGGGGTTAGGTTGGCATAGCTACGTCGGGGTGTGAATTTTTCAGAGCCCTGAGCCCTGTAGTTATGTCAACCTGAGTTTTAAGTGCAGACCAGGCCTGAGTCATGCTGAGCTATCTGCTTTGTGTTCCACCTATGTCTCTGACCGAGCTGGGGAAGGGCTACAGAGCAAGCTAGCTAGAAGGCTGAGGGGTACTCAGAAGCAGACGACTGCTGAGATCTTGGTATCTGCTTTGACTAGTTCAGACTATCGATCACGTCTGACATGCACAAACACATTGGATTTTTTCAGCTTTCACACCTCTCCCAGCCACAGATCACATTTCAATATCGAATATTTCCTTTGCTCTTCCTGTGCAGCGATGGGGATTGTCCTGTGAACCCCTCTTCTCTCTGTGACAGGGCAGAGAAGAGTGGGTGGGGGAAGAGAATGACAGCTACAGATTGGAGAAGCCGTGGTAGGAGGTCCCTCGCTAAAAGAGGGATGGGAGAAGCAGGTACTTAGCCCATAACACAGCGGTCCCCAAACTTTTCCAGGTTGCATCCCCCCTTACCCTTGTCTTCTCCCCTCTCCCCCCTGCCCCAAGCCAGGGCCGGGAACATGGCCACAGCTTCCGGGGAAGAAAGGGGATAGGCGGAAGGGGGAAGGGGGCCAAGGCTGGGGGCGGGTCTGGGGCCGGGGCCAGGGCCGGGCGTGGAGCCACAACTGGGGGCCGAGGGTGGGGGCAGGGCCGGAGTAGAGCTGTGAGCAGAGTGGGGCTGGATGGCGCTCCCTTCCCACTCCCCATGGGGGCTGGCCCAGGCCCCACTGGGCCCCCCAGACATTCCCCTGCACCCTCCTAGGGGAGTGCAACCCACAGTCTGGGGACCTCTACCATACGAGGTAATCATTTTGGCTTCAGCTAAGCAGCTGGAGTTTCAGCCTAATTGAGATTCACTTGTTAAGGCCTTCTGCCTCACTCATTCCTTCTCTTTATCCACAATGCCAAACTGAACTATACCAGTATAAACCCTCTTTGCACCAGTGCAGCCTACCTCCATGAGGGGTTTGTACCACTGTCATTCAGTCAATGCCAATACATCAGCGCCCATTTTCTTAATGTAGCCACGGCCCAATTCTTCACTGCCTTGCACCTGGTGTGTAATTAACTCCTGTGCGCAGTGTATTTAAAATACCACCATTTGGACTTGGTCACATTTTACATTCATTTTGCACAGGTGTAAGTGACACACAAGATGAAAGGCAGTGGAGGATCAGGCCCAATGCGTACATTACATCATAGACCCACTGTGACCTCAGTTAGGCCCAGAGACTTTGAAGGCATTTTTGCCAGCTTTTACCAGGCTTAGTCCTGGGTGAATTTTGCTTGACAGGCCCATGGTCTGTATCTGGTCTATGCTACTATGTTCATAAGAGTCTTACATGTTAACATCAGAAGGGATCGTTCTGATCATCTAGTCTGACCTCCAGCATAACACAGCCCAGAGAACCTCACCCAGTGACTCCTATATCAAGCTCATAACTGTTTGAGTTGGACCATATCTTTAGAGTAACATCCAGTCTTGATTTATAGATTTCCAGTGATTGAGAATCTGCTGTCTCCCTAGGTAAATGTTAGAACAGTCCATGCAACTACTCAGTCCTGGACTTTTCTAGCACTGCTTTATGCATGCTTCTGCAATCAGAGGCTCCTTTAGCCTCCCCGACAGACCACAGCTACCTGTGAATGGAATATATTATGCAAGAGCAGGGTAATGGGGAAGGAAGGGAGGGGAAGGGCCAATTAAAACTAGAAACCCTGGAACAATTAAAATCAGGTGATTGACAGAGCCGGCGAGACCAGTTGACTGCAGGAAGATAACCTGTTTGTGAATGCAGTCCCATTTTATCTCCCACCAATTAAATTAAGTTCTCTTTGGCCTCCAGATTAAAAAAAAAAACAACAACCCTAAATAAACATTGTTATGCTGCATACATCTTAATACTTCTAATCTTCTGACTAGCAGAGCAAAAAATTAATATCCTCCTGTCTCGGTAAGAGGGAAACCAGAGATGCCATTGGGAGGAGGAAGCAGGAAAAGATGAGCAACCAACCTCCCAGAGTATTTAGGTACAAATGTGTGTGACTGCAGATACAGAGGCCAAATACACCTCTCAGTTACATAGATGCTTGGGGCAGAACTCAAATAATGGTGGGGGGAAGAGGTGGTGTTATGTCACCTTTTCACTACTTTCCCTCTAATCCTGTGGACAGCTAGGTTGTTTGGCCCTGGTGCGACTAAGAGCAGCCTCAGGGCTGCTGTAAATTACCAGCTCCTGGTGATGGCTCCCTAGAGGCCATTCTGCTGGTATACAACTGCCAAAGTGCAAGGTGAGCTGGACGTGTCACCCAAACTCTACTGGGATTCCCCTACACTGCAGACAGCAGGAGTGAGTGGAATAGAGTTGGCTAGTCTAGCTTTATACCACCCACGTATTCCCCCGTACAAAAGGAATCCCCAGCTAGCTGTATCAGACAGCTTTTCCCCCCCCTTTGTGCTGCCAGAGCATGGCAAAAAGGAAGGAGTGGGAATGAGGATCTGGCCCACAGTGTATCAATTCAGAGTAACTCCACTGAAGTCTGTAGAGTAACTCCAGGTTGACACTGGTATAAATGAGGCCAGAAGGAGTGCCTTTAATGTACATGGGCCTAATGAGCCTGTTTCTGATCTCCTTCCCACTCACATAAAATCTGGAGTAACGCCACAGAACTCTGTAGAGTTACACTGGTGTAAAGCTATGAAAGCACAACAGAATCAGATGTAAGGGGCTTGATTCCCTTGTCTTGTGCCTAATGGCCTCTCTTACATCTGTGCAAAATGGGTGTAGAACACTGCCAGGTGAGAGCAGTGGGGTTACACCTTATTTGCACTGATATAAAATGGTTCAAGGCTGAGGAGGATGAGGCTCAAAGTGTATAAATACAGAAGCTGATGCTGGGTGCCCCAAACGCAGGCTATCCTTAAAGTCAGAGCTGTTCCCAATTCCCTCTGTTTCCATCATCTGTAGATGTACTACCAAGTGAGCATTCAGCAGGACTCGCTGCGGAGCCCACACATATCCACAGATGGAAGAGAGGAGGTGGCTGATTAATTTTACATGATCCAAGAGAGACAGGGCATGTACTGCTCTCCCTCACAGCGGAGAGCAAACACAGGTGGTTCTTTAAAAAAAATCAGCAAATGCCTCCCCAGCCCGCTTCCCCCGGCCCCACCTTGCTTCCTCACGGCCTATTTGAAGCTCTTTGGAGTCATCTGTGGCATGTGTGATCTGCTGTGCACTCGGTGCTTTCTTTAAGGTGCGGCTAGATCACCTCAAAACAGCTCCGCTTTCAGTCCTGGGGCCCTGCCTGGGACTTGGAGAGCACAAAGAAGATGGCTTTCCACCTCCCTTCCCATCCCTGCCCAGGTTTCCCATTCTGAGTCGCAGCTTGTGCCATAGAAAAACATTGTCAAACACGCTCTGGAGTAGCTGCCTGGCTCCTGCTCCATCTCTGCTGCAAAGACATATGGTCACCACATGAAACAGCATGTCAGTCTCTTGGGGCCTGATTCTCCATTGCTTTGTGTCCTGTGTAGTGAGAATGGCAGGGTTTTACACTCACAACACGCAGGTATAAATGATTTACATAAGGGGCCTGATTCTTAGCTACCTTAAGGCCCCTATAAGCTGCTCTGCCACCAGAAAGGGGACTTAAAGTGAACAGAAAGAGCCCCCTGAGAACACTGCCTGTGCAGAGGGCAAGCCTGGCCTGTGGAGAGCTGTAAGGACATGAAGCCCTGGCCCAGGGGCAGATGAGGTGCACAGTTGAAGTGCATTGCCCTAAGGGGACTGAGCATGCCCTCAGAATACAGGAAGCACAAAGCTTCAGGCCACTTTACATTCCCCTGCTTCAAATGCAGGAAAGGAGTATCTGCCAGTTGGGCCCATGGTGCCAGGCTGTGGAGAAGCATGTCTGCAGTCTTGACTGCTGTTCGTCAGTGGCCTGCTCCCTGTAGTGAGAGGAAAAAAGGTCTGTGGACTTGCAGGTAAAACCCAGGACACAAGGAGGCAGAGGATCTGGATTCTAGTTAGGGTGACCAGACAGCAAGTGTGAAAAATCGGGACTGTGGGTGGGGGGTAATAGGAGCCTATATAAGAAAAAGACCCAAAAATTGGGACTGTCCCTATAAAATCGGGACATCTGGTCACTCTAATTCTAATCCAGGCTTTGCTGCAGACTCACTGTGTAAACTTGGGCAAATCACTTCCTTGTTCTGTGCCTCATTTTTCTTATGGGGAAAATATGGAAAATATACCACTCTCCTACCTTGCATGGGGGTTGCAAGGCTGAATCCATTAATGAACAGTATAGTTACCAGTGGGCCTTTAGCAGCTGGCATAGTTTAGAGCAGCCTCAAGGTTTCTGTAAACTACACAGAGTGTGTGTGTGTGCTGGAGTGGTACTAGGACTGTGGAGCACAAACAGCAATTTTGTGTGCAGTGGTTCTTGGAGATATGAACCATGCCGTGGTGTCCTCATCACTGCCTTTGGAAGACTGTCTGAAAGAGCTCACTGGCAGGACGGTTTACCTGATATTCAGCTTAAGTGGTCCTTTGTCTAATTTCATCCCATATCCTTAACTAGACTTTCTTGGACCAGACTGCCACTACTGCTGCATCTCTTATGAGCCTCTTTCCACATTTCTGGTTGCACATTCTTCCCTACCCTTTGATTATTTTTTTTTAATGTATTTTTTTCCATTGAAATATAAATCTGGTCCTGAGCCACAGAAATTGGTGTTGGATCCAAAGTTTCTCAAAGTTCAGGAATATTTTAATCCAAAGTTTTGGTTCAAGCGCTTTTGTGTTAACACACACACACAAACGCACAAAGAAAAACATCCTGTGTGGGATTTGTAGTAGCACTTAGCACTGGCCTAATTTTGTGCTAGTTGAAACAAATGGTAAAACTCTGACCAACCTGAATGGAAGCAGAGTTAGATCAACATTGAGCCCCTTTGAAAATCCCATTCAATATGCAAAAAAATCTACATTAATAAATTGTTGAGGTGTTGGTTTTAATTTAGGAACAAAGAGGTGCCACCAGGATAAAAAAATCACCATGTGATTAATTAATTACAAAAGCCAACAGAATTTTTAAAAAGCTAATTTGCTTTTCACCATTTCTGTATGTTGTTTGTTTACTTTCTGCACACCACTCAGCTTGGACAGTGGAACTATACTGGTCGTTTTTGTTAGGCTTTTCCATACACATAGAGCAGCCATACCCTTGCAGTTTGAATGACTTTTAGCTTACCTTAAGGAAAACAGCAAAACAAAAAAGCACAAAGGTAAATTCTCAATGAGAGAGAGCAGAGTGTGTGTCTCCTCCCTGACATGCTGCACCACTCTGCCTTACAAAATGGCAGCTGTCACAGCAGACAAATGCCTTGGAAATTTACAGTGCGCCATAGAAAACATAATTTCATAGTAGTTACACAGCTACATACAGCACAAGTGTCATTCTGTATGCCCAATCCCTGCATCTGATTGATCTGCTCTCAGCGTACAACCCTAGGTAGGGTGACCATATTTCCCTATGCTGAATACGGGACACCTGGTAAAATTACTTGTATTCAAGCGAGTTCAACAGCAGTCAATTGTACAAACGTTCAAATTAACATCAAGTTCACTGAGCCCCTGTTAAAAAGAAATACTGTGTAGTTGGATTCTTTTTATTTACCTTATCTTTAAGGCTTTGGAGTTCCCATGGGGAGGAGTGACACCCCCCCCCACACACACACACACGGGGAGGGGTGACACATACACTCTTCCGTACACCTCTCTCACACAGGGGAGGTGGTGTGACTGACCGACCCCACCCTCCCTGCCCAGCGCTCTCCGCCCTCCATGCCTGGCTGGGCCCCCGGGATGGACCCACCTCTCCTGGTACCTGGCACCGCATCTTCCCGAGGCAACACGCTGGGGAGCATGCAGGGTCATATGTCCCCCTCCCCATATTTCTGCCAGGGCTCACACCAGAATGTGGTCAGCAGCAGCCTTTTGGCACTGTGCGGGAGGGAAGGGACCGGAGCTGCTTCCAGCCACAGGGGAGGTGGGGGAGTGAAGAGATGACCTGTCCTGTGTCTTTGTAGAGCTCATCTCTTGCCATCGCCCACCTCTCCTGTGTGGCTGGAAGCAGCTTGTCCCTTCTTGTCCACACAGTGTCAAAAGGCAGTTAATACCTCCAGGCTGCTGCTCGCCACCCACATAACCCAGCCGCCTCCAGTCCTCCGGCTACAGTGTGGGCAGGAAGGGGTTAAGCCCTAAGGATGCATTTTGCACCAGGGCCCGGGGAATCTGACAGCAGGGGCGTCAGCGAACCCAACCAGAGAAGTGGCTCAACAGAGGAGGGCGTCTAGGAAACGGAGCAGCCCTGCGCTGCCTGGGGGCAGGACCCGGGGTGGGGAGCGAAGAGGATTCTAAGCTCCTGCCCCAAGGGCTGCTGTGGACCCTACAGGTTCGGGGTGTGAACAAGCTGGAAATCGCATCCCCTCCACCACGCCAGAGCTTAGCTGAGGCGCGGAGAGGCTTCCCTATGCCAGCGCTGTGCAGGGCTTTGGCACATGCAGGGCTCGGCTTCTCCTGGCCAGCGCCCTGGGCTGGAGGGTCTTGGCCTTTCTCAGGGCACTGGCCCAGCCAGAGGCAGTGGGGGAAGGAAGGAGCCTGCTGGCCAGGCTGTTGGTGAGCTCAGCACACCGACCAGAGGCTGGTTCTCTGCACAGTGCTGGAAGCAGGATGCGCCTCACCGAGGGGGGATATGGAGGAGCCATGGGGCTGGTGGGTGAAGGGGAAAAGCAGGGAGAGGAGAGTGAGAGGGGGAAGCACGTAAAGGGCCAATTGGTGCGTGGCAGAGGCGACACGTAACCAGCTGGCGCCTGCCCGCACTCACCAACCACTGCAACTCGCAGAGTGCAGCCAGTGCCAGCTGGAAATGGGACAGGGGGAGGGGCCCTGCTGGCCGAGAGACGGCACATAGCAGGGGCTGCACAGACGGAACAGCAAGGAGAGTGGCACGCTGCATCTTTGCCTCGCCACCAGCCTTGCACACCTACTCCCATCGTCGACCACTGGACCCCCCACTCGCCACTGGTGGGTGGGCAGCTGGAGAGCAGGGATCCAACCAGCAGTACTGATGGGGGGGGGGGGGGCGGAGAGAAGAGACAGAAAATATGGGACAATTTGCCTGTTTTTAAGAGAAAGTCGTGACACCTGCAGGAGGGCTTAAATATGGGACTGCCCCTTTAAAAATGGGACATCTGGTCACCCTAACCCTAGGTGGGGTGTGTGTGTGTGTGTGTCAGGGAATGGGAAATGGCCATATGACAGTTTTCCACAAAACTCCTGATCCTTGGGCCATCCGGGGTTAGTTCGGTTCCAGGAGTAAGCAAGAGCAGCCTAAGGGCTGCTCTAACTCATGAGGTCTGGTACAGGTCCCCAGGAGGCCATTATACTGTCTGTGGATTGCTAAAGCACAGCAGCACTCTCCCTCAGTACACCCCCAACACTGATGTGAGGGGCAGTAAGGGGTAGCACAAAGCCAGCTATGCAAGCTTTACACCAGCTGGGGATTTTGTGGGAGAGTCATCAGTTGCCTATTTAGGGGCAAAGGGACTATATACAGGCCAGGATCTGACCTCCTTTTTCCAGTCACTTTCCCTTTCATGTGGTTATGCCCTCGCTCAGTGCTGGTGTAATGTGATTTTAAAACAAACAAACAAACATGTTTCTTCTAACTTTTTTGGATATGTCATTTCTATTCAGATGTGGCTTTATAGCCCCCAGCCCACCTCTCTTTCCCTGTATTTTGTAAGAGATCCCACATCTGGGGCCTAAGCTAGGTTGAGGGCCTCCAGGACCCCCATCCTGCCAACTGCATTACACAACTGTGCCTGTAAAGTCAAGGTGGCCTTGAGCAGATGCAGGAGTTCATCTGTGTGGATATATAGTTGCACGATTGGGTCCCAGGTTTCCACAGCAAATGCCTCTCATCACCCTTGTGCACATATATATGAATCACAATAGATCCTTTCTGTGACATGATTACAAAACATAGAGTATACATAGAAACAGGAAAATGCTGTATATATGTGCATCTAAGGATCTAGGAAACATTTGCATTATTTACCAAATAGCATGTTCTATTGCTCAGTGCTGCAGAAATCCTTACCTATTCTGTTATTCAAGCCTTTACCTTCCCCTAGCATTCATCTAGTTTGCTGGGCCTCTCATTTACCATTAGGCTCTCCCAGTTAAGACACCGGATAGGTTTTTCAGATGCTGCCTCCTCCATTTCCATTTTGAAATCTGTTTATTTTTCTTCAGCAAATATGGCTGCATTTCAAAAAGTCATTTCAGAACAAATAAAAGGGGCTAAATGTGGAGCAGGTGCTGTCAGAATTTAAACAGGAGAGCGAGTGCAAGGTGTGAATTGATTTTGGGCTGCCCTCCTCAGGGAGGTGTAGCAGTCTCACCTGGAGTTGGAAATGCATCTTTGTTCTGTCCAATTGCAGCTCAGTTAAGAGTATAAGAGTGCTCCCCAGGGAGAAGGTGCTTTAGGAGTTGCTGGCTAGATAGCAGGATGGGAGTAATAAAGCAGCTAGGGACTTCTTGGGGAAGTCTAGTTTGGATGTTTTGTAGCTCCCTTTCTTTAACCTGGGGGGCTCCCAGTGTCTTTAAAGATGCAGTATTAGTGGGGGACCATAGCCTACTCGATTGTGGCTGGAAGAGCTTGCAGTTAACCTTTCCTACAAACCGTCCTGAGATGGTTTCCCTTCTGAGTGCTCTGGGTAAGTGAATTATATGAAATGAGGCTGCCTTTTACCTGGCTAGAAGATAACACTCGGTGAATAAGTGTAAAATTGAGTGAGTTTTACTCTTACTCCCTCCCTTTCTGCCTTTAGTGCAGTCCATTGGGTCCCTAAGGCATCTGCCCCTTGTAGAAGAGTTTATAAGGGTGCAAAGTGGGTGTAAAAATAACCAACAGAAAAGCAGGTCAGCTCCTCAGCTGATATAAATTGGTGTAATTTTGCTAAGATCAAATGAGCTGATTTATACCAGCTGAGACTCTAGTCCATAAAGTCAAAAGGGTAGCTAGCATTTTACATTAACTTCCCTGTGACTCCAGTGGAGACCTGCTGCAAAGAGAATTCAAGCCCACAATGCACAGGTGCAAGGCTGTGGAGTATCTTGGCCTACTGCTATTGCCTTTAAGGGGTTGTACTCCATCCCCACCTTGCAGGTGTTGTGGTGACTTAATACTGCTGCATCTGAAGAAGTGGCTTTTTTACCCATGAAAGCTTATGCCCAAATAAATCCCTTAGTTTTTAAGGTGCCACTGGACTCCTTGTTTTGTTTTAATACTGTTGAGGCTCTTGCTCCTAAAAGAGCTTAAGCCAAGCTACCTACCATTTCACACTCCTGTAGTGCTTCTATGCTAGCTTCTTCCACAAACCTGAACTGTACTGCACTATTTCAAAGGGTATTAGCACAATGTTAGAGATGTAAGTGCTGAAGAGCTGATAAGCAAAGTGACTTGCCTAAGGTAACAATTGGGGGGAGCGGGGTGTGGAGGGGTAGTGTATCCAAGCTAGCATGAGCATTAAGAAGCTCCAGATTCTTGCTCTGTGCTTAATCACTAAGCCCTGGCTCTCTCCAAAGGTTTCCTGTTTGATCACAAGTGGGTGGAGTCTGGTATTCTTGGACTAGAACTGTAGCTATTCTATAGTTTATGAGCTTGCATGGGCTGGAATGCAGAAGGGCACTGAACCCTTTCTTTACTTAGAGTTAGTATTGAAGAATTTGCTCTCTGTAGGGCTACTTACTGAGGCAGCCTTCTGTGAGGGGCAGTACCACTTTCTCTCTCTCCTGTATTGTTCAATAATTGGGTCCAACATGTATGTATAAATCCATCCTCACTGAGCAGTCATGGGTAGCTCAGCTGTTGGGATATATTTGTCCCATAGGATTCTCTATTGCCTGCTGACTCTAGCCTTCCTTCCTAGATTTGGAAGGACGGCCTCATCCTCTGTCCAACTCTACATGTGGTGTCCTCATCTCTCAGAAACAGGATGGTTCAATGATTGTCACTGCTCCCTACACTGGGTGTTTCTTCGTCAAGAAGGTAGGGCCACTTCCATCTGCAAGGAATAGCAAAGGGATGCACAACAGTTACCTGGAGATCCTGTCTTCTGGATCTTGGGAACAGAATTTAGTCTCTTTTATGGGGGGTGGGGAGGAGTAAGGGTTGTGGGATGGGGAGGAAGAATGTGGCTGCAATCACTTCAGCAATCCCAAATGGAGGCTTAAACCCAAAGGCAAACCTTCCCAACTAGAGAAGGAAGGAGTTTTCTCTTAATAAATCACTGTCTGCTGGGGTCTTCAAGTTAAGCTTCTCCAAGACCTAGCAACTTCCTTCTCCCACTTAAGGTGCTCTGTACCATGCTATTGTCCACTCTCTAGAGACCATTGCAATCAATGAGGAAACAAGTGTGAAGTCACTATGACTAGAATTTTCTCTTCATTTGTAAAAGTTGGTGGTAATGTTTTTTAATAAGCTTAAAACTCTTCAGTTGGATGAGTGTCCTTCCTATTAAGGAGTATCTCAAAATACAAACAAATGCCCTGTTTCTGATTTCTGCATGTTGGCTAATGGCAACAGTCACTCTTGACTCTAATTCCACAGTATAAATTAGACTTGACTTGCACCTGAAGTCTATGGGAGGGAGCAGTGACTCTGAATTAAGCAGAGCCTGCTTGTCCTTTCCCATCTGTGAAAATTAGATGAATTCCATAATGGTGTCTCTGTGGCAGATGCCAGATGAGAACTGGACCCAACATGTAAGGTGGCTCACAGCTACTCCTGCAGTAGGCAAGAAGGCTTCTCTGTCCAAAAAAACCCCCTAGAAGGTTGTATACCACAACTCTGAGCAGCTGAGTTGAAAGTTTGTGTGCTCCCCCATTTGGGTGCTCAGAGGGAGGGGGTGAGGGTGGAAAGACCCAATACTATGACTTATCAATCACCACTAACCAACAGCTCAGAATATTCAAGGTTCTGGATTTGAACACTGACTCGGGGTCCATCTCTAGGTGAAATGTTTAGACCATCAAACTAATTGTCTAGCTTCAGCTGAGGGTATAATGCCGCTTGAGGCAACTTTAGGGGCCAGCATTCACAAGTTCTACCTGGTATGTGTCACTGAGAAATGGAACATGCTTCTGGATTGCTAAGCACTGTGCAGAACATGTTCATGGTCCTAGACATCCTAGGTCTGAAAGCCACTCTGCTGAGACTGGGCTTTGGTATGGTCAGTTAACAAACCATACTCCTTAAATGGGTAGGCAGTTTGTGATGGGAGAACGCCCACACTTTCCTGGTCAAGAGAGGACGAGGGGTGGAAAAGCTCTAATCACCTTGGTTTGGTTTCCATCCACTCTTCCTGCAGAATGGTTATTTCCTCATGACTATCAGGATTGAAGGAATAGATGACACTGGGGAAGTATCTTTCCATGAAGAAGAACTGAGATGCCCAATCCATCTGGCAGGTACAATTCTAGGTTCCAATGTCCCAGCCTGCAATTGTACAAGATGTTCTGGGAGGGGGGAGGCAAAACTATGTACCTTAGTGTGCCAGTTCACTGGGTCAGATGCTGTTGGGTGCTCTTTAGAGAGTCAAGTGGCTGCAGTGCCTCATATCCCTAGAATACATGGGAGGTCAGACTGATGCATAGTAAACCCAGGCTGCCCCAGTGCCTAGAAGAGAGACACTCTCCTATATGGTTCCAAGCGGAGGAGGGTTGGTTTGACTTTAACTAACGTTTCTCCTCTCTCCAGCTCTAGATGCTCCAAGTAACAGTGTGTGCACCGCTGTTCTGCGCCCAGACAGGCTGCCTTGTGCCACACCTCCGGTCTCTCGGGAAGAATGTGAAGGGAAAGGCTGCTGCTACAGCCTTGGTGACCCAGTTGCTCCTTGTTACTATGGCAACACAGGTGGGTTGGAATTTTAAAAAGGCACATCTTGGAGTGACCAAGTGGAACCTGAGCATCATAACCAGGTGTCTAGTGTAGTTGGGAATGATACCTTCAGAGCTTGTGAGCTACCATGAGGCTGTTCCACTGGAATTTGGCTAGCACCATCTCAAACTTTAGGGCCAGAAGGGACCATCATGATCATCTAGTCTGACTTCCTGCACATTGCAGGGCACAGAACCCACCCACCCCCTTAACCTCTGGCTGACTTACTGAAGTCCTCAAATCTTTAAATCAAGACTTCAAGTTACACAGAATCCATCATTTATGTTAATTTAAACCAGCAAGTGCCCATGCCCCCATGCTGCAGACAGTTTAAAAACCCCTAGGATCTCTGCCAAGCTGATGCAGGGAAAAGTCCTTCCTGACACCACATGGCAATCAGGGGGTTCTCAAACTTCATGAACTGCAACCCCCTTTTGACAATGAAAATTACTACACGACCCCAGGAGGGGGAACCGAAGCCTGAGCCCCATCACCCTGGGCATGGGGGCAAAGGCCAAGGGCTTCAGCTCCTAGCAGGGGGCCTGCAACCTGAGCCCTGCCACCAGGGCTGAAGCCCTCTTGCTGCCTGCCCTGGGTGGTGGGGCTCAGGCTTCAGCTTTGGCCCTGGGACCCAGCAAGTCTAAAGCCAGCCCTGGCGACCTAATTAAAATAGGGTTGTGACCCACTTAGTGGTTCTCAAACTGGGTCAGGACCCCAGAGTTAGGCCTAGCGCATGTGGGTAGACCCACTAAACCAGTGGTTCTCAACCTGTGGCCCGTGAGCCGCTTGCAGCCCAATCTGCACAGAGCTGCAGCCCATGTGTCATCCTTATTGCCATAGTGGTAGTATTGTATGCAGCCCACAATGGTAAATGGGTTGAGAACCACTGCACTAAACAGACACCTGGGAAAGAATTCTCTGCAGTAACTCTAAGCCCTCCCCATCTAGTGTTCCTCCTCCAGCTGTTGGAGGTGGAACATCTGCAATTGCTATTAGCAAATAGATCTTAGGCCAGGGGTCTCAAACATGTGGCCCGTGAGCTCCTCGCGACACCCCCCCCCCCCTCCCTCAGCGTTTACCTGGAGCGGCTCCAGCCTGACGCGCACCGGGGGCAGGGCAGGCTCCCTGCCCCTGTGTTGCTCCGGGAAGTGGCCGGAACTTGGGGGAGGAGGGGTATGGGGGGGTGGGGGTGTTGCTGTTGCTTCAGGCACCGCCCCAGCAGCTCCCATTGGCCCCGGTTCCCCGTTCCCGGCCAATGGGAGCTGCTGGGGGCGGTGCTTGAAGCAACAGCAACACCTCCCTGTGCCCCTCCTCCCCCAGGTTCTGGCCGCTTCCCGGAACGGTGCAGGGGGAGGGCGGGCAGGCTGGGAGCCTGCCCTGCCCCTGGTGTGGGTGGGACCCGAGCCTGCCCCCAAACCCCTCCTGCAGCCAAACCCCCTGCCCTGAGCCCCCTGCCACACCCCTCCTGCACCCTGACCCCCTGCCATACCCTGCACCCCGACCCTGAGCCCCCTCCTGCACCCCAATCCCCTGCCGCACCCCTCACCCCTCCTGCACCCCACACCCCAACCCACTGCCCTGAGCCCCCTGCCACACCCCTCCTGCACCCAACCCACTGCCCTGAGCCCCTGGCCACACCCCTCACCCCTCCTGCTCCCCCTGGGGGCAGGGAGGGTGTGGAGTTGGGGTGGAGATTTTGGGGGAGGGGTTGGAATGGGGTCAGGGAAGAGGTGGGAAGAGGCGTGGGCGGGGCCTCATGGAAGGGGTGGAGTGGGGGCAGGGCTGAGGGGGCGGTGGGAGGTGTCAGTAATGCGGCCCTCGGGCCAATGTACTAGTCCTCAGTGGCCCTCGTGGTCATTTTGAGTTAGAGACCCTTGTCTTAGGCTATTGTAGGTAGTCCTCATACCATCCCCTCCATAAACTTATCAAGCTCAGTCTTGAAGCCAGTTAAGGTTGGGTTTTTCTCCCACCCCTACTATTCCCCTTGGAAGGCTGTTCCAAATCTTCCCTCTTCTGAAAGTTAGAAACCTTTGCCTAATTCAGTTTAAACTGGTTGATGGACAGTTTATATCCACTTATTCTTTTGCCAACACTGACCTTAACTTGTATAACTCAACTGTCTCCCCCTGCTATTTATCCCTCTGATTTCTCTCTAAATATATTAGTCTCCCCTCGGCCTTTGTTTTGTTAGGCTGAACAAGCAAAGTTCCTTAAGTCTCCTCCCATAAGGCAGGTTTTCCATTCCTCTGGTTGTCCTAGAAACCATTCTCTCTACCTGTTCCAGTTTGAATTCATCTTAAACATGGGAGACCAGAACTGCCACAGTATTCCAGATAAGGCCTCACCAGTGCCTTGTATAATGGCAATAACTTCTCTCTCTACTAGATATACCTCACTGGATGCATCCTAGGATTGCATTAGCTTTTTTCACAGCCATGTCACATTGGCAGCTCATGGTTGAGCACAGGCTGACTAATACACCTGGGGGTCTCCTCCTTTGTTGCTTCTAAGTGATAAGTCCACAGCTTATAGCAAAAATTCTTGTTAGTCCCCAACTTCTGCTTTGCACTACTAAATTTAATCCTGTTTCTATTCTTCCAGTCTGAATTTGTCCAAATCTTCTGGTAGGCTATTCCAGTCCTCCTCCATGTGGGCAATACCTCCCAACTTTGTCATCCACAACTTTTATTAGCGCACTCCCACTTTTTGTGCTAAGGTTACTGTTGGAAGTCTTAAGCCTTCCAATCCCAAAACCAATCTTTGAACTCCACTATTCACTGCCCTCTAGGCTGGCAGTTCACCTTTCAGCATAACTTGTTGTAGCTTCCCCTTTAACCAATTCCTTGCCCATCTTTTGATTCTCCATTAAATTGGAGAAGGGGATTAATTTCACATGTAGAACTGTATTGCATGCTAAATTGGGATAGCTGTCTCAAACATCCAGATCTGGTCTAATGGCTTGGGTTCAAGAACCAAAACACTAAGGGTGGCACAACATAGGCACCGAAGTCCCCCACTGCAAGCCACAATGTCCCCTGAGCCCTATCGGCACCTAATGCCACTTGGTGCCTGAGGTTTTTTCCAAAAATAAATTCCCTAGGTGCTTGCTTCCTTCTAGGATGAGGCAGCAGTGTGCATAGCCAGGTTTCCAGTGGCCAGTCTCACACCAGAGCCCTAAAATGGTACATGAACCAGGGCAAGACAGGTATTTGGCTACCTAACTTACCCATGGGGGGGGGGGGGGCTGACCTGGTAGTGACTCCACTCTGAGTGTGCCTATCAGATCAGGCCCCATTAAAGTCTGGCTGGAGGTGGTGGTGCTGCCCACCTTAAGCTCTTACCCCACTGGTTAGAGCACTCACCTGGGATATGGGAGAGCCAGGTTCAATTGCCCCTTCACTGGTAGAGGATTTGCACAGGGGTTTCTGAACATGGAGTGCTTTAATCTCTGAGCAGTGGGATATTTTAATGGGGGCTCCCTCAGCCTCTCTCTGAAGCTGTTCCACTGTGTATAAATGGAAATCCAGCCTCCCTGCAGCCTGGACTTAAGTGACTGAGAAGTGGGCAGGGCTTAGCAAATCCACACTCCCATGGGTTATTTTAGGCAGCTCCCTGCTTAGCATGCCCGTTGTGGGTTGCATTCTTAGGTGCCTAGCTCTCTCCAGTCACCATATAGGGAGCCGAAGCACCTAGCTTGGCTTTGTGATTCCGTTTCTGTGGTGTGGGCTTTGTCTAGGTTCCTGAAGGTTTGATGCCATGAAGTTCAGCATTGCAATATCCAAGTCTAGTTGTGAATTCAGCAACCATTGTAAACTTGGTGGTTCTCAGCAAGTTTCTAAACTGATGTAGAAGAACATCCCATGTTTCAGAAAATGACCTGATTCTGGATGAAATGCTAGGTCTCTTGCAAGCAAACATCAGAGGGCATAGCACTGTCCTTCCTCCACACCTAAAGTCTCAGTCCATAATCCATGTTTTGCTGACTTTCATAACTGTTGCTGCTGGTGAACTTTCCCAACTAACTTTGGAGGGCCTGTCTGAGTGGCCTAACACCTAGCAGGCATTCCTTGATAGCTTGCTGCCTTAAACTACCTCCAGAGCTGTCCCTAGACATTGTGGTGCCCTATGCAGCCCCCCTGTGGGGGAGGAAAGGAGGCTCCCCCCAGGTCTCCATGGAGGGGTATCCTCAGGCCTCTACAGGGGGGCTGTGCCCAAGGTCTGTGGCAGGAGCAAGCTGAGGGGGGGGGGGGCAGGGGGAAATCACCCCCAGCATGAGCTGGTAGAGTGGAGTGGGTTGGGGCTGGGTTGCTCCACTTCCTGCTGCCTGGTGATTGCAGGGCGGGCCTGACCCCACACTCACAGGGCAGTGGGAAGTGGAGTGACCCAGCCCATTCCACGCTGCTCCCCTGGACTTGGGGTGGTTCTCCCACCCCCAGCACAAGTAGGCCACACAACTGGGAGCCAGCAGAGTGGGCTGGGGCCAAGTTGCTCCACTTCCTGCCACCTGGTGAGTGCAGGGCGTGCCTGACCCCTGCTGCAGTCCCCCAGATGTAGCTCAGGGGACAGGGTGGGGTGGCGTTAAGGCAGAGGCAGCTTTTCTGACCAGCTCAGCTGGCCAGGGGATCTGGCTGGAGCATCATGCAGCTGCACAGGGCACCAGGAAATTTGGTGCCCTAAATTTCTTGGTGCCCTATGCAGTTGCATAGTTTTGCATATGGGTAAGGACCGCCTGGACTACCTCTACACAGCCAGGGTCAGGCTTATAAATGTCAGATCCTAAACCTAGTGAGACTTCCTTGTCTAAAACTCCTGGCTGGCTCCATCCCCTCATGGGAAGGATTAATTTAATCTCATCACTAACAACCTTGGGAAGGGCTAGAAATGATAGCATTGGAACTGGCCTTGGTAACTTTGGGTGGATCAGCAAAACTGTTCCCCTCCTCCCAAAGTAAATCTGCCATCACACCACTGTGCACTAGGCATGCCTCTAGGTGTCACATGACTAGCAAGATGACACTAATACAAAAAAATCCAAGGTGAGCGAGTTTGGTGCATATCTTCCACAGGTCTCAGTTAAAACTGGTGGCCCATTGAGGGAGGTGTACAACTGTATAAGAGAACACAATCCCTGCTCTGAAGAGCTGTGTGGGGACCATCATACTTATTCTCCGAACACCAACTGCAGAAATAGAGGCCATTGTTTGTTGACCAGTTTGCATCCTTTCCCAACTGAAAGGGATCAATATTTCAAGAGCAAAGACTCCCTCTACATTTTTGGGCACCATCTGTTTTGGGAAAGCTAAGGTTGACTTTGCTTGGTACTACAGAGAGCAAATCTGTTTGAAGAGAGGCTTGCTGAGGGACAAGATGGCAGCATTTGCAGTATGGAGTCTAACCAAGCCTTTCTGCTGCTTGTCTTTCAGTGACCGCACAGTGTACAACTGATGGCCAGTTCTCCATAGCAGTCTCTAGAGATGTGACTTTGCCACCACTGATCCTGGACTCTATGCATCTGGTCAGTGGGCATGGCAGCAGCTGTATCCCTGTGGCCAAGAGTAATAACTTTGTCCTGTACAGATTCCCACTCTCTGCTTGTGGAACCACTTTCCAGGTAAGAGGGCAGCAGGAAAGGGAGATGGTCTTCCCTGACCACCATGACTTCTCTCTGCTGGGTGGTGGTGGTCTTTGCTGCTGCTTGTCAGGATCTGAGTGGGATAAACTAGTTTTTCATCAAGAGCTTGTATGGCTATTAGAAATTCAAGTAGAAAAGAGTGAAAAGGTGGACACCTAGGAAGGAGTGTCTATGGGTGAATGAGAAGTAGCCACTTCTCGGTGAATGAAAGGGAATGGCTCGGCTTTCCCTCATAACTGAACATCTAGGGGAGCAAACCACCCCTTATCTCTGGCTCTGTGGCTCAGGCTGCTCTCACCACTAACTTGCATGTCTGTTGCTTTAGGCAAGAGCCAAAAGGCAGAGCTGGATACTCAAGGATTCCAAGTTCTTCCCATTTGGGACAATACCCCTCGAGTCCTTGCAATGATTAATGCTAATACTCTTCTGTACAGGGAGCTGGAGACCAGGGTGTGTATGAGAATCAGCTCGTGGCAGACAGGGATGTGAGAAACTGGAGCACTGGGTCAGTCACCCGGGACAGCACCTTCAGGTACTTGTGCCTGTTAAGCTCTGGGGATGCCTGTATGAGAAGGATGTTGTAGATTCTTCTGCCCCTCTGGTGATGTACAGAGTACTGCTAACCTGACCAGACTCTGCTAATATTGTTCTGAAGGGCAGAAATCTGCAGGTGGAGTGGATCTCTCAGCTTGCATGTTTAGGAAGGGACTTCCTAGCCACAACACTCCCATCTGCATTCCTCTGCAGAGGGCTACTACTAATCCCCTGGATACAGGGTTTGGGGGAACCCCATATGGACACTGTCTTTACAATTCAGCTTAAACCCTTCCCAAGTGACAAGCTTAACAGAAGCCACTTTTGGACAGGAATAAGTGTCTATGGAGGGAATACCAATATAACTAGACTGGTGTAAATAATGCTTGGAGTTGCATCAAACCTTTGTATATAGTCTGCCTTAGGCAGACTATGGGGGGTGGGGATATGGGGAGAGGTGGGAGGAACAGGACCAACACCCTAGTGTGTGCAGCTGACTGGCTGCTGGGATGGGCTTGGGATGACCAAGTAGCCTGCCTCACCTGACAGGATGACTAAAACTATGGCAGGGAGGAGGGACTAGGACTTACAAACCTTCCCATATCTCCTCCTGATGCATTTGATCTCACTTGTAGCTGTAACTCTTCTACCTTAGAGGAGACTCCTGAAATTGCTTGTGAACCTTTTCTTATATGACTAGTTGATGATGATCTAGTATGAGCCTGATGGTCAGGTGATTCCCCCATGGGGCAGGGAGATGTGTAGTGCAGCATGGGACTAGCTGGCTGCTAAGGGGAATAGAACACTCACTTGACTCTTCCTGTGCACACCAGGCTCCATGTCAGCTGCAGCTACTCCACTGGGGACTTCCTCCCACTCAACGTGCAAGTCTTCACCTTGCCACCACCACCTCCAGCCACTCAGTATGGCCCCCTCACTCTGGAGCTGAGGATTGCCACAGGTAATGGTGACATCAGCCTTAGAGGCTAAAATGCTTGGGCCCACCATGCCTGGGTACTCTTTCTGGAGCACTCTTATTGCCAACAACCAGCTTGGAGGTGGGGGCAGGAAAACACAGTTCTCAATGTCCTAGGAGATTGGTGGTGACTCCTACAGGGAGCTGCTGCTGTCTCAAGCCTTAGACCCCCGAAGTGGCAACACTAAGTACATAGAGCAGGGAGATGCAGGTCCAAGGTAATGTTACTACCAATTTCCCCAGGGTCTGAAGATCCAAAGAACTAGCATGGTTTTGTGATCACCTGATGTCCAAGTGCTTGCAAATTCTTCTGTGAGTTGCAATAGCAGGTGCTTTCTCTTTACTGACTGTAAAATGTCATCTCTTCCTTAGTTCTTGCACTTATGGAAAAATATTCCATAGCTATCCACGACTGAGGCATCTAGTGGTCCTTACTGTCAGACAGGATTCTGGATTAGTTTGAGCACTGGTCTGATCTGAAATTGCAATTCCTGTGCAAAGCGCCCCATATCTGAGTGTTTGTAGAATCATGACTTACCATAGTGGACCCTAAAGAGACAATTCTCCATTATGTCCTGATGCTCTCACTCTCACTTAACAGACTGTAACTCTTGCCCTACAGACCAACAGTATAGTAGATACTATGTCAACAGTGACTATCCTGTGGTGAAACTTCTGCGGGATCCAGTCTACATGGAGGTCCGAATCCTGCGAAGAACAGACCCAAACCTAGTTTTGGTTCTGCACCAATGCTGGGCCACCCCAAGCACTAATCCCATGCAGCAGCCACAGTGGCCCATTCTGGTGGATGGGTAAGTGACTGGTTCAAGAAATGTATGGGGTTGTGGAAGGCTACTAGTGGGCTCCTGTCTCACTGCAGCTTCTCTCTCAGGTGTCCATACACAGGTGACAACTACCAAACAGAGCTTATCCCTGTGGGAGCTGCTTCAGGGCTGCAATTTCCATCACACTACCAGCGCTTCATCATCAGCACTTTTACCTTTGTGGATTTTGCCTCCCAGAAGGCACTTAGTGGACCGGTAAGCCTCATGTAGTTCAAAGTGCCTTGTTTCAGAGCCTGTGTAAGGCTTGTTGGTCATGCTTGGGAAAGACCCCCATACCGAAGTTAAAACATGGTAGAATCATGTTTAATCTATTACCCCCCCCACCCCCACCCCGATAACACTACAGAATTATGATTTAGGAAGGCTTCCTGACTGGTCTTTCAGCATTAGTCTTAGGTCCTGCACCTCCTTCCCAGCACTGCAAGGTCTACCAAGCTCTGAACAGAAATTCCAAGTGGTTGTGGTGGCTTCTGCCTATCCAGGTGTCCTAATTAGCAACAAGCTGAGACTCCTAGTTTAGCAGCCAGTCTCCTTCACTTCAGACACTGAACTATTATTTGGATCCAGATACCTTGCTGTTCCAACCCCTCCAATGTTAAATATTTAGAACAGTCTTTACTTCCCCACCCCTTCAGTAGGTTCTGGGTCTCCCAGGGGAGATCAGGGGAGACTTGGCTGCTTACTTTGCAGAGCATTAATTTATGGGTACTAGCTAAAAGTTCAGCTAGAGGTTTTCTTCAGTCTCCCTCTGCATCGTCTCTTACAGGTCTACTTTCACTGCAGTGCTTCAGCCTGTGTTCCATCTGCAATGGAATCCTGCGTAGCTCGCTGCCCCAAGACACGAGGTAATAGCTATATGCCTAGTTTCAGGATAGGTCCAGAGGCACCAATGCTTGCATAACCATCTCTGAGGATGGAGAGCTTCAAAGGTCTTGTGCCTTTATTTCCCAAGGTCCTACTTTGTGGGCTGGAAATGGCTCTTAGTTGAGCAACATGGCTTTAACTTCCCCTAGTGAGAGGGAAAGACTGTTCTGGGTCCACGGAGAGATGCTAAGGTCACTTCCTTGGAAGGAAGGGGTATCTATGGGTACTCTCAGGAGTATAACTGATCTCCCACCAAAGTGAGGCACTTCAGGTGAGGCTAAGGCTAAATCTGACACAGGTCACTTAATGGCAACACTCTTGGCATTGCACTCTAAAAGGCTCCTTGTCCTGGAGATACTAAAACACCCAAGAAGAGCTAGTTGGCAATGAGGAATACTTGGAGGCTCATTCTTGGTACTGCGGTGATGGGTTTTGAGGGTGACTGAGTAATGGTCTGAACAAACACTGGAAGCCATGCCCTAGATACGGGCAGCATGGAAAACCTGCATAAGGTGAGGGGCAGGATGGGAGAGGCAAGGCCTGAGGCCTAGAGTAGGATGCGGGGGGGAGGGGTACAGGGTCTTGCTAACAAGGGTGAAAACCACCACACACTCTTGGATACAAACACCTCCTTGTCTCCAAACAGCAAGAAGAACACCTGAGAAGCAGGCCTCAGAAAATGCTCCAAGGAACTTGGTGACCACAGAAGGACCTGTGGACTTCCAGAACACTGAAGCAGATCAGACCCTTGGACAGAAAGGTAGTAAATGGAGGAGGTGCTGGTTGTCCCAGCTTATTCAATGGTTCTACTGTAGTGCTCCACATGCCTAGAATTGGGGCATGTCTTTGGGGATGAGTTGAGGCTGTCCAGATGTGTGGAAATTGTGGCACTAAAATGGTGATGCTCCTTCCCTTTGGGGACCCAATTACTGGACCTCCCATGCTTACTGCAGGCTTTTAATTGTAATGAACCTGCTCAACATCCAGCTTGGAGGACAAGTGCTGTAGGGGAAAACTAGGACCTGGATTCTACTGTTTAGAACTGTTTTATGACTCCTGGAGTAGAACAAAAGCCTGAGTGTCAATATGACAAACCCTGATGTCTCTTCATGGAACAACCAGTCTAGGGTTTGGGGTTCACCCATGGCATATTGGCCTCCTGAGTAACACAACTTTCTGCTAATGTGCAGACTGGCTGCACTTTCATAGCATCATAGATTAGGGTTGGAAGAGACCTCAGGTCATCTAGTCCAACCCCCTGCTCAAAGCAGGACCAATTCCCAACTAAATCACTGCACCACAGGAGAAATGGGACTATGGATGCAAGGTGGTGAGGCGCTTCAGAAGCCTGCAGCTGCTAGGGACTCCCACTACATGAGAGCAAGGGTTGAATCCCCTCCCTTTGTGCCATAGGGAAGGAAGTGGTGGCCTTAAATCCGAGGGTCCACATAGTCCCTTCCTTGGGTGGGACTAGCAAACTGGGACAATGTCTGTTAAAACTCAGCTTTGGGGGAGTTGAGAGCAGTGCAATAGCTAAGGAGCTTGCAAGCTGATCTCTACAGTGTTAAGTTAGCACCCTTCTGTCTTAATTACCTAGCATTAATGCCTCTTCCACCTTCTAGATTCTAGTGGCTATAGGTACAGATTAAACTAACTGCAATACTGTACCCAGGTACTTCCAGCAATGGAAATAGAGCAGGAACCTAGTCACCATTTGGTGGTGGATAAACTAACCCTTTTGGTGGTGGATTATTCATAGAGATCACCTTTGCCCAAACGATTACTTGACCATCCTCTCCTTCTCACAGGATCCCAATGGGCTGGAGATCTCCTGTCCCAGGAATGGGAGCGAGTGACAGTGGTTGTAGTAGGAGCTGGCGCTATTGCTTTGGTTTTCATTGGAGTAAAGTATTGGCAAAGACAAACACTTAAACAAAAGAATGTAACCCCTGAATAAAAGTATATGAAGGAATTGTGGCTTGGATCTGGCTCTTACTGGGGGGAGAAAGAGGGTCTTCATGTTTGGCCCTGTTGAAAGTTCATGCAGAAGTGCTAGTCTCTTTCCACTTAATTGTGGACTCTGTACTAGTGCACACAACTCTTCATGGGTGTGGTTAGGGTGCAGCATGCTACATTGTCCGCACTTCCTAGCCTTAAGATCTGCATACTCAAACCTCTGCAGGGATATAGAGCAAAATAAACATGTCTCCCTCTGTGGCAGGCAGAATGGAAGTGTCCAAGGTGTGACAGCTTGACATACTTCATATGCGTCTTACCTGGAACAAGAAGTCTCATACTTTCAAAGCTCTCATCTTGTCCCTAGATGAAAGTGTTTTTTTTTTTTTTCCCCTGTCTCTCTCTTCTCCCTCTTCCCCACCCCACCAGTTGGACATGATTGACTTGAACTCAGTTGCTGTCAGACTTCTTGGACTGCTCAAGTAAATAGTGAGCTTTCTACACCCTCACTGAAAGGACAAACAGCCCCCTCTTCACCCTGTACCCCTGCAGGGAAAAGCCAGTCATGCTGTCCCAGGAGTTGTTAGAATGGGGCTGTGCAAGCTCAGGCCTGGAGAACTTCATGGTCCTGTAGTATCAAAGTGAGAGAAGCAGCCTGGCTCTGTGCATGGAGGAAGTGGAGCACGCACTCTATAGTGGAAACTATGCAGTGCGGGGGAGGATAGCTTGGAGCTCTTAATTAGTCTCAGCTTCTCAGCTGTGGGGTAACTGCACCTTTAACCACCAGCCTCCTCTTCTCATGGGGGTTTTGGGTTTGTAGCCTTCAGGTCTCAGGGCAGGGGTTTTAGGCTGTAGACTGGCATGCTGAGGCTCAGTGATCTATCTAAAGGCTGCTGTCTGTACTTTGTTTTCTCTAGAAGGGCTCTGAGCAGTGTCTTGTCAGCAGTTACAAGTTACCACATGGCACTCTCAGTACAGATGTTTATTCACTATAAAGTATGCAAAGCTATGTTTAGTATGGTGTAGGTCACTCTGGGTATAAGAATGATCAATCAGTCCTATGGGTCCCTAGTAAGTGCAAACCTAGTGGGAGGGCTCTAGGCCCAAAAGCCCTGTCCATTTGTTGAATCAAGAGGAAGATGCTGAGTCTATATGAAGTCAGACTTCATAAGCCCAAATTCTTTGTCGTTCAGCCTCCTGAACATGAGTAAAACAAGTTCCTCCCTCTTACCAAGTCTCTGAAGACTGGCCACCATAGGGGATCAGTATAGCCAGACTTTTGCATTTTCATCCCCTGGTGATTCCAGGACCACAAAATACACATGCTATATTCATACAAAGGGCTGTACATATTTCTGCAAGTTTTCATCTGGACC